>OX101787.1:531144-617002 GCA_944452715.1 Ophion slaviceki
ATAATAATAACATAAATAAATAAATATATGAATGAATGAATTAATTAATTAATGAATAAATAAATAAATGGACACTATTTTGAAGAAAAAAATAAAAAATAGACGAAACTTCTTCATCGGCAAATATCTCAGGGCCCAACGCTCCCGCCTCAAGTGTTACGCTCCTCTGAGAACATTAGGTCGACAATATCATCCCTCTCTCTTTCTCTCTCCATCTCGTGCATTTATGTGACACGTGATACACGTTTCGCTATTCGTTGAAACGTATCGATTTACGGAACGTCACGAGAGTGTACGAGCACTGCGTAGATTTTGTAGTGAAAGGCGAACGGTGTGTTACGTGTTTACATAATCCCTATATATATATATATATATATATATATATATATATATATATATGCATATAGTAGATGTACAATTGCCGTTAGAAGGATCGTCCGGAAGAGATATTGCAGTAGGACCAAGGGGCGTCGCTGGTGAGCCCGTGGAGAGGCTTAATTCGGGGCAAATCTGTCCGTGACACTTGCAAATTAGCACGAAAACCCTCGTACACCCCCAACGTCCTCCCTTCCCGCTCTCTCTCTCACCCTCTCTCTCTCTCTCTCTCTCTCTCACCCTCTCTCTCTCTCTCTCTCTCTCTCTCTCTCTCTATGCCTTCCTCGCTGTAGGCCCTCGTACCTACATCCCTTTAGTGTCGTAGCAATATAACATTTGGCTGGCAATTTCTCACCCTCAAGGAGTTTTGCACTGTCATACATACATACATACATACATACATTCATATGCCCTTCACACGTACAGATAAAGAAAGGATATTTTAAACCCGTTATGGCTATATAATGTTAGCTCTTAGTACATCTGGACGTTTTCCGGGCCGCCCTTGCCGTTTCTTTTGCCAATCCTCCATTGAGGGGCAAAACAGTCGTTAAGTTAATCTTTACATAAATGTACGTATACTTACATTTGTTTAAAGGTGATTTTAAGAAAATGCGTTTTTTATGTCCCTATATTGAACAGTAGATAAATCCCAATTTCATAAAATTACCTTAGATAAATTTGAGCATATGTGTATATAGATATTGTTCGAGAAGAAGAGAAAAGAAAAAAATTTCAAGGACTGTTCGTAATACATATAGATGTACTAATAGTTGATATTATAAGGCCGCAGCGTATTTTGAAAATCCGTTCCTCATATATGTATTTTTTAATAAAATTTTGCAAAATTTTATTTTTTTATTTATAAAAGACGTTTTATATAATTTCTTCGATTTATATATAGATGGTTAGTTATATATATGTATATATATACACATACATTGTGTACATACATAGCTTCTACGATTAATTTTCGGCATCATCCTCCAAAATGGGATGTATATATATATGTATATATAGGTCACGTCCCCGGGGCATGTGTTCATGTTCTTCGTATACGAAAGCGTGTTATACCGAAAGGGAAAATTTCATGCGAGCAACTTGTGCGTAAGAATAATACATTGTATGTGCAACTGAATGGTATTCATAACTAACTGAGTTTAAGTTTCGAGGATTCTGTCTCCCCCCCCCCCAGCTCTTCCGGCCACGTTGAGCAACTCTGCGAATGCATTCCGGTATTTCGATGCGGCTTGACTAGTTCGCAAATAAAATGGAGTGATTTCATCGTGGCGAAGTTACACGTCAGTATCGTTGAATCAACGTGTCCGCTGGAGGCGGGAAAAATGATCCGCTGGACGAGAAGCGATTAATGGAAATTGATAAGAACACTAGTCGTCCGTTTGTCATTTTGGGAGAATGCGTTATCAACATGAAATCCGGTATTTTCGCAGCGCTTGATAACAGAGTGTTTGCACAACTTGGAATTTGCTCGAGTTACCGAGCCATGGTGTGGAGTTTTTAGTTGTTGGAATTTTGTTTCGCGATGTAGAGGCGCGAGAAGATTCCGGAATGAAATTAAAGGCTCGCATAGGTCATACCTACGTTAGGCGATTCGGCGAGTTTTGCCAGCGAGTACGCTTGATTAAGCCCGCGGCAGGGTGAACGGAAAATTGATTACGGAATTGATCGAATACTGCTGCTGCAACTCAAACCACTGGGCTGCACTTCGCAACCGCCGTGAGGCCTCCATAAAATTATCACATGACGCGAGCGATTCGTGACTGTCGCAATTATATTGATGAACAATCAGCCCCGCTGTCCGCGTGAGTATATGTACGCGTATAACAGTGTAGCCTGGGCCATTAGTCAAACTTCATGACCTGGTACGTGGAAAATGTTGTCATCATTAAATTACTCGGCTACACGAGGTAATGTAATATTGTAGGATGCGGTGAAATAATTGTTGTGGTAAATCTATGGCAACGCCAGCATACTCAGTCTAAAATTACAAGGCCCTTGGGCGAGCCTGCAATTATTTAATTGCCGATAGTTCGTTAACGAATGAGACATGAGAGCGCAAACGCTTGCGTTAAGAAATTGCGTGTTTCTGGCGGGAGAAAAAAGGCCCTTACACGACTAAGCTGGTCTGCGTCCTTTTTGCTTTTGATGAAGAAATAATTGGGCGATAGGACAAAAGCGTTTACATCTAAAAGTGGGCTTAAAAGAAAATGCATGATTGGATGGTTTTGTGTTTTCCTCTCTCTCGTCGAGAAGAGCGGACAACCGTAAATGTTGGATTTTCAAATATAGTGAAAAGAACGTTGCGTATTCCCAAGTTGCCTCACGATGCGTTATCCTCTCCAACTCGCGCGGCATGCGTTGAAGATAATCTAATCGCGACAGGTTGCCCAACTTTGGGTGTCAGATAAACATCTTGATACGTCGATGAAAACGAAAAGAGCGTTTGCAGAGCCAGCCAACTCACCAAAAATGTTTACTCATCGTGAATATTTTTCCTCGCTGAATCTTCCAACGACGAAAGTCCCACTTTCAATAATCCACGATATTCCTCAAGGTTTTCCTCCTCCTTCACTTTGCCCAGCAGATATAAAAAAACCCGTACACACGATCTCCTAGCAAAAAAATTCTCCTCGAGCAATTTCCCGCTTTCTCGATGCCACAAAAAAACCACACGACAAAGATTTCCACGTCATTTTCAACGAAGAAAACAAAAAACACTTTCAAAATGCGACGAACAAGGCCACCTTTACCGATAACGCCGAGAAAAAAAAGGAAACGTAAACTATTTGTCGCGCGTGTTTGCGCGACCGACCCAGGGCGTCTCGACGCGACGTTCCGTTACTACTTCGCACATTCACTGACTGTACACAAAATTCACGCTTGTATCAACCGGCACGACACCGGATGTTTTCTCACACGAGAGTCTCGTTGCTTTATTCGCGTTCACGAGTGAGCCTCAGCCAAGAGATATCTCACCTCGAGATATCGATGTGGGCGTGCATCATCGGGATAATACCCTCAAAATATATGTGGCAAGTGGAAACGTCACGACAAACGACAAGTTCAACGACGTACCATTGCCGCCGCTCTTCCGGGCTATAACTATGATACGAAGAGGTATGAATTTTCGTCGCGACGAGAGACTCTTCTACATCCTTGGAGGACAAACATTTATCGACAATCGGCACGGTCAACGATCACATATTTCTATACATATACATATACATCTCCCTTTCTAATTGCATCGCGCCAAAATTCTGTTCCTATTTTCGATATATGTATATATGTATGTGTATGTTCACATATGTGTGTGTGTGTGTGTATGTATATATAGTGGAACGAATAGTTGCTCAGCGAAAGAGTATTTGCATATTAACAATTGAAATCACGTGAATGACCCACACTTTGTATTCTACCCCATAAAAATGTTGTGGATGTAGAGTTTTTCAAATACGTAGGGACAATCTTGTACTCCTGCGAGTGTTTTACGATAATATAGCGTACTGGTCCCGAGTCTCTCGTGTACTAAAAGCCGAACGAGCGAGACAAGTTTTTCTCTCTTTCATTCCTTTTCTTTCTCTCTCTCCGGCCGAAACACCATGACTCATACGAATCTCACGGGCAAGAGAAAAAACAATGAAAATAAAAGAAAAAAGAAAGACGGATATATACGGCAGAAGCAGCGGGAGTTCACTGATCTTGGTCGAGTCGCCGAGAAACTCGAGAAAAGACAAAACAACGAATGGGACAGTGACCGAGAAAGAGAGAGAGGAAGCGAGAGGGGGGGGGGGGAGACGGAGCACAAGTAGGAACAGTTAGAGGAGGACAGACAGCGGAGGAGTAATCGGGAGGGGGGAAAATGGTCGGTGACGAGAATCTCGGAATACGATCTTCCCCCACCCCACGAGCCTTGGCTCACGAACGGTAAAAGGAATCGCGTGGAAGGAGAAAGGAGATTCCCGTTTGACGATCGGGCGAGCGATCCAGGTGAGAATTCCTTGCGAATTTGTTACGTGTTCGTGAGATGGGACGACGTGCTTTTTCGGCCGACTATTCACGATGTGGCCCGTATAGGAGAATTCTTCCGAGATCGCGCTCTTTTGTTGTTCGAAAAAGAAAAACTTTTTCTTCCTTCTGATTTTGTTGCGGAAAAACGTATTTTGTATAGACCTCGAGGAGGATTGGGCAAAATTGGGAGTTGTAATATCAGTTGACGTATAAGTGGGTAGAAAAAAAATCAATATATTTTTACCGTAATCGGTAAAAGCCCGGGCACCCTTGAACCTTCAGGTGAAAGCGGGTCTATTTTTTCGCGATCCTGTAAGCTGTGTTTATGGAGAATGTCCGATGAGAATTTCGTGTCAGAAGGCATTTCGGTGGAATGGATTAGAATAAAGCGAAGAGCTGAGAATGCGACAGGTGGTCAAGCGACCATTCGAAATCGCGATATCGAGTATTAACGGAGTAATCGAGTCTTCCCCCTTTCCCTCATGTCAAGCGTTCTCCCCCCCCCCCCCTCTCGCTCCGTCTCTTGACCGAGTGCAACACACATTCTCAAGCGATCGATTGAATCGTTGTTCAATAGCCCGCTCTCGTACGATTATTGTCAGTTGCCATGCGGACACGATCGTCGTCGACTCGTTAATCGTACACGTAAGCGCATAACGACCAAATGTACGGGACAATTGTCTCGATATTGTCAAATTCGCAGCGCCGTTTGTGCATTATTTGCTTATTGCAAGGGTTTAGTTACTTCAGGGATTAGCATTACAATCAATCACATTTAAAAATACATTAAAATTTATATATAAGATTGTAATAATCATTTGAGATATATATATATGTATATAATGCATTATAAATTAATAGAAAGTTGATAGTCTCTTTGAAAGTGAGGATTATTAAAGCACTTTTCAAATTTGCAAATACATTTTTTCCACATCATAACCTCATGCAAATAATTTGTCTATAAGAGCTGATATAATGATTATTGTTGTTATTATCGCGAGTTTCAAACGTCAGACATAATGTTTTTTGTTTGTTTCGCAGTGCGTTCGAACGCGTGTCATAGCCCCTGAAAGAAGAAGAGTTATTCCTGTCGCAAATAGCGAGACGGCTATGAGAGTTCGAGCACTTCGCGAAGGGCTATATATAGCGGTGTAACTCATACTGAAAATTGACCTCCCGTAGCAATAAAAAAAACCAGAGTCCATTGAAATGGCAATTCCACTGGTGTCGTTGCTTTATCGACTCATCTTAACGCCCGGGTTGTTTTTTGCGTTCCACGTTCCTCACGTTTTCATTCTTTCCTGGGATATTTTGCTGGCATTTTCTTTTCCCGAGTTATGATTGGACAAAAGTGCCCCGGGATCGGCGTGGCGAATTAAAAACCGTCAGCCAAAAAAAAACAGGAAACACAGGGCTTTTGTGATATTCTCGTTAATCGTTGCCGGAATACGTGCGGCAAAAATGGCGAATAAACGGTATTGGCAATGGAGCAGGGAGGTAGAGTGAGAGAGGTAGAGAGGGAGAGAGAGAGAGAGAGAGAGAGAGAGAGAGAGAGAGAGAGAGAGAGAGAGAGAGGGCGCGAGAGGAGGAAGAAAAGAAAAAGCCGAAGAAAGAAGGAAAAAGAAGCGAGGAGAGGAGGAAGAAAAAGGAAAGGGCGCAGGGAAACAAAACCACTTGAAGAAAAGCAAATTACGTGCACGCGTCCTCGTTCTCCGGTCGTGACCTGCACCGGGGCTCAAGGGTTTTTCGCTAATTAAGATTCTTGCGGGATAAAGCATAGAGGAGAGACAAAAAGGTTTTGCAAAAAAAATGAACACGAAGTGAAAAAATAGGAAATGGACCAGAAAGGGAAAGGGAGAAGAGGAGGGGAGGATGGAAGTACAATGCGCGGGGGCTGAGAGAGACGCTATATTTCAGCGTCTCTGAAGCTAAAATGGAGCTAAAATAGAAAAACGGAAGGCAAGAAATATAGAGAGGGGAAGAGGGATAGACAGAGGCAGAGAGATAGAGGAAGAGAAGGAGGAGGAGAACAGCCGTATTTACGATACCTGCGAAATAGAAAGGCCCTCGGGGTTGGAATTTGGAATTGCAGTTTTCACGCGGGAAAGAGAGAGAGACAGAGAGAGAGAGGAGAGAGAGAGATAGAGAGAGAGAGAGAGAGAGAGAGAGAGAGAGATGGAGAGAGGGAGAGAGAGAGAGAGAGAGAGAGAGAGAGAGTGAGGGAGAGAGGGGGGGAGGGAGAGAGGGATAGATAGATAGATAGTTTTATGAGTGCTCTAGGATACTATATCTCCTCTGGCACACAAACCATATAATAACGCTTACAGTTTTTCCAATTTAACGACTCAATATAAAACAAAGCCTTGCATCTAATTATACAATGGTAATTCCACGCGATGTAAATACATATCCGACAAATGCTGCACCTACTACATTTGATATATTAATACCTCCTAGCGTTTTATGAATTGCATTACATTATATTCCTTTACAATTAAATTAAACTTTAATTTTAGATTTAAATTTCACCCTTGAGAAGTAGCTTATGAACGAGGTCAGAAAAGGCCTTTCTTCTAAGGTTTACACACCTTGATGGTAGCGAATTCCACAGATAGGAGGCTGAAATCCCAAAGGAGTGTCTTTGACATTCAGTCCTAAAATGAGGAATGCGGAGATACCCATGGCTTTTACGTACGGGCATATTTTTGCTAGGATTGTTTGTTTTTAGTAACGAACTTAGGTACGTGGGCCTGCTAGAGTGGAGAACTTCACATGCTAGGCTTAAAATATAAAATTTCGGCCTGTCGTCCAATCGCAACCACGACAACTTCTCCCAGTAGGGTGTGATGTGCTCAAACGGTTTGGCATAAAATATGAACCGCACACAGGAGTTTAATGCCACCTTGAGAATGGTATTATATTCATCACCTAAGAGACAGAGACAGAGAGAGAGAGAGAGAGAGAGAGAGAGAGAGAGAGAGAGAGAGAGAGAGAGAGATAGATTTATTAGTGCACTAGGACCAGGTAGGGTCCTCTGGCACGCAATCCTCATATTACATACTCCTCAAGGATAAATACAAAAATAAAAGAAAGGCTCGATACAAAAACAAAAATAGATGACTCTATATAATGCAAAAACAATCTTCAAAAATAATAAAACGGAAGCACAAAATGAACAATCGTACGTAGTAAGATATACAAACTAAGATGAGATACAAAACTAAGAAAAATAATAAAACCCTGCATCATCTAGATAATACCCTCAGCAAGCATTTTCTTAACTATTTCGTTAAAATCTGATTTTGAAGGAAGTAAATTGTACAAATATGCCGCAGAGATATGAAAGGCATATCTTAGATATTCCGTACGGTAACGCGGTATTGATATGGGCTCAAGGTTTTTCCTTAAGACCATGCCCTCTCATCTCTCATTTATTTTGAAAAGCGACCTGAGATATGCTAGTCTTTTTGTGCGAAGAATCTCAGCAATTGTGCATATCATGAAGTACTTTCTTCTCGAATCCAATCGGAGCCAAGTGAGCTTTGCCCAGTATGGTGTAACATGCTCAAACCATTTCAGATCAAAGATATATCGCACACACGAATTTACTGCAACCTTAAGGATCTTGTTGTACGTTCCTGCTATTCCATTCAATATACACGAACAGTAAGAGTTCGGGCAAGATCAAGTACGGGCAAGATCAAGACTGAAACTAGTTTAGCCCTTATATGTCTCTGAAGAAAATTTCCACATATTTTGAGTTGGTAGAGACGAGAATTTGCTTTCTTCGCTATATTGATAGCTTGCTCCTTCCAACACAGAGTATCATCTAGCCAAATCCCTAAAATTTTCACTGAGTTTCGAAACTCGATCACAGAACTGCCACTTACAATACTAGGTAACTTTGATAAGTCTAGTGCTCTATCAAGGGGGCGGCTTCCAAGTATAATAGCATTGGTTTTATTATCATTTAGTACCAGTCCATTGAGGTTAGCCCAAATTCTGACCAACATAATATCCATGTTAACTTTGGATATACAGCACTCTATGTCTGACACGAGAGAGAGAGCGAGAGAGAGAGAGAGAGAGAGAGAGAGAGAGAGAGAGAGAGAAAGAGAGAGAGAGAGAGAAAGAGAGAGAGAGAGAAGGACGATTTCAACGGAATCCTCGCAGATGACTCGAATATAGGGGACAAACTCGTACCGTGAAAAATTTCTCAACTTCTCACGGACGAAGAGGCCGTTGGCGAAGTGAAAGAAATTCAAATTATACCTGAACTGAATATTGAAAGAGCAACCAATCGCTATTTATTTTCTTCCTTTTTTTGAACGAAATTTTTCAATCAGTCTAGAATATTTTTCATTTTTATCGTACAGCAGAGAGAAAGCGATTGATAATTTTTCTTTTTTTTTTCAATCTTTTATAAATCTTCTGTTGAAAAAACCTCTGAAAAATGAAGTTTGTACAGAGGGTACTATCGTTTTCGGAAATGTCGGGAGGAGAGAAGCTTCGAATGCACGGTCGCGTATAAATTCTTCACAAAGCCCGATGTGGGTCGTTCAACGCTGTGCTATTCGGCCATTGAAACATACACTCTACACGTACCATATATGTATATGAGGAATGGATATGCGACCGCCTTATCTCTGTGTGATGTTGACTATCAGGGCACATGGCTCTTCTGAGGACGGTCCATGAAGGCGAATGTCTTCAAAATCTTCTTTCTCCATTCCTCACATACACAAACAAACATATATGAGAGCACATAGAACATCTTCCTACTTCCCCGACCGTTTCTCAACGAGCAGAGTATTTGGGTCTTTCTTCTTTTTCGAACACGGAAAACGAACGAGCGCGATAAGGGCGTAACAGAAGTATTCGTTACATTTGGAGAGCGCACTCTACGAATCGTTCGTCTCCATCTCTTAGTCTCGCTCTTATTTCCTCACGTGTTACAAGGTTCTTCTCTCGCCCTCCCACCCCCCCTCTCTCTCTCTCTCTCTCGCTCTCTCTGTGTAGAATTCAAATCGTTCGCCATTTGAGAAAACATTCTTTGGCGGTTTTAAGGGGCTAGAGATACGTACACTCGAAATGCCGACAAAGCGCCTTCAACTTTTTAAAACTTGCCGTGTGGAATTCAATATAAAATGCTTGATTATACAAAATACTTTTAATGCTGGATGCTGGATGCTTGATTGTACAAAATACTTTTAATGCTGGATACGACGCATGCATACTGACATTTGGGGAAAAAAATTGTTTTGCTGTCGCATCGCAAAACTTTTCTTATGTGACGACGAGGCAACTATATCGAAAGATAAAGGAAAGCGAAGTAGGGAAAGGGCGTCAAAATTGTAAAATACCGGCAGAACCTGGCTGTATGCGAAGGTAAAAAGTTTCATAATATTCAAGCGTAAAGGAACCGAATGAAGTAATTCTTTTTCCAGGGCGTTTCGACACAGGACATTTTATTCGCCTGTATATGCTTTATTTCTTTTCAGCTTTGAGTCTACTCAAATATTTATGGATATGTGGAGGTGCACGGAAGAGAGGGGGAGAAAAGAAGCGCTGTGTGTGTGTGTGTGTGTGTGTGTGTGTGTGTGTGTGTGTGTGTGTGTGTGTGTGTGTGTGTGTGTGTGTGACAGAGAGAGAGGGAGAGAGAGAGAGAGAGAGAGAGAGAGAGAGAGAGAAGACGTGAGAACTAAACCGTGTCTCTTTAACATTCTTGGCTCAAGCTGTCGTTTATGTGGCCCTTGAAGCTCCCCGATATCGTTATACGCAAACACTTGGTCCTGCAAAATTGGATCGTCAGCCCAGGAACGTCCGATCAAGAGAAATGCAAAAAGTGCAGTACGGGGCGAAAAAGGACGAAAAGCAGGAAGACACGAGAGGAGGAGGTGGAGGAGGATGAGAAGAAGCGGAGAAGGAGGAAGAATAAGAAGAGGAAGAAATCGAGTAAAAACTGAAACGACGATATCAGCGAGTCGGAAATCGCCCGAGAAGGAGCAGGAAGATACTTGCCACGACGTAATCCGATTGTACGACACAGAATCCTGTCGATCGTTCGTCCATGAAGATCTCCTTCTCTCTTTCTGCCTCATCCTTCCTTATGTCCGTCCCATCCCCCGGTATCTTCTCTCGCTGCGCGGCCATTTTTTTCTTCTCTCATCCTAGAGTCCCCTCGTAGCCAGGCTATATTCCGACCAAAACGGAAAAGAATCCTACCCCGAGCGGCTGAATGCAAATTATATACGTCAATGCAAATCTATATCCCACGTAAAAATTGACCGCACCGTTCCGCTATTATTGGCCTCACATCGCGCGATTTCGGCATGAAATACTCCTACACGTGAACAAAAGAGACATTTCTCTTCATGCAGAAAATAATTTGTCGTACCGTGAGAAGAATCGACCAAAAATCGTTATTTTTTGGCTCACTTAAAACTTCGTGTATCGAATCGTGGTTGCGAAAAAATAGAAGAAACAAAAACTTACAAGATGGAGACGAGAAAATTTACCGTTTCCTCAGCACTGTTTTCTCGCTGTTTCACAACCAACACGAGAATGGACCGATGGTCGTGGGTATATGGACGCGGTCCATATACCCACGACATTTATCCTTTTTATATACGTATACATATACAGATAACTGGGCAAACATGAAGCTCCACATTGTCCTGATAGCGATTTGGTCAATATTTTTCGCGTCGTATAACCTTCTCACTCCTCGATCTCCTTTTGGTCTGTTTGGATCATCAATTTCGAATGACCAGGGTTGCCTGCCAGCCAACAACGCTTTACAGCATCGTAGAAACATCCTACGTGAAATCTTTGTATCCAGATAAATAGATCTATATAAATCCATATGTTCCCCATATATGTATATATATATATATAAACTGCCGGCCAAAATGTTTGAGTACACCACTCGAAATTTCTTGCCTTACTAAAAGTTAGATTGCGGACTTAAAAGTAAAGATAAATTTCCCAAGCGGCGTTTTAAAGAGGACAAATGTACCTTCATTTTGCCTCTTTAGGAAATTTCTTCCAACGTTTTTTGAGCCCCGTACGCCTTTTGAAAATGACTATTTTTCAGCTTCTCGCACGTCTAAAACTGCCCGCTTAACTTCTGACGAATTTCTCCGCTCGTTTTTTCCATGACAAACTTAAAGAGGGTAACACAACCTACATTTTCGTTTTTTAGAAAGTTTCGTACGATTTTTGTTCGCCCAAGTATTGCATTTTTAGCTAAAACAGACATGTTTTAGAACAATAGACGTAGTCTAATAACTGTGGGGTTTCAGAGAAAATGTCAAGAGGGTCGAAAGTTGCATAGATTCACACTGAAGTAACCAGAATTTTTACAGTTAAAAAAAATTTTTTTTTTTACAATTTTTGGTCGCAACTCTGATGAGTGGAGGGGCTTTTTTGGGAATTATGTGGTCTAGCACAATCTATCAAGAAAGAACATTTGTTTACTTTTTCATTTTTAATTAACATCAATTTTTACAGAATTTTAAAAAATAGTATTTTAACCATTTTTTCGATTAGAACTCGGAGAATCATCCTCGGTTGAGTTCTTATGTCTCAAGACCTATCGGATTTAAGACCAAATATTAAAAAGAAAAAACTAAAAAATTTTGAATTTGTATTTTAATGCAAAAAATAGTCAATCACGTCTCTTACCTTATCATGTAAAATTAACCAAATATAAAGAACTTTGTATTAAAAAACGAGGCATTTTACGCAAAACGAGGCACATCACGCCTTTGCGCGTCTGGCCCGCGCAAAGGCGATTTTTTTTGTTATACGAAAAACTCGTATAGATATTTAAATATCTATACGAGTATCATATAAATATTTGGTCTTAAATCCGATAGGTCTTGTGACACAATAACTCAATCGAGGATGATTCTTCGTGTTCCAGACGAAAAAATTGTTAAAAAAATATTTTAAAAAAAATTGTTAAAATCATTTTTAAAAAAATCTGAAAAAATTGTAGTTAATTGAAAATCAAGAAGCAAATAAATTTTCGTTCTTGATAGATTGTCCTAGATTCCATAATTCCCAAATGGAGCCCCCCCCCCCTCCACTCATCAGTCCCGACGAAAAAATGTAAAGAAAAAAAATTCAAAAAAAAATTCTGATAAAATTCTGGCTACTCTAGTGTGAACCTATGCAACTTTTTACACTCCTGACATTTTCTTTGAAACCCCATAGTTATTTGACTACGCCCATTTTCTAAAAAATGTCTTTTTCAGCTAAAAATGCAATACTCGGGCGAAAAAAATCGTACGAAACTTTCTAAAAAATTAAAATATTGGTTTTGATACCTTCTTTAAGTTTGTAATGGCAAAAACGAGCGAAGAAAATCGCCAGAAGTTATGCCGGCAGTCTTAGACGTGCAAAAAATCTGAAAAATGGCCCAAAAAAAATTGTAAACATTTTTCTAAAAAGGCAAAACGAAGGTAAATTTGTTCTCTTTAGCTATCTGTCTTTTCGTGCGGCAAGAAATTCTGGCTGGTGTACTCAAACTTTTGGCCGGCAGTGTATATATGTATATACAGGGAAAGTACATTTAGTACCTAACATATCTATGTTATGTAACCTCCACACAAATAGCCTTGCATTTATCTAGAGACGATTTTGAAGATGTTGGGTCTCATCTGATGTATGTATATAATAATCGTTTAAAATCAGCTTTGCTCATTTTTAACGTAATTTATTATTGAAAACGATAATTTTTTTTACAGCGAATGGGCCATGTGTATTGGTGCAACATCCATTTTATTCCATTGCGCAATAGTTGAGTGTTCTGACCTCACGTCACGAGGGATTTCGTGACATTTCCGACGTAAGTAATACCATCTACGCCATAGCAAGAAATAGAGAAAGGGGGAATGGTAGATAGAGACAGCATTGCTTTTTTAATTAATCCACGATGACGCGAATACGAAGAAGAGCTTGGGGTGCAGCTCGGGTGTCTCGACAACTGAGAAGACTGTATATCTTGAACGTTCTTCCCCCGGACTCATCTCGAGACACGCCGAGGCTCGGTATAAGCACGGAGAGGCTAGGATCACGAACTAATTAAAAGTTTCGGGCCCGTACCCCTTTGCGCCCTCGTGCGGGAAGGAAGATGGCATGAGGGAGATGGGGGGTCGGCGCCTGACACTCTGGGAAATTGAATCCTTGGCACCCAGTCAGCTATGAGAGCAACGTTGATACACGGGGTGAGAGAAAGAGGCAGAGTAATAAGAGTGGCCAACAACTCGGTATTATTATCACAGAATAGGCTGATTCCCAACAAAACGAGGGAAATTCCAGACTGTTTTTAACGAGATAACATTTCCTCGAATCCACCATTACCAATTGAGTCAGAGCACTGCTGAGTTTTCCAGATTAATTTATACAAATTTTCTCGTCCCAGTGTGAAATGAAGGTAAATAACATCGACTTTTCTCTCACAAGGAATATCACTTTGGTCTCCGGATTTGATACGGACGAAACTCACATTTATGGGAGAGCGAATAATAGCTAACTATTAGATGCCTATTCTTTTCGTTCGGCGAAATAACTGTTTTAAGGGATGAAAGCGCCCTGATTTTGCAGTTTCACCCGGAAGCAGTCCACCGATTTCAGTAAAACAGAAACGAAAATTCTTCTAATGCATAACGATCGGACATTCGCTATGGGTACATTGAAAAAAAAAAAATACACGCACACCAATTAGAGGATGAACCACCCGTTGATTTTTCTTTCTTTCATCCTACGTTTAAAAGGGCCGCATTAATTGAATAAAACAGGTCACACTTTGAAGAGGGGATAAAGTTAAAGTTCACGTATTTTTGCATTTTCGCCAGATAGTGAGCTTAAGGGGGCAAACCACCGCATACTTAAAGTTCCGCATCGTAATTGTATTTTTCTGGATTTATAATCGGTCTTGTGATTCAAAATATTTTCTGAAATTCCAGATTGACGTTTAGAGTATGGAAAGATTCGCAAAAAAAACCGTACCTCGAGGAATCAAGCGGCAGTGTTCGGATCAAGGATTGCGAAGAGAATACGCGCAGAGCGGAGTTTAAAATCGAAAGGACAAAAAAATGAGCGACGATTGAGTGATGGAGAAACTTTTTCCGGCCGGAGTGGGGGAAAAAATTGCGTTAAATTTTTTTTATATGTCTATATCGATTTATTTCGATCTCCTGAACCCGAATTCAGCGTTTATTTCCTCCAAAACCTTCGATTTTTATTTTTAAAACCATTAAAACCGTATGAAAACATATTTTACCCGTTTAGCAAGCGTAATTTTGACTTTTCAATAAAAATTGGGCGATATCCGTATTCGGCGGAAAATTTCCCATCAGATAGACACTTTAAAAAGGCTTAAATGTAGGGAAAAAAAATGTTCGACCTTATTGGCCACTTTTTCCGCGACCACCAAAATCGCGAACAGTCAAACAGCCGTACGTAGCTCTATTTGACCCGCTCTATTTGAGCGATGAAGATTTGATGGAATGGTTTTGAAAAAATATTTGGTATACTCAGAGAATTTCGTTGGTTAAAACCCGATATCTCAATAGGTTTTCCCGTAAAGTGCACTCGAAAAATTGCCGAAAAGGAGGCAAAGGGATATATATATATATATATATATATATATATATATATATATATATATATACAGGGTGTCCCACTTTAATCTTACACCTGAATTTTCTCGAAAAATATTGCTCGGACGAAATATTGTGTGCAACAAAACTTCTAGGGATTGAAGGGGGACGTTTGAAAAAAATTTATCTGAGGAGCCAAAATTCAAAATGGCGGCGTTACAAAGGCTGACATGTTTTTTTCAAACGGAAACATAATTTTTTTTTATTGCCAAAAAATTTGTCAGCCGAAAACTAAAAACTTTTGTTGAAAAAATTTTTTGATAAAGTTCATAGTTTTCAAGTGAGAACATCATTTTCAATTATTTCAGATGTATCCAGGATTTGTGTGTGTGTGTGTGTGTGTGTGTGTGTGTGTGTGTGTGTGTGTGTGTGTGTGTGTGTGTGTGTGTGTGTGTGTATGTGTGTGTGTTTTTCTACCCATCGTGATCAAAGTTCGTCAAGGATTTAAAGAAACACGTTTTTGGGCCTGAAAATGGCACAAACGCTATTAAAATGGAAAAAAACTATTTTTCATCGATTTTCCTCCAAAATTTTCTCATGAAATATCGTCCAAATTTGAAAACAAAAAAACCAAAATTTTCAACAAAAAAATTTGATTCTTTTTTTTCATGTGGTCATACATTCGAAAATACAACATTGAGCGGCTTGCCGTGAGACATTTAGTCTAATTGTCCCTACCACCGGCATTTGCGTTAGCCAAACACACACATCCACACACATACACGCACGCGCACCCCCCCCCCCCCCCACACACACACACACACACACACACACAAATCCTGGATACATCTGAAATAATTGAAAATGATGTTCTCACTTGAAAACTATGAACTTTATCAAAAAATTTTTTCAACAAAAGTTTTTAGTTTTCAGCTGACAAATTTTTTGGCAATAAAAAAAAGTTATGTTCCCGTTTGAAAAAAACATGTCAGCCTTTGTAACGCCGCCATTTTGAATTTTGGCTCCGCAAATAATTTTTTTTCAAACGTCCCCCTCCAATCCCTAGAAGTTTTGTTCCACACAATAGTTTGTCCGAGCAATATTTTTCGAGAAAATTCAGGTGTAAGATTAAAATGGGACACCCTGTATATATATATATATATATATATATATATATATATATATATACACGTACGCAAAAGTTCACGAAAATCGATGGTTCGTCTTAGTAATTCTGCCGAAAATGGAAAGACGATCGAAACCCCATGAATTACACGGCATTTCGAAGAGCAAATGATAACGAAGAGAATATACAGGAAGTGAAGTTTCAAATCGAAACAAAAAATAGTATCGCTTTTTGGTGAAAGTACGAGAAAATATTGGTTTTTAAATATTTCTTTTACAAGTCCATATTGATGTATTTTTGTCCCCTGAACACAAATTGATCATTAATTTACCCCAATGAGCTCAATTTTTATTTAAAAATCGTCAAGAGAATGTGATAACACATTTTCCGCGTTAAACTGGCGTAGTTTTGAGCTTTCGACAAAAACTCGGTGATATTCGTAAACGGCGGAAAATTTACATGACCAAAGTGATGATCCTTGGAAGTGCTATAAACAAGCAGAATAATTCAATGCTTCTTGTATCGGCAAATATACTAAATAAGTCGCTGAGAGTTTCCACTGCCAAACAAAAATCTGTGGCAGACGTTTCGCCTCGATCATTCGAAGAAAAAAATGGTATTTTGGATTTTGCCAAGAGCCCGTGAATATAAGCAATAAAAATAGCTTGACGGAACACCTTCGATGGGTTCTTAATGCTTTTCGGAAAATGTGTCTTTTTTTCATGAAAACTTATCGAGGCCTAGAAAAGTGGAGCTAGTGTTTTTCTCAAGTCGCCCGTTGCGAAACTGTCGGAGATCGTCCTGGAATTCAGCGGAAATTAAGAAGCGAAACTCGAGCAATGTCTCGAATATTCGAGTTTATTCTAGTCGTTCAAAGCGGAGATATCCTGTCCATCCGTGGAGAAGGTGTCGTGGAACGAATGTTTGACAATTTTAATCGCGAACAAATCATTAGACCTCAGGTGCACCAAGGGGTCTACGAGTTATGAACAGAAGAAGTTTGCCGAATCTTTATGTTGCGAAACTGTGTAATTTGATGTGAGAAGAAAAACAAAAAGGGTCAATAAATACAGGGGCCAAGTTAATCCACGTGTGCCGTATCGAGTATTCGTCGTATGATTATCGCCGTTCGCTCCACAAGCGATAACAGCAGGTTGATTCCACGCTCGAGTAATTTAGACTTCCAACATGGCGCCCTCAAGTTGACTAAATTGACTCGGGTAAAGCAAGGACTAATATTAGTAACGCTCGTACAACTGTCACGGCACTCGGACGAGGTCGTCGACGAATAACAATCCTTATATTTTTAGATTTGTGTATACATATCCGATCGATCGCAAAAACTCGAGCTGTCAGCACCAAACTACCGGTAAATATTGGCTCCTCTTTTTTTACGTCACTTTCTTCCCCTAAGTGGTTCGTACAAATGATTGCAACTGCGAATGAGAGATCGGACGAGTTTTTCTCTCGATCAATTTTTACAGACATTAAAATGAAGTGCGATGGAGAATTGATTTTACCCAATAATCAATAGCCGACCAATGATTTCAAGTGACCGTTCGAGATGTAGGAGAGAAAAGAACATCGTACTTTTGAGGGCCTCATTTTCGTCATCAATCTAAAATCAGAGGAATTCATGGGCGAAAGAAGCGCAAGGCTCTTTCATAAGATTGCTCGTGTCTTCGTTGCTTCATAAAAAATAACGCGTTGACTTTCTCGTCCGCGGAGCATCATCCTTGAGTTGACGCTACTCTGTATGCCCTTGTACCACTTACAGGCGTACATAAACAATATTTAACTCAGGATTAGGTTGCTCTCTTTCTCCTCCATTCTAATTTCCGGGCTTTATCATGCAGCCAGCCGAGCGTGGAGGGTTTTCGTGGCGCTAATTAGGAGACTCTAGAGTGGTATATCTATAACGCCGGGGTTTTCGGCTACACGACGCAAACATCCTGCGAGGATGCAACCCTCCGTACATCCTACGGAGCGTGTGGCGCCGAGAGGTTTGAAGTACGACCTCTACACGACACCCCCCCCCTCTCGTATCTTATCGCTGAACTTATAATTCACAACAATATCCTTTCCGCGTTTGCTACCGCGATGATTAACCCCGGTGAAATTGCATCGCCAGTTCGTTCCGCAAGCAGACTTGCACGGATTTTGCTATCTTTGTGCAAGCAACGTGTTATTTTGACAGGAGATTCGGATGTGGCCATACGGCGTAAGGAGAAAATTCGTCGAGAATTGCGAATAGAGTTAGAGGCATCTTGCAAAATTTTACGAACTTGGTATGGATCCATAACCGAGTGCCTCGCAATGGTCGAAAATCAATAACCATCGCGACAATCGTGTTTTTGCGGGAAAATGAAACCATTGGAGAAAAAAGAAACCTTCAGGAGGATTACCTTTTTCAAAATATATTTATCCTCTTTTTTTTATACTTTTTTAAAATTCTAAACATTTTCCAATTTAAGCTAAAATTGGCAAATGTCGAACATAAATAAAGATAAAGAAGCAGTCAAGCGAGTGTGGGGTCCCGCGTCAAGGTAAGGATACATCGACAAATGTAATCCAAAGATTAACTCGTCAACGATTGATAATCCTATTATTTACGTTAATTATCTAAATAATAAATAAGTGGAATATCGAACGGTAATATAAATAGTAGACATAACAACAAATATCGTAGACAGATGTTTTGCCAAATTGAAAAGCGTAGTATTATTTCTCATTTTGAGCAAGGGGTTACGAGAATAAGGGAGGGTAGATGGGCCAATCGGCCGGGGGGGGATATGCCTCAAAACGTTACTCACCACGTTGAATGTGCCGATTGATTAGGTATGGAAGGCAGAGCACCAGGTGGCAAAGATCTTCTGACTGGCGGGCAGCAATTTCTGGTCGGATCGTTGCAACAGGTAGCCTGACCGCTGACCTGACGTCCGGAGTTGCAGATCTCGATTGCCGAGTTTCGTACTTTGGAGCGGAGCAACGGTGAGGTGGAGAATTCTCGCTGAACGGAGGTGGAGCTGCTGGAGCTGCTGGAGCCGGGACTACCGCCGTGGCGGCCGGGCGACGCGTAGGCGAAGCTCCGAAAGCGGAAGTGCGTCTGATGGTAGGGATAGCCGGGCGGTGGTAGCCGATAATGATGATGAAAGCCAAGATCGCGTCTCATGTAAGGATCGCCAGGATCTGCAGCGGGCACGTAACGATCGGTAGGTGTATGAGCCGCGGGTGGTACGTATCGATCGGCGTATCTCTCGGGATACAGAATTTCCGGTGGTGGTTGAGGAACGTAACGTTCGACGGGTGTGTGGGCGTTCGGTGGTACGTAAATGGAGGTTGCATTGCTTCCGTAGGGTCTGTCCGTTCCCGCGACCGAGGAATTGCCAGTGGCGGCGCTGCCGCCGCCGCCGACGCCGCCACCGCCGCCTCCCAGAGTCGAGCACGAGGCTACAACCCGACCACTGGCGAAGCTGTCCTTTGGTTTTGGTAGGGAAAGATACTTGTCCGGATGTCCGGCCCGTGCCGGTGAATATCTCTCGTTGCTAAGACTGTGAAAGGCTCCGGAGTTAGCGGTGATCTGATAGCGCTGATCGGTAGTATTCGATGCCGCCGAATTTCCGTATCTGTCGATTCCGTAGCCCCGATCCTGACCCGATCTCTCGAACTGCTCCATCTGAGCCACTTGGTGATACCGTTCCGCCCCACCGTATGACACTTGAAGCGATTTCGAAACCTGAATGTACTTGTCATTGGTGGTTGGATTAGCGTTGTTCTTGGTCGCGGAGCAGCCGCCTTGCTGCGAGTAATTGCGTCCGTTGGACTGATTGTTCTCGGGTGTGGGAGAAAGCGCTCCGTAACGATCGGTTTTCGTTTGGCCGCAGTTGGTGGCGGTCCCGCTAGAATAGAGGGCCTGATGATAACGTCCCGCGTCCGAGTTCGAAGGCGACGAGCTCGAGGCCAAGAGTCTGTCGTTCGAGGATGCACCAGGGCAATTGTCGTATCTAACGGCCTCCGAATTGACGTGCAAACGGCTATCGTGTCCCGGCGATGCGTTCGAGAGATAGCGCTCGTTGCTCGTCCCAGTGACGAATCTGTCGTTGTTTCTCGTCTGCTGGTCGAGTCTGCCGCTGTTGTTGTTGTTACTGTTGTTGTTGTTGTAGTTGCTGCTGCTACTGCTGCTGCTGCTGCTCGACTGACCGAGGGCGTAACGCTGGAGGCTTCCGATGTCCCCGAAGATTCGTTGATCCGGTGGATATCGTGGCTGCGCGTTGATCTCCTGGAAGGTGGTAAACCTGCCGCACGAGTAGTCTCCGGTATTGGCGGGCGAGCCGGAGCTCGAGCAGACTCTCGACTCGCTCCTCTCCCCGTACTTCTGAGACAGGCCCTCGAGGCTTCTCTCGGAGCTGGAGTAACGTCTGGACTCGCGAGAGTTGCCGTGGTCGAGGTTGCTCGCAACGGTATTGGCAAGCACGCGCTCGGTGGAGGAGTAACGTCCGTGAGCTGTCTCGGGATTCTGCAAACCGGACAGATATCTATCGGGGCTTGGCCCACCGGTGTAACGATCGTGATGCGCGACGCTCGTCGGGACGTCCTGGCGATTATGATAACGCTTGTTGTGATTGTCGTGAGTGGGCGATTCGTTGCTGCCGTGATATCTTTCCGCGCTCTTGCCACCAGTCGCGAATCTCTCCGGTGCGTTGATGGGTGACGAGGCGACGAGTCTGTCGCTGGACATCGAGTATCTCGAAGATGCACCGACGTTTGCGGCAGCATCTTTGAGTCCAGTGGTGAGCTGGTAAAGGCCGCAACGGGAGTTTTCGGGATCCCCCGCTTGAACGGCACCGAGTACTGGTGAAGCGGAGGAGAGTAGCCTCTCGCTCGACGCGACGGAGTATCGCTGCTGCTGATGCTCCTTGGCCTCGTGCAACGACGTCTGCGCGCGATCAGCGACAAGGCCACCCAAAGACAATCCGACCGAGTACCTGTGGTCCTTGGACATGGGGGATGCCGGCGCCGTGACGTAACAGCGTTCACGGCTGCTCGGGGAGCCGGGTGGTAAAATTCTGTCACAAGTAGCGCCAGAATAACAAACAGCGTTGAGGCTCTGGGAGGAGGTGTACTTCTCGCTCGGGCTTGGTGAGAGCGGTGGCGGAGGCACGAACCGATCGCTCGCTGGTGCTGGCGACGGTGGCGATGGAAAGGTGTCCGGTGAGAACGCGTTGCCGCTCGAACCGCCCCCGCCGCCGCAACCACCAACGACCACGTTGCCATTCCCGATACTCGTGATGATCGAAGAATTCGCGTATTCGCTCGCACAGCTCGTCCCAACGATCTTTGAACGGTCGTTGGGCATTCCGCTGGTGCGTTCGTCGCTCGACACGAGCGAACTGGTGGCGCTCGTTCTGCCGTTGTTGTACGGATTGTGATGGTGGTGATGGTGATGGTGGTGGTGGTGGTGCTGAGGCTGCTGCTGCTGCTGCTGGTGTTGGTTGTGGTGATCAATCGTCTCGTTGCCGATCGGCTGGAAACACCGATCAATCGGCTGGAGCGAGAGCCTCTTATCACCGGAGAGCGAGCTCGCCTCGGTGTAGCGGGCGTAACGATCGGCGAGAACGTTGCCCTGACCAATCGCCGAAGACGAAAATGAAGCGGACGATTGGCACGAATTCGACGGGTGTCCGGTTGCGAGGGACCGATCGTATCCGTGATGGCCGATCTGTACGGCGGCTGACGCCGATTGACCGAGTCTCTGATCCTGACACGATCCAGCGAGGTATCGCGAGTTAGCGTCGATACTAGATTGGATTGCGCGCGAGGACGGCTCACCGTACTTGACGGATACGTCGTCCGCTTTGTTCGGATAGTGCAGTTTTTCGCTAGACTTTTCGTACCTCTCGTGCGACATGCGAGCGCCATATTCGCTGCTAACATCGCTCGACGGTATTCTCTCGTTGATCTGGTAGCGCTCCTGATGAGACGGAGCGATCGACGTGGAAACGATGCTCGACGAGGCAGAGCCTGTGCACGAGGAAGCGCTACGCAGATTCGACTTGTGCTGCTGCTGCTGTTGTTGTTGCTGGTGCTGCTGCTGCTGCTGCTGCTTGTGATAACAGTCCGTCGTGACGATACCACTGGGCAACCCAAGGATCCCGATGGTGGAAACGGAGCTTGTATTGTCAAGGCCGGCGTGCTGTTGCTGCTGTGTCGCCGCTGACGATGACGCTGAAGACGATGATACCGATGACGATAGGGGCAGTGACGATACTGTCGACGACGGCTGTCCGTACTGCGAGGTGGGGTGCTGGTGCAACAGGAGACGTTCTCTTCGGCCATAGTCGTCGTCTGTCGGCATCCTGGTGGCCCGTGGCCCGCTGTCAGGACATCTGTCACATCCAAACGCATAGAAATTTCATTAAATTTCGTTCATTTTTATTTTCTTTATTTTACTATGTTTTTTTCTTCAAATTCCTTAAATCAAGTTTTGCGCCAATTTAGTTCAGAACGAAGTACCTAGTCTTCGTTGATTACTACATTTTTCGTCCCCCTTGACGATTCAACGCTACTTTGTTCGAGAACTATTGTAATTGTCAACAACGGTACTAGATCGCCCCCATCGAAATTTATATACGCAAAAACATACTGCAAATTAATTTGATCAATAACTGTAATATATGTGAAATGTATGCCATATATTGAAAATATATGTTGCATATATGTGCCAATTTCTAATTTTCGTAACGTTTTTATATATGAGATGTATATGCGTGGTATTACTGTATATCGATGTATTATATATCAATGATATATGTAGCATTTACCCTGTATATACACCACATATATACTGCATAAATGGTACATATATGCTACGCATATCTGTATATAGTGTTTACATGTAATAGTGTACTTTTACTGTAAGTTAAGTTTTTTTAAATTTAAGTTTGAAGTTTTATTAAGTTTAACTGTAATAGTGTTTATACACAGCATATGTTTCTTGTCAGGAATATGTATGAAAAATGTATGCGTCATATATGACGCATAAATGACACATATATGAGTTAAATATGACGCACACATTTTTGATATATTTTTCTGACAAAAAATAGATTGAAAATATATCGAAAATATATTCGTCGTATATGCCTCATATATGCATCATATATAGTGTTTATACATGGCATATATTTTTTTGGTCAGAAAAATATATCGAAAATATATGGGTCATATATGCGTCATATATTTGGTGCATATATACTGAATACATACGTATTATTCTATTTTTCGTCACTATATATGCGACTGATATATATATATATATATATATATATATATATATATATATATATATGTGTGTGTGTGTGTGTGTAGCATATATTTTCTGCATATATTTTACATACATAAATTTCCATGGGGACGTCTATTTAATCAGCTAATAATTGTATCTTTTACCATCACTGTCGTAATTCAAAGATAATAAGAAAATTTCCTCCCGTATGCACAGTTTGAACAACGGCTTCCTCAAAGATTTGACAGACTGGCAAGTTTCTTTTATCGTTCCTCACGTGTGAAATTATCATTCTGATTTATCTCCACCGGGAGTACGAGGATCGCGCTGTATTTTTTTTTCCGTTCAAATATAATCATTCGAATTGATCGTGATGTCTTGGCGAATAATTCAAGATTTTCCCAGAAATCCTCGCTCCAAAGGCGCATCCTCGCTATTCCGACGATAGAAAAGTCGCAAAGGAACAACAGTATCATCAGCTTGTCAATTATCGAGCAACGCTGGTTATCGATTGGACGGAGGAAGCGCGAAATGTATTATTAGTCGATCGACGATTACAAGGAATTGGGATAAATAATGAAGATTTCATCATAGGCGCCAGAAGATGTTACGACAGGCTTAGGCAAATGTGGATTCAGCGAACGTCGCGGGAGTCGTCGCGACCGCACGTGTTCAAGATAGCAGGTATTCCGTTGAAATAAATTGGACCGACAATCTATGTTTTTTTTTTCGTAGCCCTTGTTTGATCAATCGGCGCCATACACCGCGAAGACTCCACGTGCTTCGCCTATGGATCACGCTATCGCTAAAACTACACCGGATTCCGGCAAACTAATACCCCGATGGATCGCAGGAAAAAAAGAAAACATTGTTATTTCCGACGTCTCACTCGTCGCGTCGGTCCATCTGATTCAATAAGATTAGAAATTCAGTCGAGTTTATATAGTCGCTACGCGCAATTGACTTCTCAATAATGTGTGGATCGCGCACCGCAACGGTGTGATCGATTGTTTCGTCATTCGCATCTCGAGGAGTTCAACGATTGAGACGAGAGAGCTTGGCCGTTGAAGTGCGCTCGGTACTTTTCTGTCATTATGAGACGCTCCGTCGAGTCGCACAACTAAAACTCGTTTGATTCTCGGGGTCCGAAATTGTCCAAATTGTACATTTTCTTTCTCCAGCAACTTGCCATCGGCTAATTGCGCCAGTCGGAGGAGCGTCAACATCTCCCTCTAACGATCGAACAGAAGGATGACGGTAAGATACTTGGTTTATTTATTACTAAAAAATAAAATAAAAATGCAATTTGATTACGAGTGAATCGGAAAGTTCGCGAGTCTCGGTGATGATCGAAGCGCGTCAAGTGGCGCGATGTGAAGATGCTGACGCGCGCTTACCGCGATGTAGAGAAATTTGCATCATGCTCTGTCGAGCTCGGCGAAAAATAGCGAAACTTATCTGTCACCTCCGGCAAGACAAAACTGTACAAATATTTTCAGTGTTCGCGGGTGAGATGGGATCGTAAAACACGAGGCACGAATTTCCTGTCAAAGATCGAAACGAAACACGCGGACGGCCCTGACCGTGACTTGCACATCATACTCGCACGCTGATAACCTCTGATAATTATTTCACATCGTAAATCATTGCTTATCGAGAGATGCAAAGAGTGAGAACAAAACGATGTTGAGACAGACCCGCATACGAAACGTTTTCCCCCAGGTTGAGACTTAGAGTTCAAAGAAGCGCCTGCACGCGTCGAAATCTCAGCAGTGAGTTTCAACTCGTTGCTCGAAGGCAGACATCGAGAGGGAACGAAGGCGTCGAAGTCATCATTCGAGTCGACTGGAGCAGATTCATTCAAATATGACCTCGACCGTGTTCGAAACGTCAAAACCCTCCAAGTGGAGAACAGTTTGGCCTCAATGGCTCGCTGCAACTGACGGTTAGTTTTGAGATATTTTCGTTTGCATAATTTTCGGTAATACCGAATCAAACGTCGCTTTCCCATTTGTGACGAAAATACCACCCTTTTTTTCATCTTTTTATCAGAAATCATGGCTCCAAACGCGCTCTCCTGGTTGAAAAAAACGTCCTTCAAATATAAAGATCAAAGCAATCGAACGATACAATATTAAACATTTCATAAATTACCTACACATTCGCTAAATCAAAAACGAATGATCATAACAGTCAAGTTCCGTAACAATGGCAATATTTGTATTGAATTTGCTCGAGTGGATCCGCGATAAATTGGTAAGCGTTCGGTCAGCAGTAGGTCAACGAAGACGTCAGAGACGTGCACGCGGAAACTAGTTATTGAGCCCCTGATATCAGAGACTAAAACAAATGGTTAACCGAAGCAAGTGTCTACGTGTGCAGATTGTGCTGAATCGGCGACCGCGTGAATGATTCCGACCTTGATACCAAGAAAAGGAGCGAGCGAGCGGGCGAGAGAGAGAGAGAGAGAGAGAGAGAGAGAGAGAGGGGGGGAGGGAGAGAGAGTTGCAACAATAGTTGGCTCGATGTAGCCAGAAATAGAGATGCCTGATAAAGAATTACCATAATGTCGCGATTAACGTTTCTCCGTAAATTGTCCCACAGTATTTATGCTGTCGATCGTTGTTGGAATGGTGGGTGGATGGTCGTCGCCGTATCTCGCAAAGTTCGCGAATCCCGGGGCCGAATTGCCGGCAACGGATTCGGAGGCATCTTGGGTAGCGGCGATAATAGGACTCGGACGTATAATCGGTGCTATGCTGGGTGTCCTCGGTGTCGATCAATTCGGCAGCAGAGCCTCGCTGCTTTACAGCGGTATACCATTGGCGCTCGGGTGGGCGTGCCTCCTGATGGCCGACAGCATTATTTGGGTATACGTATCGCGTGTACTGAGTGGACTTGGCATGGGAATGTATTACACGGCGTTTCCATTATACATCGGTGAGATATCGGATCCGAAGATACGCGGTTCGCTGGTTGGCCTGATAACGCAGGGCCTACCGGTCGGCAACGTGCTGGGCAACATCGTCGGGGCTTACACGCCCATGTGGATCTTCTCCTGCGCCAGCCTTTTGCCCAATCTGCTGTTCGTCGGTGCTTTCTATCTAAAACCGGAGTCACCGCACTATCTCGTGATCCATGGGAGGATCGACGAAGCGAGGGCCTCCCTCGAGTGGTACAACCGGGGCACAGACGTCACGCAGGAATTGGAAAGTATCAAACAGTTCACGTCTGCGGAGAAGAGGCTCTCGTACATGGACAAGTTTCGAGAGATTGCGAGACCGATCAATCGGAGGGCCGTTATGCTCGTCAACGTTGTCTACATACTGGTCCAACTGAGCGGTCTCTGGACAATGGCCTTCTACATGGAGATCATACTGAAGAAGGCCGGTGTTACGGTCATCGCGCCGTCGAGCGTCGTCATAATTGTCGGTCTTTTGGGTATCGTTGCCGGTTGGACGACAACTTATACCAATGACGCCTGCGGTCGAAAAATTATGCTCTCGCTCTCGAGCCTCGGCGTGGCTCTTGCGCTTTTCGTCCTGGGCCTTGATTATCAACTTTTGGATCTTGGCTTTGACTCGAGAGAAGCCATTTTTCAATGGTTACCCATTATCTCTATAATATCCTTTCAAATGAGCCTGGCCATCGGCATAATGCCCGTGCCCAGTACCCTAATCAGCGAGATGTTTCCTTCTAACATCAAGAGCATGTCCACTTGCCTCATCAACATGACATCCGCTGCGTTTGCTTTCTTCACGAGCAAAACTTATCAGCCTATGGTCGATCTTTTCACGGAAAAGTATGTCTTCTGGTTCTACTCGGCTCTCATGATCTTTCTCACAATTTATAGCGTTTTCGTGCTGCCCGAGACCAAAGGCAAATCATTGAACGAAATACAGCTCATGCTGGCCAAGAGAAGGAAATCCATGGTTCACGAGAAGAAAGAAATTGCCATTGTTTCGAATGGCAATTATGCGTAAATTTGCCAAGTGGCTTTTTGCTTGTTTCTTGGAGACCGCGCGGAGTTAGAGGAGTGATCGGTTTCTATTAATTTTGTGGCGAAAGAGGGATAAATCGACGTGTTGTTTCGTTTGGATTTTTTTTTAGTTTTCTGTTGTTCGACATTGACAGTGGATTTTTCCTGCCTGATTACGTATCAAATAGTGTATATCTTTCAAATAGGCAATTATCCTCGCACCTTCTTTTTTTTAATCCGCGTGGGAAACTTTTTTTTAACGCCTGTACAGTATTCTTCTGTGAATAAAATGAGAAAAAAAATCTCGCAGCTGGACTGACGAGAACTAATTCTACAGTATCAAAGATCGATTATTTATTCATAAAGTTTCACCCTTCCTCGCGCATCTATTGGTTCTCTTCGGATATCACCGGTAGTCACCTGGATACGCGAACAAAGAAAGCAATCCAAGAAAAAATGGAGAAACGAAATGGAACTTTTTATGGACGGCTGCCGCGATACGTTTCTTTTTTAATATCATTTTCCGATAATTACGAACGAGCGAACAGGGAGGAAAAACATCAAACGCATAAAGAGGAGACTCTCGACGAAATCCTTTCACGGGATGAATTTGTTCTGTGCAATTTATTCGGAGCGTGTTTGCAACAGATTCCCTCCCCTCGGCGGTGCCTTCATACGAGAAGAGATAGAGAGAAATAAAAGCTAACCGAGTGCGAAATCCTCTATATCCTCCAACGGTGCATTCGATTATACAACGATAGAATAATTCTAATATTAGTACGATCCAAAAATAAACGATCCGACGAATCGATATCCAGGATTATTTTGGAGTAAGCTTATCGCCTCGACGGCGGTGGACTCGAAAATCGAGAAGTGAGCTTACGGTGAGCGAAAAGTCCAAAATACTCCGGGAACTGCCGTTGGTAAAAGAGATGCGGAGGTATGAGCCGGAGGGGAAGGATGAGGGGTGGATTTTCCGGTACAGGAATGGAAAAAAAGAGGCCGATATTGCCGGTGGGAAAGCTTTTTTCCAATGAGACCAGCCAAGAGCTTTATCAACTTCCTCTCAGCTGGTGCTAAAGCCCGTGCTCACAGCACCAGAACCAACAACTCCTCGTCTCTGGTGGCGCTTTTCGTAGCTCGGTCTCTCGTGAACAACCTCCCTACCGCGAATCCACATCGGGGATGGTTTAAGGCCGATGCCAAAATTCGATGCCTCTTTCCCACCATCCTATCTAATGCTCACCGTATTTCGGGGACGGTCCTTTTATTTATTTCGAGCGAGCCGTTGCTTTTGGGGACAGGAGAATGCTCCAAATGACGATTATATAAATATGCTTGAATACAATGTTCAGTCAGAGGACAACGAACCGCGACAAGGACGGTCCTCAAAATCACCTTCCCCGTATATATATTCTCTTTGCTCTTTCTCGTTCTTCTTCCACCATGGTAAATAAATTCGGTAATACGTCACTCTCGGTTGAAAGTTCCCTGCCTCGCGGTGCAATACCCGAAAAATTGGTATTCATCGCTGCTCCATCGACCCGCGATAATATCTAAAGAAGAATATTCATGAGACCGCTGGGCTGACAAAAAGGAGGAAAAGGATTACGATAAAAAGGTACAAGGCCCGTTGGTCCCTGTGAAAAATATTTGATCGTCTGCACGAAAAAAGAAGAGATACGTTAAACAAAGTTGTCAGCGAATCCGATACTCGATATTCCACAGCTTCACGATAGAGAAACAAAACTCCAAGCGTGGTGAGAAGAGACTGGCCAACATTTTTTCCGTTTATTTTTTATTTGATAAAAAAATGTTTAAACGATTGACTACCCAAAAGCCTTTATCGTGAAATTTCTATTCTTTTGGTCCGTCACATTTTACGTTTCTTTGTAGTCAGAGGCAAACTTGTATTCTTAGTTCTCTTATGTTCGACAGACTGAAATTGCGTTAGATGAATGCTCAATTTGTTTTGTTTCCTTACAGATCTCATCTGTTCTACTGTTTTTTCTTACTCAGTCATTCTAATGAATATCGTCTCCATTCATTGTCGCAACCCTTCGTGGAACCCGATCAGTCTTTTAAACCTCAATAGAAACAATTTAACAAAATTACCATATATCACAACAAATAAATAAGAATAGTGTATTCGGGAAAAAATGAATTATCGATCACTAGCAAATAACAATTATGCGAAGGGCATAACGTGAAAGATTAATAAATTAAACAAAAAGCCCTCGATTTTTCATACCAAGACAAAGAATATCGACGATGGGTGTTTAAATTCGATGCCCCTTCGAGATCGAGAATTCACAAAGTGTACTTTCTTCATCGCGATTCCGCCTAGGGTGTGTGCAGAAGCAGGGTGAAGGAGTAGCGCAAGGGTGAGAGGAGCCACGAGAACGACAAGAGGATGTTGATCGAAGGCAGCGTTCGGATACAAAGAGCGGGTGAGTAATTTTACACTTTAGTGTGTTCGTGCACGAAAGAGCGTGAGAGAGACACACAGAGAAAGAGAGAGAGAGGGGCGGGCTGGGGGGGGGGCAAAGAGCGACAAAGACCGCACGTTTTAGCACCAGCGGGGGATGACAATGCTCGGGCAGATCTCTCAGGCTCGTTTTTTGGCTGACAAAGCTCAGCGAAAAGCGCAACTACTAATACACGACAAAGACCGAACGATTCTTCCAAGTTTCACACCATACAGTGAAATATATGCAGTGGATAAAAAGAATATTTGTACACGTCGTCTTTTTCAAATTATCCTACGAAACAAATAAAATGCTTTATTAAGTGTCTGTGTTCGATAGCTTATCCTAAATATACATGTTGTCTGTTTACAAAAAGCTTGGTGAAGCATGAACACACGAATAATGCCAAATTAACAGTAGTTTCGTGTGAGATGTACAAATACTTTTTTTACTCACTGTATATATAAATTTGTGATGGTTTGCGAATGTGTTTTCGTGAGTACATATGTGTATATTGTTGTGGCATAAGTTTGAGCTCTATTTTTTACCTTTTTCTCACCATCGAATTATCTTCTTTAACGAAAAAAAAGTTGTTGCCGAAGCTGCGAGCGGTCAAAAAAAAATACTTAGAGGTCGCTCAAGCCTCCCAAACATTCAAATTTTCATTAAAGAATCGATTTTTTCCGAAGAATCGAAGAATCGACCATAAATTTTACGCTTTATAATTTTTAAATTACCCTTGCGAATGCTCTAACCGCCCAATTAATATTTAGTGGTCGCTCGAGGTTTTCGAACTTTACAATTTCTGCAAAAAAATAAATGTCGCATGCACTATACTTCCTTGTAGCATAAAAACAAAGTAAATAGCGAAGTGTTATATACATATATATATATACACAAGTCACAAAAAAATGTCTAAATTTTTAGGTGATTTTCAAAAGGCTATAACTCGGCAAATAATGATCGTAGAGCAATAAAAAAAGCAAATTCACACTCAGTCTCTAGTTTTTAGACCCAGAGGTCAAATATTTCAATCGTTAATCGTTTTTGAGTAAGCTAAGAGAGATCAGCGGAGAAACTTTCTTTTAAATTTATGCGTGCCTTTCAAAAGGTCCACGGGCTTGGATAACTTTTTTTCAACAATTTCACCTTAAAGCTCTCTTAGTTTGATCCTTGCTTTTTAATTTGAGCGGTCAGTGAGTCTTTACACCAATTATTTTTTAAAAGAGCACCACTGAAATGGACGGCGAATACGCCGCGACTCTTTATATGGGCTTTAGCAGATGACTGTGCTTTGAATCGAAATTACGGGAAAACACCGCGATGAATGAGAAATCTAATTACATTTTATCAATGTAATGTGATTTTACCTTATCGATTTTGTTTGAGTCATTTTTCGATCCGTCTACTCAATCTTGAGATCTCATAATATTCGGCCGAATTTTCTTTTAACTTTTTTTCCCGCAGAAATATTCTTCCACACTTGACGTTCCAGACTCGTCGATTTGCTCAATCGAATGAAGTCATTCGGTCGCATCAAAAGCATTGCTACATACGTCCTTTGCGAGAACGTCACGCTCAGCGTACGCGTACGTTATGGAGTGCAACATTTCCCGACTCGCCGCCGGAAACGAACAATAGCGTGCTAGTGTAAAAACAGTCGGGTTCTTCAAGTGTACGGCTTCTGCCGGCTCTAACCTCCAAGGGATGGAGCGCGACAGTGGAATAGTGAAGAGAAAAGCAGTAAAAGTGATATGTAAAATAATCGGTTCTTTTTCGGGCCAAAGTCCATTTTACGAAGGTTGATAGTGTCGTGCATGCTAACCCTAAAAAAGGGTTAGCATGCATAACCCTTCTAACATCAAAAAATGCTTCGAAACTGTAAATCGGGCGGCAAGCCTTATTTACATTTGAGCTCATCGACATAAACCTCTGCTTCCTCTGGAAATAAAAAGTGTGTGCCTCTTCCAAGACGAAGCCTGGAAAGTTTCATACACGTAAGATTTACTTTGAATGCTTGGATTATTAATATATTCAATAAAAACTCCTTTGACAATTTCGTTAATAAATATTGATGTTTTTTTGAGCTTTTCAATATAATTTTAAAAATCGAATTTTCATGTTTATAAAAATAATTGAAAATTAGAAAACGCTTTATGCCACAGTTAATGATACGGATGCTATTTCCCAGGTTCCGATCAATTCAAGTATCTTAAAATACTTTCCCTGCTCAATACGAGTTTGAAACTATAGACGTATAATTTCTCCAGTCATATTTTAAATTCACTTCTTTTTAAAGTGAGTCTAAAAAATAAAATAGTTGTTCCCTTTTAAAAAGATAAGTAATCAAAAATCTCCCCGAAAACTTTATCGCTTTCTTTACCATATTAAACATTCTGATTAATCTCAAAATATTTTTTAGTTGATTCAAACACTGGTTTTATTTTTTTTTTCAATTTAAATATACAAATGCAGTGAAATAACGTTTGATAAAATAGCCAAGCAAGTTTGTTAGCAATGTTGCAAACCACATTGTTAAACCTTAGGAATAATATTTTAGCGAAGAGTTTCGTCTTCTCAAGTACTGAACTCGCAGGTTGAAAAACATAAACTGCCGCAACTTATTATACAAGTAGAAATCAAAATCATGAACCCGCGAAATACGGACCAAATCTGTGATGTACCCCTAGCCTATACGATACTTGAAATATTATTTTAACTACATTACTAAAAAAGTTATAAAAAAGTAAACAAAATCGACTTCTCAGATAGACGGATGTACCTCATATTGGCATCATATGTACATCATCACTGCAGCATAGAAAGTCTCACAGCTGTGTATCTCTTATGAGTGCTCCCGTTGAAGTCATATTTGCATCACATGATGATTTACAATAATACATCCAAATGAAGCAAAGTTGTTCTCACGCGAATATGCATGCAGTGAATTCATGGGACTAGCAAATTCGGCTCACGAATATCTAACAATAGGTGAGTGCATATGGGGCTCATATGGGTGTCACGTCGTGAAGAAATTGTAGTGCTCATACGGAGCTCATATTAGCGGCAAGGCATGACTTAAAAATGCTGTGCTCATATGGAGCTCGTATGAGTGTCATCGCGTGAAAAATAAAAAAATCCAAAAATTCTGAATAAAAAAATCTGGTAGGATTTTTGTATCCTGATATGCTTTATTTATATTCCTGCCTATATGATAAATGGATTAAAACGTATCCTGCCTAGTTACATTCTAACACTTGTGCAAACTTTCTTTATGTCTGCCTATTCGTATCATTCTGGATTTGTATGCATATCGCCGTCATATTGCGTTCGTGGGATATATCACTGACAAATACACATATCGCCGTCATATGGCTTGCATAGCATGTCTACTACCAGTGCTAACCCAGTGAATTCATCAACACAAGTCATTGGATGACTTCCATATGACGTAAAATTTGCAGATATTAAATGTGGACACTTGAGCACAGCGATATGAGTTCAACGTGCTCCAAACGTACGATGCATTTGTAAACGACATATTGAGATCAAAATGCTTTGTATATTCACTATACTAAATGAGTTCACGGCTTTGCATCATGCCATGTAGTCAATATGCTGTAAAATTTGCTTCATCAATTGTATGCACGGCGTGATGATCATGACTGTCTATCTAGGTTTCTATGCCGCAGTGATGATGTACATATGATGCCAACATGAGGTACATCCGTCTATCTGGGTATCTGGGTATATATATATATATATATATATACAGAGTGTCACTCTTATCTCTGCCACCCGAAATAACTCGGTAATTATCGACGTCACAAAAAAATGTTCCAGACAAAAGTTGTACGCTGTGAAGGGGGCCACCAAATGCGACCATTTTTTTTAATTTCGGTGGAGGCGCTGACGCACAGTGAAGGTCCCCTCCACTTTTTTTAATGGAATGGTACTTTTTTTCAACCATCTTGTGGAGCTCCTCAAGCCGCAAAAAAAATATTAGACGGTGAAAGATGTTCAAGGTCATTCAAGGTCACCTATTAAAATGAAATACAAATCTAAATATGTCGGATCACTACCAAATATTTGGTAGCGATTCGAGATATTTGGATTTGTATCATTGATGACCTTGAATTACCTTAAACGACTTTGACCCCCTAATGATTTTTATGCGGCTTGAGATGCTCCACGAGATGGTTGAAGAAAAAATGTACCATTCCATTTTAAAAAGTGCTGGGCCCAGAAGCGCACGCCTTTTTTCTCGAATAGTTGTCTTGGAGTTTTTCGGGGGATTACAATATACAGGGTGTCCCAGAAGTAACGTACGCCCTTCTAACATCTGGTAGGAAAAAAAAATCTGAGACGAAAAGTCCTTAGTCATTTCTTGATCAGACGCATAGATAATTAATTATGAATTAAAATAAATAGCCAATCATGTGTGCGCTACAGCGGAAAGGCAGCGTAGAGGGGCGGGATAGGGGAATGCGTTGTAATTGGGTGCGCCTGAAAATGTGTGCGGAGGGAAAATTCCGAAAGCATGTGTGCAAGTGCACACACACACACACACACACACACACACACACACACACACACACACACACACACACACACACTCGAACACTTGAATTCGGAATTTGTCCTCCGCACACATTTTCAGGCGCACGCAATTACAATGCATTCCCCTATCCCTCCCCTTTGCGCTGCCATTCCGCTGTAGCGCGCACATGATTAGCTATTTATTTTAATTCATAATTAATTATCTATGCGTCTGATCAAAAAATGACAGGACTTTTCGTCTCAGAATTTTTTTCCTACCAGATGCTAGAAGGGCCTACGTTACTTCTGGGACACCCTGTATACATTGTTATGCATTATATATTATCACAAAACTTATTGATGCAGGCGGAAAGAACGGCAAACTGTGCATCTTCGCGAGTTTTCTTTCTTAACCATGCACGCCAAGTTGTTAACGTTGCACAGTATTTCTAGTATTCTTGTGTGGTACTTACATTGTACTTTTATATAATGGTGATACCAATTTTTTGATATAATAGTAATATGATATTTTAAATAAAAATGAAATCTTTGGAAAAATATTATTCCTAAGGTTTAACAATGTTGCAGAACCAGAGGCGGTTTATACACTAGGCCCGCTAGGCCCGGGCCTAGGGCACCGCGGTAAAGGGGGCGCCGCGCGTCGGCGGGATCCGCAAGTACGCGCGCCCCTTCTTATCTCGCCTCCTTATCACCGGCGAGTTGACGGGGGGGGGGGGGGGGGGGGGGGGCTAACGTTCTCAGGCCTAGGGCGCTAATTTTTGTAAACCGGCCCTGTGCAGAACGCAACTTTTTAGCTTTTTTAGAATCAAAGTTCTTGCATCGAAAAAAAGTTGTTCATCAAAAAACAATAATCACGCCTTATAGAGGAGACGTTGGAGTTTTCAAAACGCTCCTTTTATTATCTGTACGATATTTAGTTCCTGAGTAATGAATTATCAAAGCCAAAACGGTTATTTTTGCTTTGAACAACGATAACTCAGCAAAAATCATCGTACAAAGCTCACGAACCGGTGAAATTGAACAGGAAGAACCAAACTAGAAGAGCTTCAAGGTGAAATTGCTGAAAAAAATGTATTCAAGCCCATGGACTTTTTGAAAGGCAAGCAAAATTTTTTATTTTTTTTTCGTCGATCTCTTTAAGCTTAGAAACGGGCAACGATAAAAATATATGATCTTCAAGTCTCAAAACTAGGGACTTTAAGCGTGAATTTGCTAAAGTCTCCTAAAATCACCTGAAAATGTAGACTTTTTTGTATCCTTCAATTTCTGTGACTAGTGTATATTATAGATATGTGCACACACACACATATATTCAGGGGATAATTATAAGGTGGCCATCTGGTTTCATAACGGGGCTTGCGCCTAGCCATCGAAAAAAATATGATTGTCGATGGTTTTTTGAGTAATCTTCGAAAAAAATATAGCATACTATTGTTATCAAAACTGAGCATCCTAAAAAATTTATATTTTATTTTGAGTACGGCAAAATTAACATATTAAGATTCCGAATACGAAACACTCCTGAACAACTTGTGTCTATCCCGTCATCGCGATAAAAAATTGTCAAAGATGCATTTTAAATTGGATAAATGGAATTTAATTCGATGAAGGAAAACGTTTTTCAGGGGTTTTCGTATTCGGAATTCAATTATCTTTATTCTGCTGAAGTCAAAATGGAATTTTGATTTTCTCCCAGGATGCTTAATTTTTTCGGACAAAAACTAGTCATCGGAAAAATAAGCTAGAGGTTTTTTCGAAGAGGATTACAAAGACCATTAAATATATTTTTCTCGGTCGCGAAATCTCCGCGTCAGATCCCTGACCTAACACAAAGTCGCCATGTGTATTTTATACACAGATTTTTGCGTAAGATGCCCCGAGTCCAAATTTTCTACCCGCGTTTAACTTGAAAAATGACGGCTTCCTTTCCCGAGCAGAAATTGGCGATAGCGGATTGTTGAGTATCTAACGGAGGGTACAGTGTTCGGAAATACCATGCGTTAGGGCCTCCGATGAACCTCCGAAATGACAGAAACTGGACATTTTCACCGAAAGGAGGCCAATGGCGACCACAAATGAATCTACGGAACCTCAGAACCTACTGCGCCCAACCCCCTTTCGGCCTACCGTACATTGCTAAAAAAAAATTAAATAGGATCTATTGAAATGAAATAGGTTTTTTTCTCGTCTCACAGCCTACTACGATCATATTTCTTTCAAAGATATTTATATATATTAATGAAGATTCGATTCAAATGAATCTTTATTTACTTACAATGTACACTGTAAAACTAAGTGTACTATATGCATAAAATATTTCATAAATCCAAAATAAAATGAATCACTTAATTGAGAGTTTTAACCACAACGTTATTTTATCGTAGTTCGTCACTCCCTGGCCTTTTGGATTGATTTTTTTCAAAGAAAATATTTCACCTCCATGCGAATCGAATCTAGAAACTACCTACTCATAGCTACGCTCGCTGCTCCTGTGCTACCGAGTGCTTATAATATTTTGGTCGCAGATATGGTACAAGAGACCAAATGAATACCTATAATTATTTGTTGTATCACATAAACTATATCAATTAGTTAATATCATTGTGATAATTAGAGAGTTTTATAGAATAACATGCTATAGATTTTTCAAACATAACCTATATATATATGTGTATGTATATAATTCCTCTCTCTCCACCCTCTCTACCCGCTCGCCCCTTTGATATGAGTGTTGCAATAAAGACAGACCATTAGTTCAATGAAATAGAAAAATGGTTGACTCTACAAAAATTCTACTTAATTTAAATTTGAAAAAATTAACTAGATCAATTCAGTGAATTTAACAAAATTGTTTTTTGAGCAGATGAAACCGAATCACAGATGTATTAGGATCAAATCAAATATTTAGTTATTGGACGATATTAAATAGATTGATTTGAATAAATAAACATATTTAAAATAAATAATTCTAATAATGGAATGCAATAAGAAAAAAATGGTTCTACGAAAAATCTAGTGAATTCAAATAAAAAAGAATGAAATAGACGCGGTTAGTTAATATCAATAGAATTTAGGGGAAATAAATAAAAACATGCTTCACACATACACCTAGAAATATTGTTTTCATTTACGACGTGCTAAAAATGAAAACAAAGAAAAATCAAACATTTGATTTGAAATCGACGGTAATCGGCCATCGCCATTTTTCGACTCATTATTGAAAGAACAAAAAAAAACGAAAATAAAAAATTAACAAAAAATCGAATGAGGTTGAATTCCAAACCGACAATTTCAAACTTTTAGAACATAAAATAGACTATAATTAACACCCTAACGTTTTTTATAGATATCAACATTATATATTATTTAGATATACACTGCCAGCAAAAAGTTTTCGGATACTCCACATAATCGGAAAACTTTTGAGCGGTGGATAATTGCCAAATAATGTAAGAGTAATATCATTCATTTAATTTATTATTTTACGAAGATACTATAATGCTCTGTATAATTAATTATTCTAACATAATTTTGCAATTATCTGAAGTGTCCGAAAACTTTCGACCGGTAGTGTATATTTGAATATATTAACGCAACCACATATTTCAAGTATAATATATATATATTAGGGTGTGCGGGAAAAAATCGATATTTTTTTTCGGTTGCATCCACCAAAAAAAGGTGAATTAAGGTAAAATGAGAAAAATCCTCGAAGGAGAGCTCGAAAAAAAATTATTTCGAACGGCGCGAACTCAACGGAAAAATCCTTCCGAGTGAGTAATTAAAAAAAAAATGATTGGGAAGTGTTGCTGAAAAAAGGCATAAGCGATTTCGTTACTCAAGAATCCTTATTTCTTTTCCAGCAATTCAGTTTACCTCATGATTTTTTGAGAGTAAATATTGAATTATGGCCGGAAAATGCCACTTATTTGAGTTCCTCAGATTTTTATTTAATTCAAAAGCCGTTAATAACGTAGCTGAACGAGGTGTCACTTTGATAGAAGCATATAACGGTTCATTAACAAAAAACGAAGAGCAGCTACAATATTTATTGGGTGTAGTGCAAAATCATCGACAGAAATACGCTAATTGCAACAAACAGACTCTTAAAAAAAGGAACGATAATTATCAAGGATTATAATGTAAAAACAAATAATTTTATCTTATTAAACCAAATTTATTGAATAAAACTTTTCGAAACACGATCAATGATGGACGTCGTTTCTTTTATATTTCTTGTTGTACTTGATTCTTTTTTGTATCAGAGAAGTATTTTGAGAACAATTCCATGCAAATTGTATGTTAGAGCAGAACATTCTCTACAAAAAACACCCAAAAAGTTTTTTCGTACAGCGAAAAATTCGATTTTTACAGCCTTTTGAATTTTTTTTTTTTTATCAATTCAATTTCAGACAGCGATTTCACTTGAACGGTTGTTCTACGCTAATTTTTCGTGAAAACTTTTTTGTTGCAAATTCGATTCTCCATGAGAATATGTTGATAACATCTTTGTGCGATTTTTTATAGACGAGTTGCACTACCACATTCAGAAATCTCAATATTTTTCTGGGTTATTCTTATGGAAAATATTCAAATGCAATGCGCCATTCGAAATAAATTTTTTTCGAGCCCTCCTTCGAGGATTCTTCATTTTTTACCTTAATTCACCTTTTTTTCGTGGATGCAACCGAAAAAAAAGTATCGATTTTTTTCCGCACACCCTAATATATATATATAGTATTATATATTATACACTGCCGCTTAACAGTTTGGATACACCAGTCGATATTTCTTGCCGCACTAAAAGCTATATTGCTTCTTAAAAAAAGATAACCAAATTTACCGTCCGGCGTTTCGAGGGGGAACAAATTCAGCTGTATTTTGCTTTTGTGAAAAAAAAATTATGATTTTTTTTTCTACCCGGTACGCACTTTCGTACGTGACTGTTTTTCGTTTTTTTTCGACCATCGAGAATTGGGCGCATGACTTATGGGAAAAAAGTTGTCATGTTTATCCATGATAAACTTGAGCGGGGTAGCAGGAGGTCCATTGTCGTTTTCTAAAAAGATTCGTACGACTTTTTTTCACGAAGTTATTTTATTTTCGGCTAAAAAAGACTAATTCTAGAAAATGCAATGTAACTCAAGAACTATAGGATTTAAGAGGAAATGTCAAAGTCGTAAAAAGTAGCGTAAGTTTATACTGAATAGTCTGGATTTTTTGAAGAATTTTCCTGTGTGATTAATGTGATAAATGTGTGATAAATGCATAGAATGCAGTTAGAATTATCGTGTGGCACGGTTCTAACGGTAATGGCGGGTTGGCGCGATGATCGGAGATCCTGTGGCTGGGGTGGTGAGAGGGGTGGCCCCGATAAAAGCGAGATGAGGTTTGCGTCGTGGATCGCGTAAATTCACTCGTAAAAGGAGAACGGAAGCGCGTCTGGCTGTCGCGAAATGACGCACTCTTATTTCTTCAGCCATCGCGTGTCTCGTCGGTCCCGCAGTGCTCGAGGTGCCGCATGTGCTTCTCGTGTTTCGCATTTCTGTACCTGGACGACCTGGTCGGTCCCGTTATTTCAATACGTGGGAAAAAATGCCGAGAGAGCGAGAAAGAGGGAGCGAAATTATATTATATTATGTTTATTCGTGATCTATGACTGAAACGTCCTTTGGTTCACATTTCTTATGATCGATATAATACGAAGAAAAAAAATCAAGGAAAAAAGAACGCTCGATACAAAAACTGAAAATGACTATTCAAACGAAATAAAAAAAAATGACTTTATATGAATAGTTTTATAAAAAGTCTGGATAATCTAATGAAATTTTGAAAATATCTCAATTTAACAAAATGAAAATAAAAAAATAGAGAAAAAGAACGGGAGGGACGAGATGATAAAAGAGAGTGCTCTTTTCCTCTCTTTCGTTCAGTGACATTCTCTGGAAGAATCTTCTGGAAATTGTTCCTGATGGGGAGAAAAAAGGGGTTCGAGGTACTCTGAAGTCGTACAAGCGTTGAAAACGATACTAAACCAACCCCAAAGTACCAACCCTTACTTCGTACGTATATATAAACCTCATGTATCTATGTATATATTTATCACACGGGAAAAGGTGATGTTGAGGAAATTCGCCTTTCGTATCGTGCTCATAGTAGCCTTTTCTAATCACTTGAAGGGCTATAATCTACGATGCACACCGATCGGAGTAATCACAAGATCCTTGAAAACAATTCACCCCGGTTGAAAATTAAATTATTGAGTTCGAGCATTTATACAGTTAACCGAAAAGCAAACTTTCTTAGGTATATACAGGGTGTCCCATTTTAATCTTACACCTGAATTTTCTCGAAAAATATTGCTCGGACGAAATATTGTGTGGAACAAAACTTCTAGGGATTGAAGGGGGACGTTTGAAAAAAATTTATTTGAGGAGCCAAAATTCAAAACGGCGGCGTTACAAAGGCTGACATGTTTTTTTTCAAACGGAAACATAACTTTTTTTTATTGCCAAAAAATTTGTCAGCTGAAAACTAAAAACTTTTGTTGAAAAAATTTTTTGATAAAGTTCATAGTTTTCAAGTGAGAACATCATTTTCAATTATTTCAGATGTATCCAGGATTTGTGTGTGTGTGTGTGTGTGTGTGTGTGTGTGTGTGTGTATGTGTGTGTGTGTGTGTGTGTGTGTTTTTCTACCCATCGTGATCAAAGTTCGTCAAGGATTTAAAGAAACACGTTTTTGGGCCTGAAGTGAGTGTTCCATACGCACGCACATGCACACACACACACACGCACACACACCCACACACATACACGCACGCGCGCCCACACACACACACACACACACACACACACACACACACACACACACACACACACACACACACACACACACACACAAAACGGCCCTTCTCAGGGCCAGGAATGCTAGACAGACAACCTCCACGTGGTGTATTCTGGGTAACGCGAATGGTCTGCAACAGACTCAGCCATGCAACCTCCTACGCTTTGGCTAACGCAAATGCCGGTGGTAGGGACAATTAGACTAAATGTCTCACGGCAAGCCGCTCAATGTTGTATTTTCGAATGTATGACCACTTGAACAAAAAAAGAATCAAATTTTTTTGTTAAAAATTTTGGTTTTTTTTTGTTTTTTTGTTTTCAAATTTGGACGATATTTCATGAGAAAATTTTGGAGGAAAATCGATGAAAAATAGTTTTTTTCCATTTTAATAGCGTTTGTGCCATTTTCAGGCCCAAAAACGTGTTTCTTTAAATCCTTGACGAACTTTGATCACGATGGGTAGAAAAACACACACACACACACAAATCCTGGATACATCTGAAATAATTGAAAATGATGTTCTCACTTGAAAACTATGAACTTTATCAAAAAATTTTTTCAACAAAAGTTTTTAGTTTTCAGCTGACAAATTTTTTGGCAATAAAAAAAAGTTATGTTTCCGTTTGAAAAAAACATGTCAGCCTTTGTAACGCCGCCATTTTGAAATTTGGCTCCTCAAATAAATTTTTTTCAAACGTCCCCTTCAATCCCTAGAAGTTTTGTTCCACACAATATTTCGTCCGAGCAATATTTTTCGAGAAAATTCAGGTGTAAGATTAAAATGGGACACCCTGTATATATATACTTCAGACGAAAATCAGAATTATGGATGGTTCTTGATTCGGCATAAAATATTCACTTTGTCAATGGAGCAATTAATTCGACAGAAAACAATAAATATTTGTGCTTGTTTTTTCAATTTAAAAAAAGGAATTTTCTTCCTTTGCGCGTTTCTCGCTCTGCGTCGACTCAGAATTGAAACTTCGATGAGGCTCAAAATAAAAAATCGCTTCCTATTTATGAAAGTTTATTTAGAAAAAAGCAAAAGACGAATAGATATACGACGTCATAGCGCACACATTTCCGTCGACGGGATTTGCCCGGACATTGGTCGCCAAATTGCCGAGACTTTTGCCACATTTCTCCGTGCGACTTTTCATGTAAAAACGTTGAGATATTTTTCATAGCTCGGACACTCGAAACTACACGTATTCCGAGAGATGCATCGACGAGAGGCGAATCTTGAAAAAAATGTGGATTTGACGGATTTACAGATTCGAGGGTTTTTTCAAAGGTTCTATTTTACTTGATTTTTTTTAGTTTACGTTACAGTCACCACTCGGGCGAGATTGCTCGAAGGAGATGCTCGTTTCGAGCCACGAAAAAAAATTACGTCCAGCTGTTTGCGGTACTTCGCGAAAGAGAGTCCAGGTTCTGCGGGGAAAAAGAATCGTGTCCTTCTCGCTCGACTCTTCGGACGCTGAGAGCAGGCTCAACGAGAGGGAGAGAGGGAGAGAGGGAGAGAGAGAGAGAGAGAGAGAGAGAGAGAGAGAGAGAGAGAGAGAAATGAAAAGATGGGGAAAGAGAGAGAAAGAGAAGAGAAATGAAAAGATGGGGAAAGAGAGCCATGAAGGTATTTCGGTACAACATTACCACGCTTAAGCTTAAATGCCAGGAGAGCACGGGGTCGTTTAGATTCAGCACCACTTTGTGGAATTGCAGGTACGAAAAGGGTTGTGTAGGTCGATATTGCAAAGTGGAGCACGGGCGGGGTACGAGGGATCCCATGTACGGAAATGAGTTTTACGGAAGAGGAAACGAAATATTTCCATATAAACAGATATGCGGAGAAAGGTGATTTTGAGGACATTCAACTTTTAGGACCGTCCTCACAGTAGTTTATTACAACCTTGTGTCTCCAAAAAGACTTTTATCCTAATGGAAGCAAATTTATTATAGATCTTTCGAAACCGTTTTGCCCAAAAAATCATTTTTTGTGAAAAATCTTCAAGGTCCATCCTCAAAATAGGCCGATGTCCTGAGAGCCAACATTACAGAGAGGGTTCAAAGTGCCACTCCTTGTACATACATTTATAGGAATTTCGTTCAGTTGGCTAGCTAATTGGACATTTAATGTAAATTCACATCTCAAGCGCCACTCGGTCTTTTTCACTTCCTCAATTAATTCAATTCCCCGCTCTCGTTATATGCGAATCATAGCGAAAGGATTATCGAAGCGGAACTGGATTTCTCAGCTCCAAACTATTCCACTTGTACACTTAAAGTACAAAGACCTCGACTTTAATGGCAAATGAATTTAGTCGAATTTTCGTATATCCTAAAGAACAGCCCTAAGGTAGTCGGCCCAGTGGCCGTCAGGGTCCTAATGATCGTCATGTTTACGCATTAAATAAGTATTTTAAGATAAAAATCAGTCCTTCGTGCAGATCTGTGTCATGTTACCTTCCAGGAGGTATTTACTATGTTGGATTACATTTTCATACCCGTAAGTATACGTATAAAAGAATAATCAAATTAAATATCTTCCGCTACGACGTCTAGCTGTCATTTTGACCGAATCCTTCATTAGGAGGTTAACATGAACCATGTCACATCTCGGGTGATTTGAGAATGCCTCTGGACTTGCGTGAAGTAAGTTTTCCTTCGCGTGATTAACAAGGATTTTAGTTTTGCGTTCAGCATAAAAATTATAGTTTTATGTTAATTTCAACGAATTTTCATATATGACGATTACCGGTTTAGCAACATAAACACTTTGCCGATTAATCGCCACGGCTGGCGATAACTGGGATAATGTTAGAAAAAAAGAGTCTTACGAATCGAATATTAGTTTATAGAAAATCAGAAAAAAATCCACGGACCAGTAATCGTCATACACATATTCGCGGTAGTAAAAAGATATACATATAAATAAATGTTGTCGATTACTGGGTCGTGACCATATCGATAACTGGGACATATGGAATATGTCTTGAACAAAGGTGAACAACACTCGATCGAAACAATATTAAAAATTATTTTATGAAAAAATAGTTGTTTACAATGACTACAAATAAATAAAAATTATAATTCTGACGTAATAGGCGATAATAGGTTTTATTTTTGAAATTAATAAAGTTCCATGGAAGAGAAATTTATGTTTCAAACTCTTTATCAAATGTTTTAATAAAAATAATACAGTTTGTGAGCAAAGTCCTACGAACCTTTGCATAATTAGCTAAGGCCTTATATACCTTTGGATGGTCGGAAAACAAGGCTTTATGGGATTTTTAAAAAATACTAATAAAGCAATCAAAACGAGGTTTAGAGGATTTATTTCACATATCTGTAGGTACCTCTAACGAGCGGACTCGTTGGAGTCGCACATGTGCACGCAGAAGAATTTTTTTTCCCCGTAATCTACATGAGTTTCGCTACCGAACTACACACGATTATTATAAAATATTTATTTCTGTACATCTAGCCCGATTTTTAAGAAAGTCGCATTTCCGACTAAAACAACGGCCTTTGTTCGTTTTCAAAAATCGCAATTGTTAAACGATTGTAAAAATCGTGTGTACATCGCTATAAAATGTATCTAAGAAGTTATAGTTGAAATTTCAAGTCAATCGGTCAAAAAATCCTACGAGTCCACCCGATTTTCAAAACATTTCTTCATGAAAAACGCGTTTAAAGTTTTAAAACCAATTTTCTACATGTCTTAAAAAAATGTCCACCTAAAATAACTTTTGCATATTTATTTTCGACATGTTTATACATAATTTGAGTCAATAGAAAAACCATTTTTTTTTCAAAGGTATATACGGCCTCTAAGCAGTATATACCTTTCGTCCCACTAATCGTCACGCATGTGACGATTAGCGGGACGTTCCCATGGCGATTACCAGACCAACTGTCATGGCGGCATGGCGATGACTCGTACAATAGCATCTTATAACCTTTACGAAATATTTTCTCGAAAACTGTACCAGGCACGGGAATTTCACAACGACCTCCTTCTTCGTGATAAAAAACTGATTAAGAACGACTTAAAATACCTTTTACTCACTTTCCTAGTTGAGCTATATAAATTTGCAAAGTCAAGCGATCTGCTTAAGGTGACGATTACTGGGCCATCTACCTTATTGCACGTTGCAACGAGAGCGAGAAAGAGCGATAGAAAATCAGGACCTTCGTTTTCCGTCATCGCATTGACATTCCCAAGGACGTCGGGAGTCGCGCCAGATGCAACGAGCCACATCCGTGACTCAAAAAGAGGCGGGTTAAGGGTTTGCGGTGAGAGGGAGGGACGTGCGGGAAGGGTGCGCAGCATCAGTGAAGAACGACGAAATACGCGGCAATTTGCCAACTGGGACAGGAAGAACTGCAGTGTGCGAAGAGGAAAACAAAAAAATAGCCAACCGTGCGTGATGAGTGAAAAATTTCTATGCAGAGAATTTTTGAGATGCCTTCAGCGGATTTGAAAATTCCAAGCAGCGGTTATTCAATACTTGGATGGGTGCCGCTCCAAAATTAATTCTTTCGAATAATTCCATTTTTTTCGTCCATTTAGGTTGTGACAATCGCTGAAACGTCTCTACGTATTTTTATTAGAAATGTACGACCTCGATTTGTAAAAAAAAGGCTTCGGATAAATACAAAAATGACGAAATAAAAAATTAAAAAGTGCACGTTGCATTCCAACGATGCAACGTCAACGTTGTAAGTGGTGAAGCGGCAAATATACGATAAAAGACACACGAAGGAACGTCAGAAATTAAAATACAATTTTTCTATACTTGAAACAATGATCCGGAGAACGGGGGGATGTACGAGGAACAATGAGGCATTATCCTCATTGAGATAAAGCTACGAAACAGCAAGCGGAAGTCGTGAATTTTTACGAAGGTGGATATTGAGCCTGCAGACCTCTCTCGGGGTTCAATGTACTCGGCAGTGTTTGCGCGAACATTGCATATTGGAGGTAGAGAGTTCAGGACACATACGCGCAATGGGATTGTCCCGAGAGGGATACGCTCGAGTACGTCAGTGGGTGTACAAACGACGACGTCGCCGTCAACGACAACGTCGACGGCCAAGTCAAGGAGCACGGCGAAGGGCCACAAGAGAGAACTCTCGTACGATGCGACAGACCTTTGCATCTTGCAAATGGTGTACAAACGGACATGGCCACAGTGAGGGCGAAGGTCCCCGCGCTCGAAGCAGAGCGAGAGAGAAAGCTTCGGAAGGCACTCGGGCACGTTTGTTAATTAGCGCTAATTAATTAAGGAGCTTCGGTATTTCGAGCTGGTATACAACTTCCTTACGCAATACTCCAACGTTCTAGTCGAGCTGTATACCTATACTCGCGGTCTCACGATCAAGATGGAGAGAGAGAGAGAGAGAGAGAGAGAGAGAGAGAGAGAGAGAGAGAGAGAGAGAGAGATTGGAAAGCGACCCCCTTAAGATGATTCGGTGTAGTTGTCAGGAAACGTCTGTTTATACACGTGCCCATTTCCCTCGACACGCTCGGCTTCCTTAACCGCTCCGCCATACCCCGCACCGCCAACCCATGAGTAGCCATGAGTACAACCCCCCCCCCTCCCCCACCCCTTGAGGGACCAAGGCGAATTATTGCGGAGTTTGTAATCCTCCTATACGCCAAGTCAATCAATTTTACACGAACCTTCCGCATTCTTGTCCTTCTTCGATGTACGTGACTCAAAAAGACCAATCACTTCGTGAAGAAGGGGGAACGACACTTTATTTAGCAACCAATACGGTCACGGTTGTTCATAAGCACTTAAGTGAGGTCTACTTTGTACTGAGGTCATTTTCAGCGAGAAAATTGAGTTTTATTGGGTTTGTCGTATTAAAATCTGGTGAGAAAAAGAAGTGATTAATTGTGCAATATAAATAGAATTCCGATCAAATGATGACTCGATTGAAGACTACCCGAATGAAATATCGATACATTTTATTTCGTTCGGGGTTCGCAATGAGGCTACTTCCGGTAATACGTATCTCCATATTCCCAATAAATGTTTAGTATTGCAAGCACATCATCAAAATATTCGATACTTATTACTCTTCTTTGTTTCGTCGCTCGAACCATCTCAACGATCCATTTGTAAAAAGAAAAAAGTTTCGATAGCGGATGATCGAGTGCAGTCTTTTTCGGCGAGAAATCAAACATTCTTTGGGCTCATGGGAAAATGTGGTTAAAAGATTGAATTTTAGCTGGCAGATAACGAGAAATACCACAAATTGCCTAAATAAAGTGGAACAAACGACGTCAAAGCGTGCGCTGGAACGCGCACTCGCGTCTGCGGCTGTATCAATTTTCCCAGGAAATATTATTATCGTGTCGAATTACAAACAAGGCTCGCTCTAATGGCGCATGAAAGCGTGGCTTTTAGCAAATCACTGATTTAACAAGCAGATTGTACAAATATACCGTTCAATTAATATTTTCCATAATATGTACGTGTACATACCATTGGGAATATCATTATTATTAACAAATTCATGTTATTTGAGAAATGTTTGTTTCATTTCGAATATGCGAAAGATCATGTTGGGATATTTCACGTTGTTTTTTTTTCAAGTGAAGATTTCTGTTATTTGTATAGTTTTCTCGAATACGAAATAATATTCAAGGTAAATATTAAATTAGAAAACATATATTCAAATTCGTGAAAAAACTCAATGATTTATTTTATTTAAGAGGTTGTTCGGGGGTTGTTGCGCGATCCCTCACAACAGTCTTGGGCAGCCCGCGGCGGCGGCAGCGTGGGTCGCTCGCTGGAGCGCGCTTCGCCCGCAAATTTGAAGGAAAGCTTGTTAGAAAGTCAGTGAAGGAATCTAATGGAAATTGGAAACGTTCACGCTAAATATCTCTTCGCTATAATCACATTTTCTTGAAGTCCGACTTTGTTGGAGACACGTTGCTGAAATCTAATTGTTTTACATCTTCTTGTTTTTTTAGTTTTATATTTTTTAGCCATTATGCATTTGCTCCTTAGGTGTTAAGGGGAACCACAGAAAAGCGTTACAGACAAACAAACAGACAGTCAGAGTCTGGGCTTTTCTTAGGTTTATGTCAGAGCAGTGTTCGAAGCGTTTTGCACACGAGACAAGAAATAAACAAATAAACATTTTTCGAGACCACGATTAGCATAAACTCAAAAGGAGTCAAAGATTGAAAAACGTATATTAAAATATATTTCACTTCGTGACCGAATGGTTCGTCGAAGAGAGGCAAATGCAATGAAAATTTAATATTTTTTAACACCAAGATTAGAACAAATTCAAAAGTGTTAAAAAATAGGAAATTACTATCAAAACATATTTCGTTTCGCAACACAATAGTGTTTCGAACGGAAAATTCGCTTTTTAAGTATTTTCCTTCAACATGAAAGTGGCCAAAATCGGCATCTGCACGGAGAACAAGGAAGATTTTTTATCCGAGAATTTCGAATTATCCGAAAACGCTCTCTTCGCGAGTAATTCTTCGGGGATTTGTGAAACATTGGAAATTCTCGCTGCCACGGCTGTCAAGACCGACTACTCGCCGGGGCGTACGCTTTGGAAAAAACGAATGTGCGTCAGACTCATTTCTCTCGATGTCTTAGCGTCATGTTTTTATTTGTTTTATGTCGCCCCCTCATCGTTTTTTGGCTTTTGCACCTTTCGCTGAAGTGCGTTCCGTATGTACTCCCTCGCTCTCCGTCACTCCTGCCTCGCTTACACTTCACCTCCTCATGTTCATGAGTTTTTTTTTCACCTCCGTTTGCGAATAATTGAGACGTAGAAGATGCAAAGCAGAAGCGGCAGCAAAAAAACCGAGAGAACGAATGGAAAGAGAAAAGATTCGTAAAAATGCGAGGAATACGAAACGAGCAATCGCGTTGCAAAGGCCCGAAAAGTCTCTCATTTAACTGAAAACAGTTATAACCAAAAAGCTATTAGCAACAAAATATTATTAAAATAATTATACTGTTTCAACTAATGAGGAGACGGTTTGTTCGCTCTCGTGGAAACATTTAATTCCGACCTTTGAACGGAAAAATAGGTGTAGGAAACCTTGCAAAGGAAAGCTGTCGGAGACGAGACTTTTTTGCACAGTTCGATGAATAATTCCAGCGTTCCCTTGTTTACCTTTACGAGCTTTTACGAACCCGTCCCTTTCACTTTTGCCGCCCAGACTTGTCACTTATTTCCAGTCCCTGGGCGACTCCCCGGAGTCTTGTCCACAGATACTCGTTAAAGGGTCTTCTCACTTTAGACGCTAAAAAGGCTATTTTCATTATTTTTTTTGATAGGCTTATATTATAGATATTGATATAAAAGTTGTTACACTTAATAAATACACTTTCGAAGTACATGTTTAAAAAATTATTCATTTAACGCTTTCACACCTGACGGCACATATGCTGTCCCGGTCTGGAACATTTTTAAAATTACGGCTGGGACAACATATGTCCCAGTTACTGAAAAACATAGGCGCTTTTCAGTGGTGAGGAATTCCCACCCTTATTGAGCAAGTTTCAGACAGAAAAGTTATTTCATCGTAATAATCACTTGGAGGAGAAATAACTGTTCCCGGTAATGAGGCGCACTAAAATGATTCTTTCGCCGTATTCAAAGGGTCAAGTCACTATTTATAGAGGAAAATGGTGGTTAAAAAATGTCCTAAAAAATTGTAGGTTTGCGTTATTGATGAAATCTTGGTGATGGATCATCCGAACCAAAAGAATCAAACGGTTTTAGGTTCAGTATGTTGATTGCTATAGCGCATATCATACGATTTTTTATATATGCAAAATAATAAAAAGGCGGACATTTGTCAAAAGAACAAAAAAGGGTGTATGGCACCGTTTTTGGCAACAAAAAAAAATAGTAAATATCAAAATTAAAAAAAATCCTTTATATGCGCTATAGCTATAGTTGTAAAGAATATGTGGTTAAAGTTTCGTAAGGATCGGTTCAATAGTTTCGAAGATTTTATCACCATGTCGTCAAAAAACGTTGCTTCGAGAAAAACGCGTTTAAAGTTTGTTTGGGTTACATGAATAAATTTTTTTAAAACGTATGTTCGACAAAAGTGTATTTATTAAGTGCAACAACTTTTATATCAATATATATAATATAAAACGATCAAAAAGATTCATGAAAATAACCTTTTTTAGCGTATAAAGTGAGAAGACCCCTTAAGGGCATTTGCGCGAGGGGTGCAGGGAAACGTCGGAAAACCTGCATAGAAATGGGTCCTTCTTCACCCGGTTCGATTTTCGCTCCCATGAGGAGCTCGGCAAAACTGCCTCTCGGTGCTCAGCGCGCGAGCCGGTCACCCATCCAAGTACTGGCACAGGCCAACGTTGCTCACCATGGGAGATCGCCGAAATCCTCATTAATTTTTTTCACTTGTCTTTTTGTACTTATTACGTGGTTATAGCTTGTTACGGTTGGTTCGAACAGTGCCGACTAATTTGTAAAGGGGAAAAAGTAACGATCGAACAATTCATCAACATTTGACCGATCAATAGCGACGAGGTGCTGATGAAAGATTCTTTTTTATTATTGCGGAGAAGATTGCGTTTGCCTCCTTTGCCCGATAAATCGTGGCAAAAAAATCCCACAACACGGCGTAATTGTTTATTTGTTTTTTTTCTTCCTTTTTTCATTTGCGCACGTTCGTGGAAAAAGGTGCGTGAGGTGCTGCGGCCACGTTGACCGCAGGAGATATATGGCGAGAGGAGGGACGAGAACGTCGGCAAATGGGGCTGTACGTGACCGGAAGTGGAGAGAGAGACGGAGAGAGAGAGAGAGAGAGAGAGAGAGAGAGAGAGAGAGAGAGAGAGAGAGAGAGAGAATCAGAACAGCGAGCTGCTACCCATGATTCTTTCTCTCCCTGCTCTCTCCCTCTCTCCCTCTCTCCCTCTGTCTGTCTCTCCCTCTCTGCCTCTGTCTGTTTCTCTGGCGCGCGCGCGCGCTATACAGAAAGGAGCAAGGCTGGAGTTATGCAAACCCTGCATCCTCCGCATGTACCTTTTCTATGATCGTAACTACAGTTTTCCAACTTTGTTACTTTCATGAATAGCATAAGATAAAAACTATACAATATCCTCAATGTGAGAAAAACGCCATCACCGTTTTGACAAAAAAGCAGGACAGAAGATAAAGTACATTGATAGCAGTAGCTTCGTAAAAGTAGTGTCAAATTATAAGCTCGAAAATGAGCCGATGGGGATGGGAATGGGGAAAATGCGAGATGATTAAAGGAAACGAGATTGAAATCCATTGCGAACGGATTATCATGAGTTCCGAAGTATTTTGTTGACGGGTTGGAAAGCCTTAGGTGGAAATTGTCGTACTATGAGGCTGGAAAATAAATTGTAGATATTGCGTATTTATTGTGCTATTTTTCTGCAGCTAACGGTGCACTTGCAATTATAAAAGTGACTGGAGCTTGCAGTGATATGATGATCGCAATATCCATAATATATGTCAAGGAGGAAGATTTTAAATAGCGGATTGGTATGCCCTTCCATGTATAGCCGAAGGTCGGTAACGCGAAAGTGACGATAATTGCATTATAATCTCGTTGATGGAGTCAGGCCTGTATCCAAATCGGTTTCGCTAATGACATATCCTGCGATTTCGTATATCAAAACCACAGTCAAGTCCTCCATTTCAATGTCCCAGATATATTGACCATTTACAAATTTACACACACACACACCCACACACACACACACACACACACACACACACACACACACACACACACACACACACACACACACACACACATATATATATATATATATATAATTGGATGGACACGATTGAACCAAAATCATAATCCGCATGGAATAGTCATGGACCACAATTCGAATTCGTTATTATACTTAATGGACGGAGATCCATCGTACGAACCTATCGAGTTCACTTTCGAAGGGAAATTTGACGCGCACGCGACCCCCTGCACAGTTCCATTTCGAAATAGCATAATCATCCAAAATCCCTACCTTGCATGCAAATCGCGCAGTTATTAGTATCCCTAGCATTCAAGTCTTCCCGGACAAATTGCCGCTTGATCACGTTCAATAAACAATTGCCTGTCCGTAAAATAGACGAGAGACGCGGATCTTTAGCTACTTCTCGTACGTATTATTACGGTCATCCTCGTGGCTTGAAGAATCCATTTTTTTAAGACGAATTTCAAGAACGAATCCGAGGACTGATAAAAAAACGGTTTTAGTAATAAACTGAATTTAAACATTTCGATTATTATTGAACTAGTTTCTAAATAAACTGAATAATTTTATAATTAAATAATTTTTTTAACTCGAATTTCACGAAAGTTTTGGTTAAGAAATTTAAGTTATTTCTTAAATTAGTTAATTTTTTAATCAGTTAATAATTTTAGATACTAAAATTATTAGGAGCATGCATATTTCGAATTTCTCAACGGCGTTAAACAGATCTCGATTTAAATGCATAAATGAATACATTACAAATAAATCTCTGAACATCGAACATTTTCGTTAATTCAAAAATGTTTAAACTCAAAACAACATTATTTAGGAAAGAAAAATGACTTTATTTTAATGTCAGTAGGATCAAAGTTTTTAAATGCAATTAAATGAGCAACTATTTTTTTAATTTAATACAATTTACGTAAAATCAAAGTTAAAAAGTGTAATTCAACTATTTCAGACCTTTCTTGTGATGTAGTTATTTATTCACTTATTTAGATCAAGGTCTACTTAAGACCATTGAGTAATTCGAAATAATCTGCTTCCAGTAATATTCGTGTATGGAATTGTTTGTAAAAAAATGCATTTAGTCGTATGTACACTAAATATTTACGTATTTATTGAATTGTCTACGGAATGAGATGCTTGAAAAAGTGTATCTGAACTAAACAGAATCATAGTAGGCCGGCGAAAAAAATACTTAACTCAAATAGATTCTACTGAAATTAAATAAACTTTTTCAGCAGTGTATATTCTCGTTACACGAATGAAAAAAGAGATTCGGATAAAATGTAGCTCTCATTGAAATAATATACGACGTGCGAAAGCGAGAAAAGGAAAATCCCAAGTTGTCTTTTTTTTCCTCGTTGTTGTGCAAGAGGAGTGTATCGTCAATAATGAAATATTCGACAGGACGCAGATGAGCCCATCTCAACATTCAAAGTGTAATCGTTGGCTCGAAACGAGGCGCACGATAGAACGCTAAATGAGTACGATCCCCATCCGGGCTGGTTCCTTACGCGCCCACCTTTCATTATTCGCCACGAAGATCCCTCGTTTTTTTTCCTTTCGTATAAATCCAATTAGCATTAGTATACGAGGCTCTTGGAAAATTCATTTCGCCTCATCGAGGCTCGTATACACAAACTTCGTTTCGCCTCATATTCATAGAACGAGGAAAACTCGAAGCGCGAACCGCCGCGAGAGTGCTTCGAGGGAGGGCGGATGGGAGGTCGGGCCTGAGAAAAGAGGAGGAAAAAAAAGTCTCTCGAGCGGTCCTGATATTTGAAATTTCAGTGCTTATACTCATCTCGAGAACATCAAGGCTGTGTCTATATGTATTATGGAGTATCCCAGCTAGTTGATGGAGTACGCCAACTTCTCGACGAAAAACGGAGACAGAGAGAGAGAGAGGATAAATGGGGTGGACGACGACGGGAGAGTGGTGGTGAAAGAACGGGTAAAAAAGGAATGAGATTGAGAGTCTCTGTCGTGAAAAGTAAAAAGAAGTAGTACGAAGAAAATGAGGATGGAAGGGTGGCTGAGTGGAAAAAGGGAGAGAAAGAGAGAGAGAGAGAGTAGGCTGGGAAAGCTGTACTAGACCTAGAAGAAAAGGAATAACGAAGAAATAAAAAAGGGAAAGAGAGAGAGAGAAAGAGAGAGAGAGAGAGAGAGAGAGAGAGAGAGAGAGAGAAGCAGGATGGAGAGGGGGGGGGAGAAAACACACTGGCGGAAGAGAAAACGTCAAAGCAGAACGAGAAACACACAGGGAGAGTTGCGCGTAGCGTCAGTACGTCGATCAATATCGTGTGCCTAGGCTAAACGCACTCGGATAGCGAGAGAACGCTTTTACTCATAACCCCGATGGCACACGAATATGTTTATAAGACGCCCGATTGGCGGTTACGCTGGGACACCATTCGCCCCTAATGTTAACAGACCACAACCTCGTTTTGAGAGTCAGAGCTGAATAAGTGGCGGAATCGAGGAATTATTAGAAATCCGGGGAAACAGAGGTCAAAGTCTACCGTCAGCATGGGAATTACTGTATCCGGGGAACTTTGCGTTGAGATGATTTTCAAGGAAATTCAGTCGTATTTTTTGCGTTGAATTCTCGTGAGAAAAATAAGTGGGGAATTTTGCAACACAATATTTCATTAAAATGGTGCCCTCATAGACAATTACTCAATTGTATTTCGATTGGCTTCAATTAAAGTTTTGATCGACACAAATTGTGCAACGAAACGTAATTTTTTTGCTATGCATATTTTCGGCCCCATCTAAACTTTATTATCCAATAAAAGCTCTGCCAGAATTTGGGGTCTCTTGATAAAGTCCTGGAAAGTTCCCCGATAGCGGATCCATGATACGAGATCGTTTCGCCCATTGAACGATTCTTTCGTGAAACTCCGTTCTCCCCTTATTTGCTTTGAATTAGTCCTTTTTCTTTGGGTTCAAACGCAACTGGAGGCTCGTAGTTTTATGGGGGAGGGGGGGATTGACCGAAGCGGAGATCGCTTAATTCGCGCTCCAATTATAGCTGTATCGGATGACGAAGGTTCGCGGCGTGACTGATGGTAAGCTTCCTCGTCGATAAAACAGTTGCAAAGAGCTTACTTACCAGCAGCCACGACACGGATTCTTATGCGGCTCACAGAATGCCAATTGAATAGAGAACTTCACGAAAGCTCTCTTGCAGTGAGAATAACGGCACACGTATTGTATTATTATAAAACATGCAAAATTAGCCATGTTGTCCAAAGAATTACGCGATTGTTGTAGAGAAAGCTACAAAAGTGTTCAAAAAGTTACAATACTGCTGAAAGAAAGAATTGTTGAAGAGACAAATTCAGGTACCATCGTAATCTTAGCAATCTCACTAAACCAACACGTTTGATTGGGAACAAGTGGAATTGAATATAAACGCTGAAGCATCCTAACCTAATGGGTGTTCCAATTGGATATATACTTTCGGTTGGCAGGCTCGAGACAGGCCCCTGTATATCGCGAATTCAAACGAGAGAAAAACGCAATCTTTCGATCGCGAGTCAAGCTCCGTGATATTGGTTCTTGCAAAGCAAGACAAAAGAAAATAATACTGGCGAAATCTTTGAGGGAAGCGGTCTGGAAGCCCATCATTGCGCGTGGTCCGGCCCTTGACTTTCACGAAGCCAAGGCGCGGGTGTCGTTGAGTGCAGGTGGCAAAGTGTCCGAGCTTTTGGCGATGGTCGAGTGCTGCTGGCATTGCCAGTCAAGCTCTTATCAAGCGGGTAATTGGTCTCCCATGAACGAAAGAGAAACGAAGAGGGCAAGAGAGAGATGTTGTGGGGGGGGGGGAGAAACGTAGAAAACGGAAATAGAACTCAAAAGGGGCAGTCTATCCTCTATCCGATCCGATTAGTCAGCCCGGTTTAGCCTACGGTTCCATGGTCCTTCAAGAACATTCATGGACTTGATCGAACTATGTAGGAAGGACGGCTCGGCGTGGTAGTCGTTGGCGACGTGCTGGCCATAATCCGGCCATCCAAGGATATCCTGGGTAACCCAAAACCCTTCCTACGTCTCTCACGCTCGCTTGCTTTCTTCCTCTCTCTCGATCTCTCTCCCTCGCTCCTTCCCCATCCCCGTGCCAATTCTCCTTGACCCTCTTCTTTCTCTCTTTCCGACGTCTCCATCATACCCCTGGACTGAGTCTTAAACCTTCTCGTATATTCCAATACTTGGCGAGCTCCATCGCCGATACAAGGATGCGACGATAAATACCGCACATTTTGATTATAACGCGACTCGAGATTGCCCACGCAGCTTCCCATATCTCCGCCAATGAGTATAACCGATTTCCCCGTCGGCTTTTCGTACAACCGCCTATATATATATATATATATATATATATATATATATATATATATATATATATATATATATATATAGATCGGCTAATTAATTTCAGCGTTCTTTGAACTTGATTGATTTCCCGTTAGCGTTCAAAGTTTGACGAGGTTTCCAACTTTTCAAGGGTATACCGAGATTTTCGTAGCGTAATCGAATCTCAGCGGATATTAACGTCGCGAACGGCTCATGGGAAACGTTTTCGTCTTAATTAACCCGTGGAAACAATGTTTAACGGCTATTTCCTTTTTTTTCACACCTCCTCGCTTCGCAGCTCGAATGCCTAACGAGAAAAACTTGGGAAGAAAATCACTTTCGATGAAACAGCGCGAAACTTCGAGGGAGAATGAGAAAGAAAGAGACGTAGACCGGAAGTAGAGAGGGTGAACTGAAATGCTCGGTGAGTAAATCCGAAAATTGGGAACGAGCAAATAAAGGGAGTGTGGTATATACATAGATATCAAGAGACGCGGCAGCGTCTTGACGCTGAGTAAAAAAAAAGAAAACGTGTGCTCCACTGATTTCGACCCCACTGACGAACACGCCGCGGACTCTTTATACACTGACATGAGATGGCATTTTATCAGTCACTTTTGAACTTCGAATTGAACGCCACGCGAAAACGCGTCGACGGATCGAAGATCTAATTTGACAAGTGTAATGTGATTTTTCCCTGTCGTTTGGTTGGCAGTTTGGTCCACACCCCACCCCCGTCTACCTTCTGAGATCTCATACTTTTCGACTGAATTTCCGAGCAATTTTTTTCCCAAAAAAGTGGGTCCACAATCGCGGTTTAGTTCAATGTCATTTTTATGTGATTCGTCATGTCGTAAACATAGCACATACGTCCTTTTGAGAGTTGACTAACAAAAAGTTTAACAGCGCAAAGAGCGGCGCGTTTAAGACTCGTCTCGCGCAGCTCGATACCTGACTGCTATCTTGCCTGCTAATATATACATATGATATACACTGCCGCTCAAAAGTTTCTATACACCAGTCGATATTTCTCGTCACACTAAAAGTTATATAGCTTCGTCAAATAAAAGATAACCAAATTTACCGAACGGCCTTTTGAAGGTTACAAATTTAGCTTTGTTTTGCTTTTTTGAAATATTTTTTTTCGACCCGGTACGCACTTTTGTACGTGACTGTTTTTCGGTTTTTTTTCGACCATCGAGAATTCGGCGCATGACTTATGGAAAAAGAATTGTCATGTTTATCCCTGATAAACTTGAATGGGGTAGCAGGAGGTCCATTTTCGTTTTTTTTTCGCACAGTTATTTCATTTTTGGCTAAAAATGACATATTTTGGAAAATGCAACGTAACTGAAGAACTACAGGGTTTAAGAGGAAATATCAAAAATGTAAAAAGTTGCGTAAGTTCATACTGAATCGCCTGGAATTTTTTCAAAATGTTCCTCTGAGATTTTTTTTTACTATTTTTGCTTGAAACTCTGATGAGTAGGTTGGCTTAACTCGAAAAGGACAAAACATTAGGAGGAACTCTTTTAGTTTTAGCTTATAAGATTGCTCGATTTTTTTCCCATTTTTTTTTAAATTCATTTCGAGATTTTTTCGACCGAAACTCGAAGAATCGTCCAAAAAATTGATTAGCGTATCTCGAAAACTATTGAGTTAGAGACAAAATATTAACAAGGGAAAATGTCGCAGTGTCCCGTTTTAAATACGTTGACATTTTTTCCGATCTTTTTCATTTTTTTTTACAATGTTTCAAAAGCGCCAGGACGACCTGAAAAAAAAACATTGTAAAAAATCTGGAAAAATGTCAACGTATTTAAAACAAAACACTGCAACATTTTCCCCTCTTGATATTTTGTCTCTAACTCAATAGTTGTCGAGATACGCCAATCAATTGTTCAAACGATTCTCCCAGATTCGGCCAAAAAAATTTCAGAAAAAAATTCGAAAATTTTCGATTCGAAGAATTAATCAAATACAAACGGGCCCTTTTAGGGCCAAAAATAAATCCGTCGAAAGTTCTTCATGTCTTATGTTCAAAACTCAATGTATTCTTCGCAATTGGGAGTAAGACAGCAAGCAGTACATTGAGCTCATGCTTTACCCTGGAAAGAATAAAACGGCAAAACATGGAATCGGTTTGCATTGAACATAGGTACGAAGAAAATGTATATTCTCATATATGAAGTGTCTTTCGGGTATTGTTTCAGAAACTGAAACTAAATTTCAGGTTATAAAAATGTAAGGAATAAAAATAAACCTTTCAGTGTTCAAACACAACGAAAACCGTATACCTATACGTATCGAGGCGCTAAAATAGAATTCCATGATTTTGACTTCGCAGTCTCTAAAGATATCAAATGTTGGATGTTTTTAGTTAATGTAAGACAAATACATATTTTTGGCTTTCCAGTGCCTAATTATATGAGCATTTTATTGTTTGTCTTACATTACCTAAGAGCAATGAACATTTTATATCGTTAGAGGTTGCGAAGCGAAGAACATGAATTTTTTGCAGCGACTGGAGACATTGACCTTCGCTTATTTTGACTTATAAAAACATTCTTATTGACCTTATAATTATTTTTTATTTTAAATCAAGCAATAGTTTTAATCTATTTTTTTAATTAATCAAATGTATAAAACGTGAGTTAATATTTTTTAACCTAACCAAGCTAGTTTGTTAGAAATATTGTACACAAAACTGTTAAACCTTAGGAGTAATATTTTACCAAATTTTTGGTTTTCATTGTAAAAAAGATATTACTATTATAACATAAAATTAATATCACCATTATACAACAGTACAACTGTGTAGCACATAAATACACTAGGAATGCTGGGCAACGACTTGGCATGCCTGGCTTAGAAAAAAGAGCTCGGCAAAGGACCTTGTCCTCTTCACTACTCAACTCTCAAGTTAAACAAATATTAAATTGCCCCATGTCTCGATCTTAGGAATAAGATAGTAGTTATCAGTGATGTACTCCTAGACCATACGATACTTGGAATCTTATTTCATTTATATAATTCAAAAAGTTATATAAAAATATAAACGTGATCACATAACTATTACACATTACATGAAGTATCTTCAGTTACATAGACTTTGGCCGACGTCTTGCTAGCAAAAAAGTATGTATCTACATTTTACTGCTGGCATATATTTGATGGTTTGAAACGAATGGTACAGTCGAACATTTATTGGCAGTGGATATAAGGTAGTTCCGGCCCCGTGACGCGAATTGAGTGGTTCGACATACACAGCGATATATCAATGTTACCCTATCCGAATCACACTAGCGTAAGAGACAGTACATTCCATCGCTAATAATCAATTTTTAACAATTCACCAATTTTTGCAATGAAAAGAACATATTTGCAAGAATATTATTCCTAAGGTTTAACAGTTTTGTGTACAACATTTCTAGTAAATTGGCTTGGCTAGTTTTAAAAAATTTATCTCACTTTTTTAAAACATTTTTTCAATAAAAAAAATTAATTAAAACCATTGCATGCATTAAAATAACAAATAATTATAAGATAAATCAGAATGTTTTGATAAGTCAAAATACGTGATAATGTTTCTGAGGAGATTTTTTTATTACTTGGCGTTCATTTTTTACTTTTTAAAAGGTACATATATATACTGAAACCGGACATTTTGAAGTCGTTATATCAATGGAATAACGGCTGCCGGGCCATCCTTTCTCATACGAATTTCTGATTTTTTAATATAATGTTTCATGATGATTTTGAAGGATCGGAGTTTGTTTGGGTTCGTTTGGATCGGCAACTTTGTTTTTTAACAAATCGTTGATTCTCATGGCCCATGATTATTTTGAAGACATTGAAGTTTGGTTGGATTTGTTTGAGTTTGTCAATATTTTTTAAAACGAGTCGTTGATTTGTGGATATAATTCACCATGACGATTCCAAATACATTGGAGTTTGTTTGGTTTTGCCAATTTCTTATTATAAAAATCGTTGACTTTTAAGACAGCATTGTCGATGACGGTTTTGAAGACACTTTTCGGTCCTTAAAATTGTATGTTCAAAATGAGCTCTTGCCATATAAATAAATATACACGTTATCGGTGCACGTTGTTGGCTCGAGTAGCATCAGAGATAGAGAACCTGGCAGTATTGATTATCATATCAGCACAAGCATTGCCCAAGACTGTTGGAGATTCACTGCGGAAACTAGCGCTTGACGCTATTCCGCCACAAATAATTGTCATTTTGATCGTTTTTGCCCATCGGACATTTTTCCATGAAATTTTTCCGACAGGAAGTTTTCTAAATTGAGCCATGAAAAAAAAATGGAAAACAGACGAGAGATATATATTCTTTTTTCCAATAGTTTTATCAGGTATGCGGGCGCATTTAGCACGGTTCGGAATATTTATAACGCTTTGCCGTGTTGCATTTTATGTTTGCATAATAACGCCATTGTATTTTGAGGATGGACGAATTCACGGCGCCGCATATGCGGATATATTCGTACACATGTACACGTATGTCCGAGCTGCTCTCGGTGCTTGTAGTTGCCCTGCCATCGTTTCCTGTACGTATGCACATCGGGTGCCCGCCTCCCACTAAATCCCTGCGGCCAGGAGCAACGCACTCCCATGCTTCGGTATATCTCGCGCGCCGCGCATAACCCGCCTAATTATAAAATACACGCTCACAAAACATTGCTCCGTGGGAATTATCCCACTAAGAGCGGTCGAATTCGAATTTTTATTTTACGGCTGAAATGCAGCACGGTCTTTTTTGAAATCCATCATACGCTGAGCTCCTTGCAGCGCTCTAGGAAGAAAAATAAAACCATTGGCAAAGACCCCGAGTTTTTTTATAGAAAAAAAAACAAGAAAAAAAAGTATAGGTGGATCGGAACGCACAGAGGAATAAATAACTGTGTATCCGAGGGCTCGACAGATATCGAAACGGGAATACTATCCGTACGAAAAGTTTTCGCATACTGACCCGTACGCTTGACCAAGTTCTCGCGAGGAGATACACTCTTTTTGATTCGGACGTACGAAATGAAATAACTTTTGTATTCTTTGGATTCTATAGATACGAGGAAAACGAGAAAATGGATGAACCCGTGGCATCCGGCATTCATTCGGAACATATATGGGGTGGGGGTAAAAATGTCGAATGACCAAATATAGAACGACAAACATTTCGAAACGACAGAATTATGAACTCTCAAAATAACGAAGGTTAAATCATTCGAAATTTTATCTTTCGACTGATAAAAAAATCGAATGACTATAAATCGAACCATTATTTATTGGAGAGGTAATTTATTAGAAAACGAATATTCAGATTGTCTGAAATTCGGAACATAAAAATACAGAATCGAAAAATGTAGAACACCCATATCTCCGAAACAGAAAATAACGAGTGCCTAATATGCGTAATACCGTCTATGGCGAAAAGCAATATATCGAAACGCAAAATGTCGATGGCCCGAAATGTAGAACGCCGAAAGGTCGAACGACCAAAATGGCGAACGTGGTGGGGCCCGTCACGTGGGATGACTGTCTTACGATATTTTAGCCTACAGACCGCCAGCGCCATCTCGCAGCTTCACTCTGAGGCGCAAGTGACGTATTGCTCGATTCGCCATTCGGGCCGTTCTACATTTTGACCCTCCGCGATTTCAACCACTCGACTTTTTGGCCGTTCGCTTTAATGATTTTCTGCATTGTGAACCATCGCCATTTTTTTAATTCGGAGAATTGTCGTCTCGAATTATTTGGTGTTATGCATACAGGCCCATCGATTTTATGTTTTTCGATATTTTATTAAATCTGATTTTTGTTTTTCGCTATATATCAACTTCCGAGATGTTCATATTCGTAATTGTTATTTTCGACTTCACAGGCTCTAGTAAGATTGATCTATCTATATTCGAACATTCGTCATTTTCGAATTCGACATTTTGGCCCATCGGCATATCGATCGTTCGACATTTTTCCCCCCACCCCATATATGTGTGTTCATATAGTGCGTTGCTATACGTGTGGGTGTTTCGAATAGACCGAGAGAGCGATCGAGCGTATCGTTTGTACAACTTTAATGCAACGCGCTTGCATTTGCGCAACTTCTGTTGTGAGATGTACGTGCATATGGGGCGTTCCATTCCAGAATGGACATTCCTGTGATCCTTGAAAGTTTTATCGACTTCGTTGCCCCCCACCCCTGACACCCTTTTCATCGTGGAGAATGCATAATTTCGGATATTCGTTGACTACGAACAACGAGGGGGTACAAAAATATGAATACACGAGATGAACGCGCGTTGCCGAGAAAAGCCCATATACATATCTAGACATATATATATATATATATATATATATATATATACATGTATAGATGTATATCTAAGCTGTGCAAGCTCCCAGCGACCTGGCCACTCTCTGTAGATGAAGGGCCAACACAAAAGGCCTTTCATGTCAGGAGACTTGCTCCAAATCCCGGATAGGCTGCAGTCTCACACATATTGGCACACGCATGGGGCGTGTAGGCTGGACCGAGAAAGGTAAACACTAACTTTTCCAATTTGAAAAATCTGAATTGTAATTATTGTCCGAGTGTGAAAGTATAGATGGCGGATTTTCTTTTGTGCTCCGTCGTTTTTTTATACAACAACGGCGACAATTGGGCATTGAACAACCCGTACAAAATGACGGCCATGAAACAAAGATGGCGTGCAGAAAAAGAGGGTCCCGTCTCGTTCTTTCTGTATTAACATAAAATATTCAGAGTGGCGGAGCTCGCTCTCACGTGGCCGTTGTTCGTCGCATCAGAAACTTTGACATGGGGATGTGCTTTCACATCCGAGCAACACATCCCCTTGCGTACTACTCGTCTCGCAACTCTTCTCTCTGTCTTTGTCTCCCTTTTCGTTACTTCGTCGGTAACATCGTCGTTTTCAGGCACGTGGAGGGACGAAGCAAAAAAAAAAGCAGAAAGAGGAAAAAATACGTGATCCTTTAAAAATACCCTCGCACGAAAATAATTAAAGACTCAAGGAAAATATTAATCTCCCATCAATAAAGGGATATAAGATCATAAGACTTTTAAAAAAAGATCTTTTCGTCTTTCTTTTTATGGTAAAAAATAATGCAAAATTACAGAAAATATTCTATTCTCACGCTACAATAGGAATTGTCAATTAAGCTTCGAATAAATTTACATTTCTCAATCAATCGATAGGTACTGGTTTTGTAATGATGCAATTTTTTTCGTTTTACTATTCTACGTACACGGTTAACTTGACGTTAAAACGCAATTCGTTTAAGGAGACTTGGCAAAATTGACAAAGAGGACCCTCGAAATATGGAAGTACCTTTGTCATAATATATTCTCTCGTTACAAGTGGTTTCGTATGATACTCGAGAATCTAGTGGTGAGTCATCCCCAATGGGAAACAAGGATTCCGATATATATATATCGGACACACACACACACACACACACACACACACACACACACACACACACACACACACACACATATATATATATATATATATATATATATATACCCATAAGGAGAGAGAGAGAGAGAGAGAGAGAGAGAGAGAGAGAGAGAGAGAGAGAAGATGATTTTGGAGGGTGCAGTACGTCGCCAATATCCTGCCTACCGAAGCAATAAATAATAACATTATATACACGTATACATGTATACGCGTGTGTGTGTGTGCACACCCCCCCACACACACATACGTCAAGTGAGTAAGAGGAGGTGCTGGGAGGTCATCTCCGGTACTCAAAACGTGACGGCTGTCAAGAGCATGAATCTATTGAATTCGTTATTAATCTAATTAATGTGGTAGCGTCGCGACATTGCCATTGTCTCCACAAGATCCTCCCAACTCTGTGCAATTCATCATTCATTTTTCCCGGGTAGCCTTAAAAAAGGACTTTTCAAAGTTATTTTTTTTCCATACTGTACACTGACATATGGGCATGGAAAGCAGCACATCAAGTAGACATTTGGAAATCTGTCACCGTGATCATTGGAAGGAATGAAAATGCTTTTAATTAAAAAATATTGGGAACTTAAAGAACCGAGGGAAATATTGTATAGGTACGAAGATTGTCGAGTGTCGAACCGAAAACTTGTGTTAAATTCTTTTTATGCAAGTCTTTATATACAAGGTGTCCAGTTATGAATGGATAATTCTGCAACTATCGACAGGTCAGATCATGTCCTACTATATGCTAGGATTTCAGTTCAGTCAAAGTCCCACGGTTTTTGAGATAAAAATAATCTGCTTTCGGTTTTTTGCATGCCATTTTTACAAATGATACCTTTTTTGACCCGGTTTTTTAATACTCTTAGTTTTTTTATCTAGAAAAGTCTTCTTTTCAACCTTAAATGGGCAAAAGATCTTATGCAGAATTTTCATCCAAACAAATTCGAACATTTGACTTGGCCTGCGGTGTAAATAATTGAACTACGCATATCGGGCCAATTACTTCAAAAAGTTGCTTAGTTATTGTCGATTCATATCATTTGTAAAAATGATATGCGAAAAACCAAAAGTAAGTGATCTTCTTTGAAAAAAAAACATAAAGCCCAAAATCACGAAACAATTGGACTTTAACTAAACTGAAATTCCAGCATATAGTATATATACAGGGTGTCCCATTTTAATCTTACACCTGAATTTTCTCGAAAAATATTGCTCGGACGAACTATTGTGTGGAACAAAACTTCTAGGGATTGAAGGGGGACGTTTGAAAAAAATTTATTTGAGGAGCCAAAATTCAAAATGGCGGCGTTACAAAGGCTGATATGTTTTTTTGCAAACGGAAACATAACTTTTTTTATTGCCAAAAAATTTGTCAGCTGAAAACTAAAAACTTTTGTTGAAAAAGTTTTTTGATAAAGTTCATAGTTTTCAAGTGAGAACATCATTGTCAATTATTTCAGATGTATCCAGGATTTGTGTGTGTGTGTGTGTGTGTGTGTGGGCGCGCGTGCGTGTATGTGTGTGTGTGTGTGTGTGTGTGTGTGTGTGGGCGCGCGTGCGTGCGTGCGTGCGTGCGTGTGTGTGTGTGTGTGTGTGTGTGTGTGTGTGTGTGTGTGTGTGTGTGTGTGTGTGTGTGTGTGTGTGTGTGTGTGTGTGTGTGTGTGTCTGTATGTGTGCATGTGCGTGCGTGTGGAACACTGTTGAAAATGTTTGTTTTTTTTTGTTTCTTTTTTTTTTCAAATTTGGACGGTATTTCATGAGAAAATTTTGGAGGAAAATCCATGAAAAATGGTTTTTTTCCATTTTAATAGCGTTTGTGCCATTTTCAGGCCCAAAAACGTGTTTCTTTAAATCCTTGACGAACTTTGATCACGATGGGTAGAAAAACACACGCACGCACGCACGCGCACGCACACACACACACACACACACACACACACACACACACGCGCGCGCACACACACACACACACACACACACACACACACACAAATCCTGGATACATCTGAAATAATTGAAAATGATGTTCTCACTTGAAAACTATGAACTTTATCAAAAAATTTTTTCAACAAAAGTTTTTAGTTTTCAGCTGACAAATTTTTTGGCAATAAAAAAAAGTTATGTTTCCGTTTGAAAAAAACATGTCAGCCTTTGTAACGCCGCCATCTTGAATTTTGGCTCCTCAAATAAATTTTTTTCAAACGTCCCCCTTCAATCCCTAGAAGTTTTGTTCCACACAATATTTCGTCCGAGCAATATTTTTCGAGAAAATTCAGGTGTAAGATTAAAATGGGACACCCTGTATATAACAGGACACCCTTTGTATACAGGATGAGGTACATAAACTGTTACAGAGCAATACACACACACACACACACACACACACACACACACACACACACACACACACACACACACACACACACACACACACACACACACACACACACACACACACACACACACACACACACACACACACACACACACACACACACACACACACACACACACACACACGCACGCACGCACGCACGCACGCACGCACGCACGCACGCACGCACGCACACACACACACACACACACACACACACACACACACACGCATGCTTTCGGAATTTTCCCTCCGCACACATTCCTATCCCTCCCCTCTACGCTGCCTTTCCGCTGTAGCGCGCACCTGATTGGCTATTTATTTTAATTCCTAATTAATTATCTATGCGTCTGATCAAAAAATGACCGAGGACTTTTCGTCTCAGAATTTTTTTTCCTACCAGATGCTAGAAGGGCGTACGTTACTTCTGGGACACCCTGTATATACACTAAAGTCAAAAAGTTTGGAAACACACGCCGCGGTTCCGAGCCACACAAAAAGTTTCATCGCTCTTTTAAAAATGACGATATGTTAATTTACCAAGCGGCGTTTCAAAGGGGACATATTTAGCTTCATTTGCCTTTTTTTTTTCTTCAAATCTTGCGATAATTTTTGAACCACGTACACACTTTGAAAGATGATCGTTTTTTGGATTTTTTTGGGGGTTGAAATTGCAACTTTTTGAGTTGCAACTTTTGGACGGTAGTATATATATATTTATATTTATAATATGAAATAATTGTATATCAGGAATTTTATGTATTAAATACAAACATATACGTATATAAATATATAAAATTTAGCAACGTTTTATGTTTGGCGAATGGTTTCGTGCGTACCGAGAATTGGAAGAGGTGCCGCCGTCGCTATAGCCATCCCTGTGTATTTCACAGGAGGTGGAATTCATTTCCCTAATGGAGGAAGGAATATCGCTTTTAACGATCCCGATAGCTAAACATCAAGGGTTCTCATTCCATGCAGACTCCGGGAGATTTATCCAAATGTACCCCCTCGTCGCTGCAGACGACTTTCCACTACATAGGTACGTACGGAAAGCCGACTCTCTGTATCCCTTGGCAGCTTCGTAATACGTATATATACTATACGCATATAAATTATCATGTCAGCAGGCTATATTAAGGGTTACCGATGTGGAGGTCGTTAAAATTTATCGGGACTACAAGTTCTTCCATCACCAACAGAGGATAGGTTTAGAGCTGCCTCCCTCCTCTCGCCGCTCTGCTTCCTCCTGCACTTTCCATACTCCTCCGACTCTTGAATTATACAATCGCGAAATATACATTTTCCCGGAGATAATTATAAACGGATCGAATTAAATATATACAACCGCCATTGCTTGTGTAAATGGGATTTAAAAAGTAATACGACAAATCCATCGTAATGGGGGAGGGGGTATCCCGAGTCGAAATTTTCAGCCTATTTTAAAGGCCTTTGATCCTATGTCAGCCTCACTTGAGTCTGTTTACTGCTAGAAGTCCTACTATGGGCCGCCACATGCTCGTTCTTTGCTGCTTACCTCCTGCATAGGCTCTTATACTCCTACCTAACCTAGCTGAAGTCGTTGCAGCTCCTCTTTTGATTGCGTTTGGACCTATCGCGTATTTGGCTGTTTCGACGAAACGAGGGTGGGGATGGTCGCATTCGAAACAGCGGGTCTGATAGTTTTCAGTAACCGTCATGCGTTGGACTAGGAAGGACCGCGCGTTCGCCGTAGAGGGCTACTTTTCCAATGGCCTTTCCATTATCTCCACCCAGCGAACCTTTCGCATTCGCTTCAAACTTGCCCCTGCAGCTCCAGCAACTCTCCAAAATGGAAGAAATGGATCTTGGGCAAACAGTTACAATATTTTTGATAGGAATTGCCCTCACGTATGTATGTATACGCGGATCCCTATAGCAGACACGCATGCATACGTATAGGTACTAGTATACGTGTGTGGTGTATGCTTAGGCATGTATGTGTGCGGGTATATACGTGTGTCTGCGCATGCGCGTATTCAGGCATATGTATCTCTATATGCGTAATAGAGTGTATGCGTGTGCGTGTACACGCACACGCGTGTACACGCGGGTGCCAATCGACGTCCTCCTTAGCGCCTGCAAGTGGAGAAAAGGGAAATTTGTTCCCGTTCTAGGCGTTAAGTAGGAGCTCATTTTATATTGAATACGAAGCTATTTTACTGCCTTTATCTCCTACCACTGTGAGGATCTGGAGGGTCAAAATAGGCTGAAAATTTCGACTCGGGATAGGTATATATTTTCCTTTCTTTATTTAAATTTAAATTTTTCATAATTACTTTTAAAAAACTAAATGTTGAAATTGGTAGAAATTAATTTATAAAGTTGTATTTGCTTTTGAAATTAAAAATGCCTTTTTAAATTCTGTAAAATGGATCGTCGCAATTTGACGTTTAGGTTTTGTGTGCACATTGGCGGATCTTCGCTTATTTTTCCCCTTGCGTAGCGACAACATCGCGCGAAATGAAAATCTACGAAAGACCTAGTGTTTTATTTTAGTTTTCGCTGAAATTGTCATTTTATTCCACGTGATATCGTATCGAATTGCCTCGCGGTCGTACGGTCGTTTCTCTTCCAATTGTTTTTTCTTTCGTTTTCTTCTCAAAAATTGTCTGCGCGAGGGGACGAGGAATGAGAGAATCTCGCGCAGACCTCGGATGCGGGACGAGGTTAAGAGAGAAAAAAGTTCAAATGATGTCGTGAAATTGAGAGCCGGGGTCGGAATAGCGGTAAGGAGCTCGCTGACGCAACGATTCGCCTCCACTTCCGGCTAAAAGCTTACCGAAAACTTTCGCCTTCAATTTTTACTCGGTTATCATAAATAGGTAAATATTCTTTCTGCTTCGTGCATTTAGTTTCGTGTTTTGCGACAAAAAAACGCGTTGAACATTACACGATATTGGTAATACCGTAATTTAGCAATTTCTGGTAATTTATTTGAATAACGTTTCAACTTTTTTAGATATCGTGAGTGGACGCAGGTCGCTCTTCGGCTCAACCGGGGAGATTTGTTTATTACCAAAATGTAAATACCTATAAAAATATAAACAACTTTAGATGCTACATACGCTTTTATATTATAAAAAATATCAATAAATGAATATATTAATTTTTTTTCCAAATCAATGTAATATTTTATATTAAGTATTAATCAACAATACATATATATTTTTTTATATTAATATTAAATATCAATTTATTATTAACTTTTTTGAGTATTCCAATATATTGAATATATAAAATATAAATATAAACATAAATGTTTGTAATTGCTTATAAGTATAAATTATTATTAAAAAATTTGTTTGCATTAAGAATAATTTACGAAAAAAAAATCATTCATGCATGAATTAGCAATAAATTTTCCATTGTAATAATGTATTAACAGTAACTTAAATTATTTACAATCATTTCTGACAGAAAACGTAGATAACGAGAAAAGGAGCACCGTTAATCCCGAGCTCTCGATTCCGCTCGGAATCGCCCATACATATTCTTGGTCTCGGATGAATTGAAGAACGGAGTTGTAAATTTTATTTTTTTCTTCTTTGCGAAAAAAATATTCGCAGGTCGTCAACGAGGACGAGAGCAGGCGAGAGTTCGCGCAATCGGACGAAAATCAATGTCGGGGAAATGTGTAGGGAGAGAAGAAAGGAAGATCAGCAGGCGGCTCCGGAATTGGAGACGAGCTGCGTTTCCCTCCAGTATCGGCGAAGGGCGCCGTGCGCAAAGCCCTTGTCCCCGAGGATGAGAGAACCTCGATGTCCCGCACAAGGGCCGGAAGTTCCATGTCCGCCACCACCGTGCAGGCAAAATTTATTCATTCGCCTCCCCCCCCCTCTCCCTCTCTCGCTCATTCTCAGTCTCACTCACGGGCTCATTTATTTACCCACTCATCCGCTTTTCCCGATACCCCCATCTCCTTGTATTCCTATTTTGTCTCGGCGAACGCTCCAAGGATCTCGCGTGTCGACCGATTGATTTCGTTTTTTTGAAGGTCCGTTTTATTCACCATAAAATATGCAAGTAATTGACAGATTTTTGAAAACAGAACAGATTTTCGGTTTTTTTCCTTTTGTGCAGTTTGTTTGGGTTTCCTTGGGTTCATTTCCTAGAAAATACTAACAAACATTGCCAAAATTCGCTGATTGAAATCTCCGATGCGTGTGCAATCGAAGGCTAGAAAGAAATTTGAGAACGGTCTTTGAGGTCACGCGGAAGGAAAAGTTCACTCGAATCAGAGAGCTTGGCGGGAGAGAATGGGGTTTGACACGATAAAAAAGAACTAGAACGTCCCGCGTGTATACGCATATATATGTATACAACGATGAAATCGGGGAAAGGCGAGCATAAAGTCCTGGCGAGTCCAAGGAACGAAAGAGAAAGCAAAAGTAAAGTAGATGAGACACAGATCGCTGGGGTACGTTTATTTTCCATCTCTGGACTCTTTTCCTACCCCTCCCTCCCTCCCTCCTCTACTCGTAAAGTAAACGAGAAAACTTCTCCGAGGGGAACGAGCTAGCGGTACGAGGGTGAAAAAAGAGGCGTAAGATGCTCGTGTTACGAAGAATAGAAAAAAACGAGAAGGAAACAGAGAGAAAGAGGGAGAGCGAGAGCGAGAGAGACAAGAGGTATAAAAAAAGGAAAAAGAAAGGAAGTTCCTAAAGAGTGACTAACAACTCCGTTTGGAGATAACATATATCAAAGAGATCTCGAGTGGCGCCATCGTTTCTTGCTTATTTCCATTTTTTTCCATCAACCAAGCACAATGGTGTGAGCGGCGGATCGAGATCGCCACGTCCCCGTACACATATACGAGTATTTTTTTTGAACATTCACGTAAGCCCTGAAGTCATTGTCTATGATTTTTTCCATTTGTCAAATAAATCGAAGAAACGAAAAGTGTAAAGTATTGCGGTGAGAAAGACTTTGGACAACATTGCGAAGGGGCTCTCACTTAATCGTAATGTAAAAAGTCTATAGCAAAAAGTAAAAATAAAAAAAAATAGAAGCTAAATATAGGAATAGCGATTTTACATGAAACAAATACATCGGACAACGTAATTGGGAAATAAAAATGAAAGGAAGCGGTTGGGCCATTTCTACACGTTATTTTCCCATTGACAATATTGGCCGGAAGTCGTATTGCAGAATTAACGAAGCCGCGGAGAAATGAGCCAGTGTTCGAAAAATGTTACAGCAAGGAGGCCAGCGTTGTGGAAAAACGGAGCAAAAAGCTCGCCCGAGGTGGCGGCAAAATTGCTCATCGATCTGTCGAGTGCACGTCAGGCCCTGACGTCAGAGTTCCGTGCGGCGTTCCGATTTCGGAATACGCGAAGAGTCTCGAGTCTCGGGAAAATAGAAGAAAGGGAAACGCTGGACTAAACGGTTGGAAAACTATCGAGACACGCTTCATTTGCTACTATTATTATCATCATTATTGCTCTTTCATGTTGTTCTTCGATTACCAGTGTATAGATTTTCATTCGAAATTTACGATTAATTATTCATGGTTAGCTCATGATAATAACAATCAATGCTACTTCCTGTTACATTATTATTTCACGATGTTTTATAAAGTCGTTTCTACCGACGAGAATCAATATACGATAGATTGCTCGTCGACGAATAATCTTTTGAGGGAAACAAAAAAATGTATCGTGCAGCTGGAAAGCCCTGCTCCAGTGACAAAAAACGCAATATGCTCAAGACGAAGCTTCGAGAATTATTGCGAGAGATCGAGCCAATACCGGAAAGCTGCTTACTCGAGAGCACCGAGTCGAAACCCGAGCCGGAAGTTCTCGCCGAAGTTTTGCTGATGTCCGAAGCCGAGGGTACCGATCTCGCTGACGCCAAGCCGGACAACGTTTTCGTCACTCTCTTTTCCGACATGTCCGCCGATCATTCGATGGGTAAGAAAAAATCAACGATCTCTCAAAAGACAACAATGAGTCATCTTTTTTAAAATAAATTCAATACAAATCCGGAGAATGTTTGCTCCGACGTTTACTCAAAGTACTGTAAAAAACGCTCCCAATTGAGTTACCGCGGTAAAGCCTCGAGCGTACAACGTCCCGTCCTTTTTTTTACGTACTGCCCAGCAATCACGAACGCAGCCCCGGAATCGATCAGTGATGTCGTCGTACCTGTGAAAGTTTCGGGACAGGAGAATTCGTCCGTCGATATGCCAAATTCGGAAAATATCATCGAAAACGTGCGAGGCGAAGCTCCACCGAACTTGAACGCGTTTCAACAGTCCTACGTATACGAACAATTTTCCGCGCATGTCAACGAACTTTTGGAAAGAACACCCCCTACTCAGAATATCTCCGAGTTCGTATATGATGTTCGTTAAAAAGAACATTTGCCAATCGTTCTTTGGAAAACTCTTGGCGCAATTGGTTGGAAAATCGCATTAGAGGAAAAATAAACTTCACGATGCGTCGTCAATAATAATGATAATCATAAAAATAAAATAGCAATCTCGATAACACTGCCAAAAATAATAATTATTGATTTAACATGTTGCAATTTAATTTTAAATTGATATTTTGTCAATCGCTATCATCATTTCGATGCATCACAGATTATTGGGGGCGAGTACCTTGGGCAAGGAAGCAAGCGGCGCTGAAACAGTCGAGGATGGAATACTGGACTACATAATGAAGCCTGGACCACCGTCCCGCGTAAACAGGATTCGTTTGAATGGTTCGATAATGCCAACTTGGTTCCCGGGCTATGCCGTCGTCTCGCCATTTATTTCTGGATACACGAGGACTACGAACGATCCTGGAGAGGCCCTCAAGGAAGCGTGGAGGCTGTGTCATCCGCGTCACTTTGACGACCAATCGAGAACCATCGTCAATATTGGCTGATCGAAATCTCAACATTTTTAAATTTGACCAATACAAAAAATTCTTAATCTAATTATTGTACTTTTTAGAAATGAATGCGACGTACTTAAAAAAAATCAACATTCACATGTCGATTTCGATCATTACAATAATACGATATTTTGAAAAAAAAAAGAAATTTTCTAAACCGTATTATCGAATTGAAAAACACGAGTAACATTTTTCTTCGTCTCGAACACGAAAGGCCCCTGAATAAATTTCAGTGACGGCGACGCCTTCTGCGTCCGTAAAGCAATGCAAATTAATTCCTCGGCACGTTCACCCTCGCTTTTTCAAGAGCACACGACAAAACGATCGAGCGAGAAGAAAAAAAAGCACGCTGAATAATTTGTGAATGACGATGCGGCGGCCTGTTCCGTAATAACCCAAATTGATCCGAGTTCTCTTCGATGAAGAAGCAAAAGGACAGGAAGCACGCCAGAGACAATTGTCAGTGAGGATAATAATAGGTATATGTTGGAGGGTCGAGAAACACGTGTACGCTATATAGACGAAATATTGAAGTTAACAATTTAAAAAAAGGCGATACCCAATGGCGAAGAAAAAATCGTCGACCAACAAGGACAAGGAGCGTTTTCCACTTTATTCTGTTGCCCTTTTGAGTCATCGTTTTTTTTACACCCGATAAACGGGTGAAGTACGGAGCGAAGTTTTAAAGTGAAAGCAGAGCGAACATCATTACGAGCCAGGATATAACGAGATCAGTCGCGGCGATAAACGAATTCGTTCGCTCACCTGCCGCAAAAAAAAATTACTCCCACTGTCGGAGAGCGTACCGCGCATTTCTCTTTGTCGATTGATTCCTCCCAACATAACGCACGAAAAATATTTATATTGAAATTGAATTTAAGTAGACGTAAGTCTACTTAATAAAGTAAGAAAAATAAGTAAAAATAACAATAATGAGTCTGTGCAATTTCATATTTAAAACATTCGAAAACATCAACTATTAGTGCGACGTTATTCTTGTTTTTATCTTTTCTATCATTGTTATTATTATTATTATTGAGCACGGGCACTTAATTTTTCCTACTGCTGGTGGCTGAGCTAGCGAAAGAAGAAGAGGGAAAAAAAATTATGCGCGGAAGGGTAGGAAATAAATGGAGCGTATCGTTTATGCGATTCGCTTATGCGGGAGGGAGGGAGAAAGAGAGAGAGAGAGAGGGAGAGGGAGAGAAAGGGGGAGAGAGTGAGAAAGGGAGAAAGAATTTGTGAATTTTCTCGGTCGACGGACCACAGTGAAGTTCGAGTTTCTCCAACGGAGATGTAGTTCCAAGTGAAAATAAACAAGGGGTTGGGCGTATCGAGGGATGGATGCGGAGTGTACTGAGGAGTCTGGACGAAATGGCCCCGAATCGAAAACCCGATGTGCGAATATCCTACAGATTTTAACGCCCCAAGCGTGTTTGCGGTTTCGACATTCGGCCAACTCTGGTGATTCTCAAATATATATATGTATATGCGAGGACCGGTGATTTTGAGGACACGCGATTCCGAGGACTATCCGCACAGCCATATCTGCAGATAGCCAACATCAAATGCGGATATAACAGTTTCGAAAAGTCTTTTACCCATTTATGGATGTACAAAATATTCCACATCTCATTATGATCCAAAATGAAGTCTGACTATTCACCGTCATCGAGCGAAGACATGTTTTCAAACCAACAATCCGTATATGTTGGTGACTCGAATGTTCGTACCGGAATGAAAAAAGGAAATTTATGTGACTAGCGGAACAATTGTGTCCCCCTTGACGGGTTACACTTAGTTCGTGGCCGGAAAATGAGGAATTTTCGGGAATTTTTTCTGGCCTAACGCGTGGAGGTTTTTGCATTTCTTTTTTTACATGAGAGCATGGTTTGAAGTATCTTTTACAACTTTTGTAATGAAAATATTCATGAATGTGGTAGATACAATGGTTTATGCAGACTGCTGTTTCAAAAACGTCCTTCGCGGTGACCACTGCGCTGCTCGAAAACAAGTAATCAGAAATTAAAAAAAAAACAATCGTATTTTGTTTTTGCATAAAATTATCTAGGGCTCGGACGAAGAATTTGATAAATCATTGATTTACAAAAAGTTGTCGCGGTCCACAGTGAAAGTATCGATTTTCAGTGACTTGATCGCTCTTTTTTCGTTGATAATTTTAAAAAAAATATGCATCAAAAAATGCTTATCGAAAATACGCCGTGTGCACACGCCCTAAACGCTAGTAACTCCCTCAATTTTGAGCGGATCGACTTGAAATTTTCAGAGAATATTTTTGAAATTGAGAATCCGTCGAAAACGAGAGATCGATGTTTTTAAACATTTCAACAAGGCTTTAAAAGAACACATCATTACGACGATGCCCAAAATTTGGGCATCGTTGTCACAGTGGTAGCTAAAAATCAATAGATCGAAATCGTTTTTGTCTCGTTTTGTTTCCCTTTTAGGGGAGGCTGCGGGGAGCGGATGAGAGACCGGAGAGAAGAGAGTGTACGGGTGAAATTGGAAGCTCGAAAAAAAGGAGGAATGAGTCGCCGTTTTTTCCTCACAATTTCATAACAACTAGGGCTCTGTCTATAGGCACGAATGAGAGTAAACGGGAAGTTCAAAAAAATCTCATTTCTCTCTGCGTCTATGATACGAGATTATAGAAGGAGGACTATGCGCGAGGGTAGTTTCGTGAAATACACGCAGGCTCACAGAGAGACACACTCGAGCATAGAGAAAGGAGAGCGCTCCCCTCGCGTTGCCGCCACGCCCCGGAAAATTCCCGCAGTCGTCCAGAGAGAAAGAAAGAGAGAGACGACGACAAAGATATACCGATAGGGTGGTGGACATAGGGGGCGAGGGAGAAATATATCGCAAACGAACGAGGGCGAAAGCAACGATCGGGTGTAGGGCGAGGGTGAAACGCGAGGGTAGTCCGCGACTAATCGATGTACGTGCTTTCGGCTACAACCAATCAACGTCCGCCGAAACTTCGGGAGAGATTCATCCGGAGAGTTATCGAAGCCCTTTCGTTTTTCTCACGTTCTCTCTTTTCACACACACTTTTAAATATACACAAGAAATGGTTCATTCTCAATGGATCCTTCGTTCTTTGGGTCCTATAATTTCATTACCGACTTTGCTATCTTACGCGAAGCGAAGTCCTCTCTCCCAATCTAAATTCAAAGTTCGCTCTGGGTGCTGCAAATCATCGAGAATAAATGAAAGTCTCTTGGCGTGTGAAAAACCGGTCGAGTTACATATCTAGAGTCAACATTCCTCTCACCTCGATCATTTGAAGAAAACGTGCGGTACTTCGCCATCGAAATAAAATTATTGCGAGCGAGTTATTTTTAAGGAATATTTCATCCAGTTTGTGTGGGTTTGTTTTAGTTTGCATCCGGTTTCTCATAATCCGTAATGGAATCAACGTTAATTTGTTGTGAGTCCCAGGCTATTGGAAGACATCAGCCTCCAAATAGACTCCCAATGTATAATTTCGGGTTTTCGTTGCATGGTATCTCACTACGTCTATCCACCCCCTCCCCCGCCTTCGACAACACACACACACACACACTCACACACACACACACACACACACACACACACACACACACACACACACACACACACACACACACACACACACACACACACACACACACACACACACACACATATATATATATATATATATATATATATATATATATATATGAAGTTGCCCGATGTACGCTTGAACGAGAATGTCTACAAGGACCATAGAGAATGCTGGTAGGTGGTATTCGGTACAACGGAATCGAATTCGCGTACTATAAGGGTGTGCGGGCCCACAGGGAACAAGCGCAGTGTGGCACAGAGCTCGTTGAGAGCTCGTTCTCCACGGTCTCGGACTGACAAATGGTTCTGTTTACAATGGTTTCTCGCGGAGGAGCTCGAAGAAAAGGAGTGAAAGAACAGAGGAAGAGAGAGAGAGAGAGAGAGAGAGAGAGAGAGAGAGAGAGGACAATAGGGGTGGACGGTGAGTGTGAGACACGAATACATGGTGGCTCTTTCGTACCGGAAGTCCCAGTTAAGTGGCTCTTAATGGGCAAAATGGCAAGACAACACGTAACAAAAAAAGTATGTCCAACTGAATATCGAACGCAAGAGGAAAGAGGCGAGAGAAGCTCGTCCGGACTTCGACAATTTGTCGATTATCCGATAAAAGAAAAAAGGAACATGTACGGTACATCTGATTCTACAGCAATGGAAAATTGACCACGATTCCGGTAAAATGTTTTTCATGATTTTTCTCGAAATCTTCAGTGTGTAAATATCTGAAATGGATTGGAGAGGTTAACCTTCGATTTTGATCATTCTCGTTCGTGGTGATTTTAGGGATTTCGTATTCAAAAGCGTGCACAATGTCTAATAGAGAGGCGCAAGAAAATAAGAGATAGAGAGAGAGAAAGAAAGAAAGAGAGAGAGAGAGAGAGAGCCTCAATGTGCCCTTCTAATAGCAAATAAGTAAAAACACGAACCATTCGATCTACATAAGCCTCTCTCTCTCCATCTTTCTGTCTTCTCCTAAACTGCAGTGGAAATACGAAAGCAAGTTCAAAGGTGCGCGAATCTCGTGCGGAATGGCATCGAAAGGGTTGAACGGAATGAGCGCAAGGTTCAAAGATTCAAATTCCTTGCGGAGTTTGCGACTTTACCATCACGAGTTCACTTGGAACGCCGTATTCGAAGGAGAAGGATGCGAAGAATGAGGTGGGCGAGAACCATAAAAGACGAGGACGGGCGGGGCTGGGGAGCGCAAGAAAGTACGGGTGGGGACGAAGGATGCCGGGATTCGAGAGACCGAAACTTTTGCCGGCACACATAACACGGTTTTCGTAATACTTGCAGCATCGAATCGTACGATTTGCAATTTTGGTTTGCGCGTGTAAACGAAACAATGAACTGGAGCAATTTCTCGTTTCACTTGTTCTTCATCCTTCGCCCATGCGCATTTTGTACCACATTTTTATTCGCAACGTTGCGCTGTTCCAAACACCTCCATTCATCTATCTCACAAGGAACATCACTTCGGTGTCCACCTTCGATTTTGTTGAAACACATGCGTCTATCGTGGAGCATTAAGATGATTCGGAAGAAACAATTCAAAAATCGACTAACGTTTAACCTCCAATTTTTTGTGAAAAAGAGATAGTATGTCATTAACCACGTTGAAATTAAAAATTCTAAGCCACTCCACCGTACCATTTCCGAGATATGAACGTTGAAAGTTTGCCTAACATGTACGCGCTGAAACGTAACCTCCGAAAAATTTACTGGAAATGATAACTTTACGTAAAATTTAGTCGTTTGACCCAACAAACAAAACTTCTTATTCGAATCTTCGATTAATACGGAATTCACCTGCAAAAATTGTAGCTGATTCACCGTGTAATTGTTTCACAATAATTTATTACATTTGACTATGCCGCATCTGTCTCTCTCTAAACGGTGATCGGAGCGTCAGCTGTGATTACTAGGGGAAATTCCTAGACGGCAATTCACGCAGAATGCGATATGAATGTCGCCGAATGCCCACGCTGCAGATCATGCTAAATACAACAAGGATAGAACCAGAGATGGGCGTGGGCCATTACCCACGTAATGAAATTACATATCTAATTAATAATTACTTTTAGCATTTGTAATGAAAAATCATTTAATTACAAATTATCTCGATCGTTGGTCATTCGAATTTATTTAATTACAAATTACTTCAAGCGTTTATAATTAGAAATTATTTAATTGAAAATTACTTCGAGCGTCTGTAATTAGAATTTATTTAATTAGAAATTACTTCGCGCATTTGCAATCAGAATGCATTTAATTACAAATTACTTCCAGCATTTGTAATTGAATTACTTTTGTAATTTAATTACTTTTGTAATTTAATTACATTTGTAATTAAATTACTTTTGTAATTTAGACACCGGTACGATGGTCTAGTGGTTAGCGTGCTCGCCACTAAACCAGCGGACCGGGAGGTCCCAGGTTCGAATCCCAGTCGCGTACATTTCGTCGTGAAATGTTTTTCTTCTGCATTTCGCGGCGAAATAAGACTAGTTGCACGACTTGGGGGCGAACTCGATGACCGGCTGTATTGGTGTAGGTTTTTCGCAGTTTCCCTACACCCATGACAGAAATGTCATGATGAATATAATACAGAGGGGGAAGTCCGCTGCGGCCGCAAGAGGGGGGGGGGGGGGGGGCAGTGAGAAAGATGGAGAAAAAGGAGTAAACAGTAAAGGAAAGAAACGGGCACAATGAGGGGAAGAATAGGTAACAAATACGATAACCGTGTACCTAAGGAAAAAAATACTTTTGTAATTTAATTACATTTATAATTTAATTACTTTTGTAACAAAATGGACAGTAGAGCAAAACGGGCACCTCGGCTGAATACCGGAATTGTGGGAGAAACGGGCATCAAGTTTAAACATAATAATTTTGTTTTAAGGGGTTACGTGGGTTTCGAAGCCAATACAAGCATATTCTCTCTATTAAAAAAAATATAACATATAAATTATTTTATTTAAAATGTTAAGCATATAAAAGAGCAACATTTCAACAATACTTAGATAAATTTCATTTAAAAATTTGGGAAATTCAGCCGATGGGACCTGGTTTTCGGAAACCCCTAAAAAACCGGTGGACACGATTTCTCAACAAATAATGCCCGATCTTATTGCATTTTTTCACTCTTCTTCAAAATAGCATTGACTAGTGATGGGACGAAGGATTTTTTAAAAAATTGATATTTGAATTTTTGGCAGAGTTGTATGCAAAATAGTTCAATTTTTGGTACAATTTACACTACGTATAGCCTTGTAGAATTAGTAGCAGTCTAAATAAAAAAAAAACCTTCATTCAATCACTAGTCAATGCTATTTTGAAGAAGTGTGCAAAATTTCAATATGAGAGGTGCATTAGTCTTTGAAAAATTGTGGCCACCGTTTTTGAGGGGTCTCCGGAAACCAGGTCCCACCGGCTGAATTTTCTAAATTTTTGGATGAATTTTTTAAAAAATATTGTTGGTATATTGCTCTTCTATGTGCTTAGCATTTTGATTAAAAAATTCATATATTATATATTTTTTTAATGGAGAAAATATTTTTTTTGCTTCGAAACTCACGTAACCCCTGAATTGATTTTGTTATCATATTCCGACGTATGCTGTATCGACGATAACACAAGAATGCAAAAAGATTAATAAAATGTAAAAAAAAATTGAATCGTACAATGTACTGAATTCAAGAATGAATATAATTCAAAAATCAATATTTTGATTGTTTTGAAAATTTCGACAAAAATGATTGAATGCTATATCGAATACTATATTGAAATGTAATCTAACACTCGGGGATTTTGGGGTCACTGAATTCAAATCCCATATCAAATTTTATAAATTCTAAATGGTGGAGCCAATATGGTGGATCAAAAAAGCTAAATGTTTTTTCATTAAAACAAAAACTGTCATTCGAAAGTTGTTGACGTCACACGATCCCAAGTTAATGTAAATATTCGAAAATCAAAAGACCTTTAAAACGTCTGCGAAGAATTGAAAAAAATTGAACAAATGAGACATTAAAGAAAAAAATCAGAAAAAAATCTAACGATCACTTTAACTTTACTAAACATAAATATAGTTTGACTGAGTGGAAGAGATGGGAAGCACAAGTTTCATCCTAATCCGACAATTTTTGAGTTTTATAGAAACCATTTTGAAGTCGTTAGATTCAAATTCATTATTTGAATACGAAGTTTGAATTCAGCAACCCCAAAACCCCCGCGCAACAGCTTTTATTTCAAAGAAATTAAATTTTGTTTTTTATCCGCCATTTTGAATTTTGAAAATTTAACTCCAGATGTAATTCATTGGTCTCAAGAACCGAAGTATACTCACTCTTGTCGAAATGCAACTATATTTTTAATTTGCATTCACGATATTGTATCTACCGTTGAAAATATTTAAAAAACTTATGTTAGGTTTGAATTTAACGACCTTGAAAACAAAAGATACTTTTGTCGGAATCAAACGATTTTTTGAATTTTGCATCCGCTATATTCCACTATATCCGCGATTTTTAATGTTCAAAATCTGATTGCAGATTTAGATTCAACAACACCGAAAACCCCCTGAGGGTTAGCTTTTGTTAAAAAAAAAAATTGTGATTTTTTTATCCGCCACGTTGAATTTTGAAAATCTGAGTTCAGGTTCGGATTCAGAGACCCTGAAAACCCCCGAGTATCAGCTTTTATTTCAAAAAAATAAAATATTGTTTTTTTTGATCCGCCATTTTGAATTTCGACATACACGCGCACGTACGCATAGACACATATGCACACATGCTTGCGAACACACATACACGCACTCGTAATGTTAGGCATCCACTCACCCAGGTAAGCACACAGTCACATATCTTCACTTAAAGACACGGACTTGGGTACAGATAGGGTGGTCCGCACCCTCGCATTTTCTCTTTAACATTTACTCCCATCCGAATCATATGAATGTGTCTAAATTGAAAATATAATTAAATAGAAACTGGAATTAAATTTCAAATGTAATTGAATTACAATTGTACTTCAATTACATTTGTAATTAAAATACAGATGTAATTAAATTACAAATGTAATTCAATTACATTTGTATTTAAATTACATTGTAATTAAATTGCAATTGTAATTGAATTACAATTGTAATTAAATTACAAATTTAATTGAATTACAATTGTAATTAAAGTACAAATGTAATTTAATTACAATTGGTATTTAATGCTCAATGTAATTCTTAATTTAACAGAGTCCAATTACCCATTAAGCGTGTAATGTGTAATTAAATCTTGCTTAATTATCCATTGTCCATTCAATGAGTAATTAAGGGGTAAGGCCACTGTAAATTTTGCCAGACGAAAATTTGGCCATCGAAGGACAAATGTATGGTGCTGGGATTGCAGACTAACGGTAAATTTTTTTTTACCTTCTTTTTTTTATTTTTTCCAATAAAAAACTATTCGCAAAACTTTAAACGCGTTTTTCTCGAAATACGGTTTTTCAAAATGGCACGCAGCATCACTCGAACAATTTTCATTTTTTTTACTTGAAATTTTGACCAGATGTGAACATTAACATTATCTTGAGAATGTCGATCGGGATTTTCAATAACTTTATTTATTGATTTTTTATTAACAAAAAACTAGCCGTTTTTTTCGTCAAAAATCAATTTTTTTTTCAAACGCACGCCAAATCCACAAAAATTGATACTTTTTAAAATCCGATCGACATTCTCTAGCTATAACCCTCTAGATTGATGGTTTTTTTTTGTTCTAGATTCAAAAGTGCACCAGTGGTGCTGCGTGCCGCGGAGCCCTGCAAGCAAAACATGCCCCGGGAAGATAGCTGTGGAACCGCCATTTTGTTTTTTTTTTGCTGTAAAAAAATTTGATAATAAAGTTTAATGTATGCCCGATAACACCCTTAAAAGTTTTTTTTCAATTACCTTCAATTTTGGAAGCAAAAAATTCGTGAAAAAACCTTTTTTTTGGACCGTTACAGTGGCCTTAGGCCTTAATGTGAGGTTCAATTACACATTACTGGGATAATCTATAATTGAATTTTATTCAATTACATTATTGCCCATCTCTGGATAGAACAAAAGTAATAATAAAACGAAGGATAAAAAATGAATTAAAATAAGTTGATCTTAATTTTTTTAATTGATCATTACGTATAAATATGAAGAACGGCTGTAAACATTATTATTTAGGAGACTTAAAAATTTTGTTCTGTATATTTTCCTGAAGATGAAATTTTAAAAACTGCCCAATCAATCTCTGATTATTTACCTGCCTGAACAAAGGCAGATCAATTTTCTGTAAAAAAAGAAACGACCACTTACACGTAGTTGTGCCATGTTTCGACATTTGTCAAGTCGTTGTGAGGTGATGTTTTTATTCTTCTAAAGTGTGGTTATGTAGCGTTGCCAACTGCTTAAAACACTAACTCAGCAGTAGAGTCGATAATGATCAGCCGAGTGCTCAATAACCAATGTCGATTGTGAGTATTTATGAAAATCATCATAAATTTTCATTCTAATGGGTACTAAAATAAAAATACTTTTTTTATGAGATTAAATTCTGTGAATTTGAAACATTCGAAAGAACACAATAAAAATCATAAAAATTGTCAGTTTGACTTCCGGTTTTTCTTCCAAACTACCTTAAACACTATGAAATCCGTTTTTTTACGGGTGCAACGTCCCCTCAAAGTGAAACATGTCAAGGACCACGAATTGATGGCTTCACTAAATTGCCCGCCATTTTTTCCAGTTCCGATTTCAAACTTAGCGCTGCGCTCAGTCTTCCCCTAATTGTATACTTTTTAGTATGATGTTTGATTTATCGAACTCCAATTTCTTCCGATGTTTGGCAGAATTTCAAAGTCGGACCATGAATTTTGGCTTATTTTGCTATACGTACACCATTGCCTCTTTTTCGGCCATTTTTCAACTGTACTTTCCAGGGGAGCTAATTGAGATTGCGGGGTGAATCCAATGGCATTCTCCCACATTTTTTACGCGCAGACGGCGCGTTTTTCAGTCCAAAAAGCGTGTGGATCAAGTGTGTATCGCGTTTATATCGCGTTTGTATCGCGTCGTCTGCGCGTAGAAAATACGCCGAAAATATGCACAGGTTCTAAGTCAACCGAAACTTTTTCCTGCAACCCCCCAATAAGTCTCCCGAGTCGAAATTTTCAGCCTACTTTAAAGGCCTTTGATCCTATGTCAGCCTCACTTGAGTCTGTTTACTGCTAGAAGTCCTACTATGGGCCGCCACATGCTCGTTCTTTGCTGCTTACCTCCTGCATAGGCTCTTATACTCCTACCTAACCTAGCTGAAGTCGTTGCAGCTCCTCTTTTGATTGCGTTTGGACCTATCGCGTATTTGGCTGTTTCGACGAAACGAGGGTGGGGATGGTCGCATTCGAAACAGCGGGTCTGATAGTTTTCAGTAACCGTCATGCGTTGGACTAGGAAGGACCGCGCGTTCGCCGTAGAGGGCTACTTTTCCAATGGCCTTTCCATTATCTCCACCCAGCGAACCTTTCGCATTCGCTTCAAACTTGCCCCTGCAGCTCCAGCAATTCTCCAAAGTGGAAGAAATGGATCTTGGGCAAATAGTTACAATATTTTTGATAAGAATTGCCCTCACGTATGCATGTATACGCGGATCCCTATAGCAGACACGCATGCATACGTATAGGTACTAGTATACGTGTGTTGGTGTATGCTTAGGCATGTATGTGTGCGGGTATATACGTGTGTCTGCGCATGCGCGTATTCAGGCATATGTATCTCTATATGCATAATAGAGTGTGTGCGTGTGCGTGTGCGTGTATACGTGTGCCAATCGACGTCCTCCTTAGCGCCTGCAAGTGGAGGAAAGGGAAATTTGTTCCCGTTCTAGGCGTTAAGTAGGAGCTCATTTTATATTGAATACGAAGCTATTTTACTGCCTTTATCTCCTACCACTGTGAGGATCTGGAGGGTCAAAATAGGCTGAAAATTTCGACTCGGGCTCCTTGGCTGAAATAGCATCGTCGCTACAACTGTTTGAAATTCCTCAATTCTGGCGAAACTGAAAAAGCGGCCAAAATGGTCGATATTTTTTTGCCTTTTGCTCCATTTCAAGGGCTTATCCGATGGGAAATTTTCCGCCGATTAGGTACATCAAGAACTTTTTGTCGAAAGCTCGAAATTAAGCTGGCTGAACTGGTAATACCTGTTTTCATGAAAATTCGACTTCTTCTAATAGAAATTGAGGTTTTGGAGAGAAACTAATGGTACATTCATGTTCAAGGGATACAAATATATCGATAGGGACTAGCAAAAAATATTAAAACGTTTTGTGCACCGTGGCCAAAAAAGAGCTCTTTCATTGAATCATCGATCATTTCTTTTCCGCTTCGACTTGAAACACAATTCTGTGCTTGTTCTTTTTGTTATCGTTTACTCATTAACATGGCGTTTGATTCATCGAGCTTCGATTTTTTTTTCAAACTCTAGCCGAATTTCGAAGACGAACCATCGATTTTTTTTTAATTTTCCTTATATACCCCTTTGCTTCTTTTTCGGCCATTCTTCAAGTGGACTTCCCGGGAAAACAAAAGGATATTTCGGGATGAATCTAACGGCCTTCGCTGAGTCTACCAAAATTCTATCCAAAACTACCCCATTAACTTTGTGTCACTCGAATAGAACTCAAGACGACCTACGGTTGTTTCAAATTTCTCGGATTGGCGATTCCGACGAAGTGGCCGAAAAGGCCGACATTTTGTTTCGACTTTTATGCCATTTCAAGCATCTATTGAATGGGTAATTCTCTACCGATTACCAATATCACTAAGTTTTTCTCGAAAGCTCGAAATTACACAGGCTAAACACCAAAAATGTATTAACGTCCATTTTGACTATTTTTGTAACAATGTTGGGTTCTGGAGAAAAATAATTATAAATTCGTGTTTAGGGGGAAAAAATACATTGATATAGAATTAGAAAAAGGTTAAAAATGCAAAAAAAATCCCAACTAGGCCAAAAATAAGTGG
>OX101787.1:617202-739702 GCA_944452715.1 Ophion slaviceki
AAATTTAAAATCGAAAATTAAAATCTTTCTCCTTTTGATGTTATGTTATAAGCATACTTTTCGAGTTAAGCCATCCTACCCATCAGAGCTTCGAGCGAAAATAAACAACAAAAATCTCAGAGGAAAATTTCGAAAAAAATTCCAGGCGATCCGATATAAACTTTCGCAACTTTTTACATCTTTGACATTTCCTCTTAAACCCTAGAGTTACGTTGCATTTTCCAAAATTTGTATTTTTTAGCCAAAAATGAAATAACGTAGCGAAAAAAATCGTACGAAACTTAAAAAAAAATAGAACTCCTACCCCGTTCAAGTTTATTATGGATAAACATAACAAACATTTTTTCCATAGTCATCCGCCCAATTCTCGATGGTCGAAAAAAGCCGAAAAACAGTCACGTACAAAAGTGCGTGCCGCGTCGAAAAAAAAAAAAATCATAAAAAACATTTCAAAAAAGCAAAACAAAGCTGAATTTGTTCCCTTCAAAAAGTCGTTCAGTTAATTTGGTTATCTTTTTTTTTACGAAGCTATGTAACTTTTAGTGCGGCAGTGTCATGTCTGTATATGTATAAACACACACACACACACACACAAACACACACACACACACACACACACACACACACACACACACACATGCACACACGTGTATGTATTTATGCAACACACACACACACACACACACACACACACACACACACACACACACACACACACACACACACACACACACACACACACACACACACACACACACACACACACACACACACACACACACACACACACACACACACACACACACACACACACACACACACACACACACACACACACACACACACACACACACACACACACACACACACACACACACACACACACACACATATATATATACAGGGTGTCCCTCTTATCTCTGTCACCCGAAATAACTCGGTAATTATCGACGTCACGAAAAAATGTTCCAGACAAACGTTGTACGGCGTGAAGGGCGCCATCAAATGCAACCAATTTTGTTTATTTCAGTTCGGCCGCTGATGCACAGTGAAGGTCACCTCCACTTTTTTAAATGGAATGGTATATTTTTTTCAACCATCTTGTGGAGTACCTCAAGCAGCATAAAAAAACATTAAGGGATCAAAGTCGTTCAAGCTCATTGAAGGTCAGTATCGATGACACAAATATTAATATCTCGGATCACTACCTCATATTTGGTAGTGATCCGAGATATTTAAATTTGTATTTTATTTTAATAGGTGTTCAAAATGACCTTGAACGACTTTGACCCCCTTATGTTTTTATGCGGCTTGAGGTACTTCACAAGATGGTTGAAAAAAAATGTACCATTCCATTTAAAAAATTGGAGGTGACCTTCACTGTGCGTAAGCGCCTTCACCGAAATAAAAAAAATTGGTCGCATTTGATGGCCCCTTCACACCGTACAACTTTCTTCTGGAACTTTTTTTGCGACGTCGATAATTACCGAGTTATTTCGGGTGGCAGAAAAAAGAGGGACACCCTGTATATTAGAAGGGACGTGGCCCGGTTTGTTTATCTCACGCGCACTGATTGATGGACAAAGTTGCACCGATGGCATCCCACTAAGCGAAACCTCCTCGGGCTTATCTTAAGGGAGGACAAACAAACGGTCGAACGAATACCCTCGTCTCTCTGCCTCTCTCACTCTTTTTTCCCTTCTCTATGTATGCGCCGAAGGTTCACGATTTGAGTTTTTCGGTTTGTTTTATTATCCTCTTGCTTTCATTACCTATAGTTGTTTTTTCTTTTCCTCCTCTTAAGCGTATTCCCACGATCAGAGACACGACTACGTATCAATCAGGTTATCACGTCCTTAAGTAGTCTTTGGCCATTTTGTCTTTCGATTAGAAAAATCAATTATTATTGATCGACTTACAGGAGTATTTAACTATTTTTATCGAAGATGCAGAGGAACGTAAGAAAATATTAATTAGCGTCGTCTAGAATAAATATTAATTGGAGAGGTTATTTAGAAAAAATATCAGTCACTGTCTAAAAAAAATCTAAAACTCGTTATCTACAATAGTATTAATTAGAGTCGTTGTTTAGAAAAAAATGTGATTTTTTAGGCCCGTCCAAAAATCGAAATCTAAAATAATCTAACAAAACGGAAATCCGCGTAGGTTTTTGGTTTTCTGTTTGTTCAAACGACTGATCTTTCGAACGAGTGTTCGCGCAATTTGTTTAATGACTTTTTTATTTTGCAAGCAATCGTTGCGCAGTCGCTTGGGAGTGAAAGGAGAAAAAAAATAAGCGAAACAAACCTGTTCTGCTGTTCGTCGACAATGGCAGGTTGTAGGTATACGTTGATCGAGGCAAGGCGATTTTACGCCCCGTATCGGTCGTGCTCACCGGTCCTCGAACCGCTCCGAAGGGGCGCGACGAGGCTTTCGTTTACCCTTAAACAACGACCGCCTCCGCAACTCGTTATCCCGTCAGTCTCGCGATAACAATTTCCGCTGTTGCTACTTCCGAATGCCACGGCAATCCCGTCCGCCGAACTACTCGTGCAGCAGCCTTCGACCGCCGACGAGTTCTCCTCGCCGCGCATGCCACGAATATTCTGAAAATATCGTCCACAAATTCCCGTCATTATAAATTATAACTTTGACTAGCATGAGCAATAAAACTATTATCAGGCAAATCAATTTGTACGAATATTCGTCTCGTTATGAGTTGTAACGATTAAATTCATATACTTTAAGGGGTACAAAGTAATATTTTTATTGGCGAAAACAAATTGATAGATTGGCATAAAAAGAATGCAATTGACAATATCAAATTTCAAATTACTCGTATATAAAAGTACGTATTCTTTTATTTATAAAATGTTATATAACTATTTTACAAATCAAGAGGGCCCCAGAGAATTAGAAGAATATTGGGCCGTCTATACCGACGCGGGCTTTTTAGAGTTTCCCCGTACCCCCGGCAAATATGAAATGTTGTAGCTTAAGGGGTCTTCTCACTTTAGACGCTAAAAAGGCTACTTTTATGAACTTTTTGATAGGTTTATTTATAGATATTGATATAAAAGTTATTACACTTAATAAATACATAAAAAACAAAAATTCAGGTATTTATGTAACCCAAACAAACTTTAAACGCGTTTTTCTCGAAACAACGTTTTTCGACGGCTTGTTGATAAAATCTTCCAAACTACTGAACCGATTCTTATGAAATTTTGACTACTTATTCTTTACAACTATAGATATAGCGCATATAAAAAAAAGTTTATATTTCCTATTTTTTTTGCCAAAAACGGTGTAAAACACGTTTTTTTTGTTTTTTCGAAAAATGTCCGCCATTTTGTTTTTTTTCATATATAAAAAATCGTATAATATTTCGCTATAGCCATTAACATACTGAATTTGGAAACCATTTGACTTTTTTGTTTCGGATGATCCATCCCCGAGATTTCATCAACAACGCAGACCTACAATTTTTTTAACTACCATTTTCATCGATAAATAGTGACTTGAATAAGTTTTTTTTTTTAAATGTATTTCGAAAGTGTATTTATTAAGTGTGACAACTTTTATATCAATATCTATAATATAAATCTATTCAAAAAATTCATAAAATTCGCCTTTCTTAGCGTCTCAAGTGAGTCTCAATACCCTTCAAGACGACTGTGGACGCAACGGGAAATAAGTTAGATTACAGAAGTTTGGTTGGGGAGTGATAGAAAAGAGTTCAATTGGGAAGGGTAATACGTGAAAGCCAGCAAGGATATATCTACGTTGGAACTCGGGAAACAAATACAAATAAAAATGGTATCAACGTTATTTTTTCGCCAAAATATGAATTACTGAAAATAATTAATTTTTAATTTATGAAATAAATGCGTCACAAATAAAAAATCCGTTCTTTTATGTACACGTATTTTTAAATTTGATAGTACGAACTGCATACTTTTTGCCAAATTTATAATTTTGTTGTGCGAATAAAAAAATTACTCCGTACCCCTTAACGTATTATACATATGTACATGTACTTTATCCAGCGTCGAAAAGTGAGGAGCGTAGTATGATTCTGTGTGAATATTTTTCTAGCACTGCGTCGTATTATTACGAGAATAAAAATAGCGAATAAATTATGTTTTCAAGAAACAAAGTCTCTTCATTATAATTTAATGAAAGCGTACTGATTACAATTTGATGAAACTAGTTGTGAAATCGCTTTGTCCAAACTTTCTCTCGGTCTCTCGTTTTCTCTCCCCGTAATGTCGGATATATAAAACCGCGAGTTTTCATCTTAGCCAAGAGTTCATGAGGAAATTCTTATCCGACACCTGACACTCTTCGTTACTCGTCCCTGGCAACTACGAAAACTTTAATTATTGCGAAGCCGCCGCGTAGGCCGGGCCCTCGTCCCGTCTAGTTAGCTCGCCGCTAAATAATCCAGCGTACAATATGATAATGGGCTTGTGAACGGATCAATACAGAATAATTACCACCATTCACGTATTTTTCATCGATATTTTGACACCCGGAATTCCGTAAAGTTTCGGAATTTTCTTTTGACTTTTGACCCGTCTCTCTTTATTTGTACTTGAACGGCGGAAAAAGTTAATTAAATTCGAAACTATTTAGCAAATAAGCTCCTAAATATACAAAAACAAAATTGACCGATTTAGAAAGATTTCCGTCCGTGGAAAATTCTGCTCGATGAATATCCAAGCAATATGAAAACAACCATCGTCGCAGTTTTCAAGGCAAAAAATCGCAAGAATCATTTTACGAGGCAAAATAATTTACAATTCTTCGTAACTTTTCGTCGGATCTCAAGGATCGAGTCAGAATAGAGGCTGGAAGATCCGGCGAAAGGGGAATCCCCCTTTTCTTTCTCCGTATATACAAGTCCGTTCGAGATATACCTGAGAGATTACGAGTGACTGCGGTAATCCGCTTTTCTCTGTGGATGTGCTGGTCCAGTACACCAAACACCAAGACTTTCCGGCTATATTTTGCGTATATATAATGTACAATATAATACTGTGGGTTAGTGGCGGCCGGAAAGAATAAGCCCAATACCAAGGGGAATGTGGAGGAAAGCTCGCTGATGAAATCGAAGGGATGATCATCACGAAATAGTCTCGTGCGGTTGAGCTTCGGCAAATGGCCTCTAAATATAGGAGGAAATAAATAAGAAAATATATCTAGTAGAACATATATATAGATGCACCTACATACATATATATATTAGACTGGACGAAAAAAAAAAAATTCAATTGAAATTTTTGTTGAAAATGTTCTTGAGAATAACACAAAATGAGTGCTGACCAAATTTCAGCCCTTCGTATTAATTTTTAGAGGTCCCTCATCGCGATTTACTATTTTCCATCCATTTAACATGGTAAAAGTTTGTTTGCCGCTTCTCAGCTTTATAACTCGCCTACGGGTAAACATACGGAAATGCTCAAAACATCGTTTTATAAATTCACTCGTTCGGATTTAATTCAACGTCAAAGTTGAATCTATCATAAATTTCATGATTTTGTGAGATTTTTGGACTTTTACGACGAAATTATTGTTTTTTTCTGATTCATCTTAAAAAGTATTGTATCCTTATCAAATTATTCCCTAGATGGTTTCTCAAATTCCTAATGGATTTAAATTTATTTTTATTTAAAAGTACATTAGTACAAAAATTTAATCTTCAACCGAATTCAATTGCCCATAGCATGATAAATAAATATCTAGGGAATAATTTGAAAAGAAAACAATACTTTTTAAGATGAATCAGAAAAAAAACAAGAAAAATCAATAATTTTGTCACGAAAGTCCGAAAATCTCACAAAATGATGAAATTTATCACAAATTCAACTGTATAGTTGAATAAAATTTGAACGAGTGAATTTATCGTATGAAGGCTAACGACCTTTTTTGTAGAGGGTTAAATTTCCTAAAAAATGCTTCCTGCGTTTTCGTGTGTTTACCCGTACGCGAGTTATAAAGCGGAGAAGTGGCAAACAAAACTTTCATCATGAATAAATGGAAAATAGAAAATCGCGATGAGGGACCTCTACATTTCAATATAGAGGGCTAAAATTTGGTCAGCACTCATTTTTGTCATTCTCAACAACATTTTCAACAAAAATTAAAAAAAATTAAATTAAACATTTTTTGGCCAGTCTAATATATATATTGTGACGTGATTTTTTTAAACTCACGGTCACAAAGAACTCCCCGACAGCTAACGATCAGTTTTGTTTCCGTATGGTCTGATCTCTCCGTTTCGCCTCGGCTACAGATTAGGGTTACGCGCTACCAATTTCGAGATTTCGATTTCGTCCGCTTGCGCTCATGTGCCCAGGTGTTTTCCGGTTTTCCAGTTCCGGTACCGGTTCCAGTTCCAGTACCGGTTTTCCAGTTCCGAGACCCCCAAAAACTGGACAATTCCATTTTTAACCCGCGTTTTTGTTTATTTTATTTTTCGGATTTCGTGTTTGTGCCGTTTGGTGGGGATGGACGTAGTTCCGCCAATCCCCCAGGTCATACCGGTCGTTAACCCGGTGAAACAAATTAGCTGGCGCCCACCGGAGCATACGGGTGCATCGGCGAAAGTGGACGGTCGAAGATGACGCGAATTTTTTTCCCGAAGATCGAGAGATCCGACGGAAAATGTATATATATTGTGACGTTGCGTCACAAGGAAGTTTGAGAAAAAGCCCGCGTGACCGCGCTCGGGCTTAATCTCCGCCACGCACCTTTACAGAAAAATGTATTTGTTAATTTTACGGTAGTTTTAAGGATTTCTTTGTATAGAGTCTGCGACAAATCCCTCCCGTTCCTCCCCTGTACCCCCTTTACGACGACCCGCAAAAGGACCACGCGGACCGTCGACTGGGGCCACGTCGGCCCGGCGGTCAACTCGACAACGCAGAAAGTGGACTGGCTGTCCGAGGGCATCCGGCTGCCATCTCCCGAGGCTCCGGCTTACCGCGCGTCAGGAGAGACTGCAGCTCTCGCGCGGTATGGCTGGCGAGCGCCGTACCGACTGGGGCGCTCAACGACTCGGGAGAGAGAAAAGCCATCGAGGATATCGGCCGGAAGAGCGAGCCACACCGATCGATCACGAAAATCAATCGGAGGTCCGTCATCTAGCACGGGATTGGGCGAGACGAGGAAGCCGGCCGGCGTGGTCGAGTATTGAGTCTCTGAGCGTGGTCAGCGATGGACGCGATGGATCGCAAGCCCCGGCGTAGGAAGAAGGGAATCGAGTAGAGTCGAGGACACAGGGTTCATTGAAATTGACTGAGAAAGACTTCTCAGCGCAACCTGTAAGTCCTTTCCTCTTTTCTTATTTTGCGAGAGCGGCCAGCGAGAGCCGCGTAATATTTGTCCGGAAAAATGTGTCGCTCGGGCGACTTTAGAATCGTTCCCTTTCACCCCTCCCCGTATCCCCAAATCGACGTCCCTCTTCCGTGCGCGTCGCCGCGAAAAGTCATTGTAAATTTGGTAATATTTCCAAAAAGTTAATACGAGTAATTTAGAATAATTTGTCCCAGTCGGGAAAAATTAAGGATCAGTATGATTTGTAAAAAGGTGCCGTGGTGGATCCCCGTTGTCCCTTGAGAGAATTTCTCTCGCGCGCGCGTAGCCGCGGCCCGGCGGCGCGTAGCCACGGCCGTCGGCCGAACCGAATAACACCTTTCGCGAGAGGACATTGCGAAAGGTTGGATCGAGCAATTCGTATTTTGCTCTCCTTTTTTTCTTGGTACGCGGCATTCATCGAGTAATGTAAATTAAAGTTTAAAATAGTCGTGGTCCAAATAAGAGGCCATTGCGTTCGTAGAACCCCGTCTGTCCCCGATACCCCGAGATGTCCCGTAACGTTTAGAGCGAGTCTCATGCGAGCTAGCGTTTGTTTTGGGTTTTTTTTGGTTGTTGATACCTTGCGTACGCGGTCGGCTGCGTTGCCCGAGAACGGCTGGCGCCCAAGAATTTGTAACATGAAAAATATTCAAACGGGTCGAGAAATCGAGTAGGGACTTCGCGTGTCCAGTAACCCGTTAATTCGAGTCAAAATTATAGGAGTATTATTTAGTGAATTTATTATATAGAGCCTTGCGTGAACTTAACTTTTTTTTTGTAATTAATCAGTTAACTTCTTTCTTTTTGTATCGAGCTTTCATTTCTTTATTGATGTAAAATAAATACTATTTGAATTTAAAAAAAAAAAAAAAAAAAAAACAATTTTATGACGGGTATCGCGTGTTAACGTAGGCGGAGGGAGGGGGAAGGAGAAACTTGATGGGTCGACAACTGGAAAAATTCAAATAGTATTTATTTTACATCAATAAAGAAATGAAAGCTCGATACAAAAAGAAAGAAGTTAACTGATTAATTACAAAAAAAAAGTTAAGTTCACGCAAGGCTCTATATAATAAATTCACTAAATAATACTCCTATAATTTTGACTCGAATTAACGGGTTACTGGACACGCGAAGTCCCTACTCGATTTCTCGACCCGTTTGAATATTTTTCATGTTACAAATTCTTGGGCGCCAGCCGTTCTCGGGCAACGCGGCCGACCGCGTACGCAAGGTATCAACAACCAAAAAAAACCCAAAACAAACGCTAGCTCGCATGAGACTCGCTCTAAACGTTACGGGACATCTCGGGGTATCGGGGACAGACGGGGTTCTACGAACGCAATGGCCTCTTATTTGGACCACGACTATTTTAAACTTTAATTTACATTACTCGATGAATGCCGCGTACCAAGAAAAAAAGGAGAGCAAAATACGAATTGCTCGATCCAACCTTTCGCAATGTCCTCTCGCGAAAGGTGTTATTCGGTTCGGCCGACGGCCGTGGCTACGCGCCGCCGGGCCGCGGCTACGCGCGCGCGAGAGAAATTCTCTCAAGGGACAACGGGGATCCACCACGGCACCTTTTTACAAATCATACTGATCCTTAATTTTTCCCGACTGGGACAAATTATTCTAAATTACTCGTATTAACTTTTTGGAAATATTACCAAATTTACAATGACTTTTCGCGGCGACGCGCACGGAAGAGGGACGTCGATTTGGGGATACGGGGAGGGGTGAAAGGGAACGATTCTAAAGTCGCCCGAGCGACACATTTTTCCGGACAAATATTACGCGGCTCTCGCTGGCCGCTCTCGCAAAATAAGAAAAGAGGAAAGGACTTACAGGTTGCGCTGAGAAGTCTTTCTCAGTCAATTTCAATGAACCCTGTGTCCTCGACTCTACTCGATTCCCTTCTTCCTACGCCGGGGCTTGCGATCCATCGCGTCCATCGCTGACCACGCTCAGAGACTCAATACTCGACCACGCCGGCCGGCTTCCTCGTCTCGCCCAATCCCGTGCTAGATGACGGACCTCCGATTGATTTTCGTGATCGATCGGTGTGGCTCGCTCTTCCGGCCGATATCCTCGATGGCTTTTCTCTCTCCCGAGTCGTTGAGCGCCCCAGTCGGTACGGCGCTCGCCAGCCATACCGCGCGAGAGCTGCAGTCTCTCCTGACGCGCGGTAAGCCGGAGCCTCGGGAGATGGCAGCCGGATGCCCTCGGACAGCCAGTCCACTTTCTGCGTTGTCGAGTTGACAGCCGGGCCGACGTGGCCCCAGTCGACGGTCCGCGTGGTCCTTTTGCGGGTCGTCGTAAAGGGGGTACAGGGGAGGAACGGGAGGGATTTGTCGCAGACTCTATACAAAGAAATCCTTAAAACTACCGTAAAATTAACAAATACATTTTTCTGTAAAGGTGCGTGGCGGAGATTAAGCCCGAGCGCGGTCACGCGGGCTTTTTCTCAAACTTCCTTGTGACGCAACGTCACAATATATATATATATATATATATATATATATATATATATATATATATATATATATATATATATATATATATATATTTGCACTATGCAACGTTGGCACATCTGGTTTTTTTGTGGATAGTCCCCAGAATTTTTTTAACAACTCGAGTCAACATTTTTAGCCTCCTCTGAACCCTCGCAGGACCCATTTCTATTGCAATACATAAGCCGCCAGCCTCCGTTGAATCGACGAAACCCCATTTGTCGAGTTCAGTGCCATGGAGAGACCTCCTCTTGGTCCAGTGTAGCCTCTGTTAGACCTGCCAAACCTTCTCTCGACCCCCAGTTTCAGTGAAACGTGCAGAACACAGGCCTCCTTAACCTGCTTTCAATCTCAAACCGTTGCCTCGACCCCTTCTAACCTGCTTTCGGCCCAAATTCGATATCTCCTCCATCATCACTCCATTGTGGCCTGGTCGGTAACCCGTTCGATGACGAAAATGATACATTTTTCCTGATTATCGCCCGAAGAACGGTACAGGTAAATATGCATTATCAGATGATGAATAAATACTACACAATTAATAAAAATACATCGTCACCTTATCAAATTATTAGTGTAATATTAATATTCGAAAACAATCAAATTTGCTCAATATCGTTTTATTATTATTTTATAGGCGATTCATAAAAGAATGCTCGTATATACAGTCTTACTCCAATTCTATCGGATTAATGGGCGTCACGAATTTTCCTGTGAGAAAAAATCTCACAGGAAAATTCTTTAAAAATGCCAGACTATCCAATATAAGCTTACGCGACTTTTTACATCCTTGACATTTCTTCTTAAACCTTCTAGTTCTTGAGTTACATTGCATTATCTAGAATTAGTCTTTTTTTAGCAAAAAATTAAATAACATTGCGAAAAAAATTGTACGAAACTTTATAAAAAACGAAAGTGCAGCTCCTGCTACCCAGTTCAAGTTTATCATGGATAAACGTGACATGTTTTTTTGCATAAGCCACCCATGTAGGGTGATCGGTAGTGGCCAATGATTGGCCGATGCTCGACGCCAAGCTTGCCAACATTGGCACTCGAGCTTGGCCCGATCATCGACCGAGCCTTGGATGATAAGAGCGGCCCGATATTCGCAATCAATATTGGCCCTAGAATGGCTTATGAGAATCGGCCGAGCATCGCGTAGGAGTTCATTCGAGAATCGGCCAACAATAAGCCCCCTCAAGGTTGCCATCATTGGCACTCGAGCTTGGCCCGATTATCGACCGAGTCTTGGCGGATAATTGTGACCCAATATAGATCACCAAAATTGGGCCTGCACCGCCAAAAAAAAAAAATTAATTATTTTTGTATTGTAATTCGTCATTACCTGGTCTTTCGAAATGATTAGTTCGAAGAAAATATTTCACCCCATAATGGGGCTCGAACCTTGAACTTTCCTACTCATAGCCAAACATGCTGCCCCTATGCTACCGAGTGCTTGTAACATTTGAATCGCAGATATGGCATAAGATACCAAATGGATTCTGATCATTATTTGTTGACATAAACTATATCAATTAGTTAATATCATTGTGATAATTAGAGAGTGTTATCGAATGACATGTTATAGAATTTTCAAACCTAACCTATATATATAATTCTTCTCTCTCCACCTTCTCTACCCCCACAACCCGTTAATATGTGTGTTGCAATAAAGACAGACCATTAGTTCATTAGTTCAAGTTTACTTTGAATAAATAAATATATTTAAAATGAATAATTCCAATAATGGAATGCAACAGGAAAAATTTGATTTCACGAAAAATCTAGTTAATTCAAATAAAAAATAAATAAATAGACGCGGTTAGTTAATATTAATAGAATTTTTCTGTCAGTGTAGGATGGTTCATAAAAATCGGCAGAATATCGCGTATGAGCTCGTTCGAGAATCGGCCAACAATGAGTGCATTGATTTGGTAGTATATTTGTTAAGAAAAATGTCCAATGGACTCGTAAAAAGTATTTATTTCGTCTCTCAATGATTTCAACGCGAAACAATGAATCGTCAATATACGAATTGCGGTTCGATCATGCGTTACTCGGCCGAACATTGGCGTCGTATCGGTAAAAACATGATTGGCGAGTCTATACTTCGCCAAACATCGACCTCGTATCGATAAGCCAATGATTAGAGAGCCTATATTGGGCCGAACATTGTCCTCGTATCGGCAAACCAATGATTGGCGAGTCTATACTTTGCCAAACATCGGCCTCATAACGATAAACCAATAATGAACAAGTCTATACTTGGCCGAACATTGGCCTCGTATTGGCAAACCAATGATTGGCCAGTCTATACTTCACCAAACATCGGCCTCGTATCGACAAGCCAATGATTAGCGAGTCTACGTTTGGCCGAACATTGGCCGCGTATCGGCAAACCAATGATTGGCGAGTCTATCCTTCGCCAAACATCGGCCTCGTATCGACAAGCCAATGCTATATTTGGCGAGCGAGTCTATATTTGGCCGAACATTGGCCTCGTATCAGCAAACCAATGTTGGCTAGTCAATACTCAGCCGAGCATTGGCGTACAATTGGCTAATCGATCATCGTCCCGCCAACATTGGTCCAAGTATTGGCCGTTACGGTTCGATTGGCGAAACCTACATGGGCATGCGCACAATTCTCGATGGTCGAAAAAAAATCATAAAAAAATATTTCAAAAAAGCAAAATAAAGCTGAATTTTTTCCCTTCAAAAAGTCGTTCGGTAAATTTGGTTATCTTTTTTTACGAAGCTATGTAACTTTTAGTGCAGCAAAAAATATCGACTGGTTTATCCAAACTTTTAGGCGACGGTATATATTATATAATACTATATATATGTATATATATATATATATATATATATATATATATATTATACTTGAAATATGTGGTTGCGTTAATATCTTCGAATATACACTACTAGTCAAAAGTATTCGGACACTTCAGATAATTGCAAACTTATGGTAGAATAATTATTATTTTTCGAAGGTATTATAAAGCTCTGTATAATTAATTATATAGACCTTTATAGTATCTTCGTAAAATAATAAATGAAATAAATTATATTACTCTAACATTATTTGGCAATAATCCAGCGCTCAAAAGTCTTGCGATTATGTGGAGTGTCCGAAAACTTTTGGCTGGCAGGGTAGATCTAAATAACATATAATGTTGATTCTATATGAAACTTGAATCTATATGAAACTTTAGGGTGTTAATTATAGTCTATTTCATGTTCTAAAAAATTGAAATTGTCAGTTTGGAATTCGACCTCATTCGATTTTTGTTTTTTTTTTTCATTTTGTTTTTGTTCTTTTTTTTTGTTCATTCGATAATCAGTCGATAAATGGCGATGGCCGATTACCGTCGATTTCAAATAAAATATTTGATTTTTCTTTGTTTTCATTTTTAGGACGTCGAAAATAAAAAAGATATTTCGAAGTGTATGTATGAAGCATATTTTTATTTCTTTCCGCTAAAGATTATGATATTAACTAACTGCGTCTATTTGATTCGTTTTTATTTGAACTTTTTTATTTGAATTTTTCATAGAACCAATTTTTTTCCTATTGCCTTCTATTATTAAAATTATTTATTTCAAATATGTTACTTATTCAAATCAATGTATTTAATATCGTCCAATAACTAAATATTTTATTTCATCCTAATAAATTTGTGATTCGGTTTTATCAGTTCAACATTTTCATAGGGTCAAAAAAACAGTTGAGTTAAATTCACTGAATGGATCGCGTTATTTTTTTTAATTTAAATTAAATAGAATTTTCGTAGAGTTAACCATTTTTCTATTTGATTTAACTAATGGTCTATCTTTATTGCAACACTCATATCAAAGGGGCGTGGGCGTAGAGAAGGTGAAGAAAGAGGAATTATATGTATCGATGGTCCCGAGCGGTTCTATCTTATCTTGCTCAGACCTCCGAGCAGTAAGGTAATTATAACAGTCCCATATGTACTAGCGTAACTCTCGCGTCCTGCGCGACGTATCGTATCTCGGCAGACCCTGTTTATTCTAATGCATCTTCGGGTGCGCGTGAGATCCATCGTATCTCCCGCAACCTTAGAACGGAGTATACTAACTCGCCGACTGCGATATGGTCTACCGTATCTCAGATGTTGCAAAACGTTTCATCGTATCGACGAATCGCAGGTTTTCATCAAGCGCGGTTTGAAAGTCTCGCGTTCTCAAAAAGAAAATATCACTAAATCATTACAACATTTGTGTCTAAATATTACGCATTATACGCAGAATATTTTTAGACATGAAAAGCGTTATGAAAATAGAACCAAAATATACGATTATCATAATATCCATCATATCTTTCGGTCGAAAGGTCTTTGGTAGGCCTTCCCTCTGACAGCTGTCATGCTTCAACGAAAGGTCTTTTATTTAAATTATATGTATATGCACACGTATATGACTGTATGAAAAATAGCTACTTGTAGAGATTTACCTAATGCATCTTTTTTTCTAATGAACTTATTGGATACAATGTAAAGTTTTCGGAATAAAATTGACACAATAAAATATTTCGTAACGGGTAACCAATTTTGTTCAAATAAAATCGCAGAATCTCAGTCAAGTTTCCAACGAATAATTTTAAATTTTTATCTCTAGGTATTTTCCATAATGTTTCGATAATTATAATATCAAAATAATATAGTACATTGTATAAAATACGATTAATAACAGCAATATTTCATAAAATAATATGTAATATTGTTGATATTTTCTCAAATATTATGATTAGAATTATATTCCAATAATATATCATATTATCATGACTTGAATTACGAATTATATAATTATATATAAACAAAAGACAACCTTTGAACGAGCTTCGCCTGTTTTCCGGCCCGCTCGAGCCCACGCGGCTTTGTGTTCGATGATTTTTGTGGATTGCAGAAATAAATTTTCGCATTTTCCCTCCGTGCTTTAGCGTGGAGTGGAGAATAGTACATATATTATATATGTGATAGATATACTGATTATCGTCAAAGATATTTTTCTTATGTTGCAATTCTTATGTCGCCCAACCTGAAAATGTGTTAGTAATATCATATCGATTATTATTTTTCTATATTCCATGATTAAATAATTATCTGTTTAAATTAATGAATTATTATATTATTTCAATTCACGTCATAATAATAACATACAACTGTTATTGTTACATAACGTATTCTTTCATTGTAAGTTGTCGAGATTTACAATCTTACGATCGTAGGATCGACGACTTACGATAGAGTAGAAACTAGAATGGAACTTTCAGAGCACGAAGGGATACGATACCTTGCTTTACTTTAATTAATTATAGCACAAAAAATTATCAGAATGATTTAAAATTTTGTCTGGGCATTCTTCAAGCTCCAACGAATCTAGTAGTGATGTTTTTCAAAAATCACCAAATTTGGACTTACGATGAAACGTTTTGGTGCATCTGAAATACGATAGAGCATATCGCAGTCGGCGAGTTAGGATACTCCGTTCTAAGGCTCCGGGAGAAACGACAGATCTCACGCGCGCCCGGAGATGCGTTCGAATGAACAGGGTCTGCCGAGATACGATACTTCGCGCAGGGCGGGAGAGTTACGTTAGTACATATGGGACTTCTTCAATTACGCTACTGCTCGAAGGTCTGAGCGAAATAAGATAGAGCCGCTCGGGACCATTGACATATATATATATATATATGTGTGTGTGTGTGTGTGTGTGTGTGTGTGTGTGTGTGTGTGTGTGTGTGTGTGTGTGTGTGTGTGTGTGTGTGTGTGTGTGTGTGTGTGTGTGTGTGTGTGTGTGTGTGTGTGTGTGTGTGTGTGTGTGTGTGTGTGTGTGTGTGTGTGTGTGTGTGTGTGTGTGTGTGTGTGTGTGTGTGTGTGTGTGTGTGTGTGTGTGTGTGTGTGTGAGTTTGTTTGAAAAATCTATAGCATGTTATTCGATAAAAGTCTCTATTTATCACAATGATATTAACTAATTGATGTAGCTTATGTGATACAACAAATAGTCATAGGTATTCATTCGTTCTCTTATGCCATATCAGGGACGAAAATGTTATAAGTACTCGGTAGCATAGGGGCAGCGTGCGTAGCTATGAGTAGGAAGATGCTAGGTTAGATTCGCATAGGGCAAATATTTGCTTCGAATAAATTATTTCTAAAGGTCAGAGAATGACGAAACACGATGAAAAATCGTTGTGGTTAAGCTCTCAATTAAGGAATTCATTTTATTTTCGATTTATGAAATATTTTATGCATATAGTACACTTAGCTTTACAGTGTACATTGTGAGCAAATAAAGATTCATTTGAGTCTCATCTTTATTAACACATATAAATATCTTTGAAACAAATATGATCGTAGTAGGCTGTGAGACAAGGAAAAAACCTATTTTATTTAAATAGATCCTATATAAATTAATTTTTTTGTTTAGCAGTGTACAGTAGGCCGAAAGGGGGGGTGCAGTAGGTTCTGCAGGAGCGCTCGGCGTAGGCCCACCTGAGGTTCCGTAGGTTCAATTATGGTCCTCACTGGCCTCCTTTCAGTCAAAATGTCCAGTTTCTGCATACCCAATAATCCGCTATCGCCGATTTGTGCTCGGGAAAGGAAGCCTTCATTTGTCGGGTTGAAAATTTTGACTCGGGAATTCGCAAATTGTGGAAACACGACGGTCCTTGAAATGACCTTCGTATAAGTATTTTTATACGTAAATGTTTCGCCTCGAATCACGCGGTATTTTAAGGCGAATAAACATATGCGTGATCGTCTTCCTCAGGGATTTCATCTGCGGTATTTTATTTACTTACCACAACCCTCAAAACCAAGCGGCTTTTATGCCTGCTGCGTAACGATAAAAAATGTTTTGCACGTCACAAATTTGCAAAGGATGTGCAAAATGAATTACAAAAATGTCGTATAATACACAAATATATGCGGTCTGAACATTTCATAACATTATGTGGATTTCGGAAGCCCGAGGGTGCGATGGGAATGACGTTTTTTTGTCAAGACTCTCAGACCGGATCGGAGAGGCTGAGGGTCACAGATCTGTCAATTTGTAGCAGGTTGCATTGAACATTTTGTGTATATATATATATATATATATATATATATATATATATATATATATATATATATATATATACACACACACACACATGAATTCTTTTGGCAGCATGAAGTGTTCTCCCTTGAGGGAAAGTGTGAAACGAAGCGAGGCTGCGCACGTATCAAAATAACTTTATGGTACGAGCGTGGGAGTATACCGAGGCACCCGACCCTTTGACTCTCTTTATCCACGTCTCTGACAATTTCCTTCGTCCTGCGTATTCTCGTCTACAGCCACAGAACTGTGTCGGTGTCTAATGGAAATGTACACATGCATGTGTATTTATTTATATACTAGCCTAGGCCCGCGGCTTCGCCCGCGCTTTACCGATTGAAATACTTATTCTGACTATCTGGTCTACAGTTTTTTAAAATTCACCTTGGTTATTTAAAAATATTTATATTCCATATATACAAGCTGTTCGTAGGTCAACTCCAGCCGCCCTTAGCGTTTTTCCTTGCGATTTGTTAATCGTCATAGCAAAGCAGACGGCTACTGGGAAACTGCCCTTGCTTGAATTGAAACGGAATGTTACTGGGAATAAGTGGTATCCGCGGTAAAAACACCGTCTCACCCCGTTTTGTTGTAAAGCAAGCTCAACTTATACTCGTTCGATTTAAGGGGTTACCCCCACTTGCGATTTTGAAAAAATCGATTTTTTTTATTGCATTTTTTTGAAGTATAAGTATCTGGGCCCATACTTCTGTATGGGCCCAGAATAGATGACTAGGTAAGTTTACAAAAAAAAATATTTTCTTCGTGTAAACTGAAATTGAAACTTTAAACGCGTTGTTGTCAAAATGGCATTTCTGAAGTCGGTGAACAAGATTACTCGAACACTAATGAACCGATCTTCTTGAAATTTTGCAGGCTTATTTAATACATAAAAATGTAGTCTTTAATCGTTCGATTTTTTTTTTTCGAAAAAAATGGCCGTTTTATAGCCAAAAAACGGCCGCTTTTTTCGATAAAATCAAACCATTATCTTTGACTGTCCGCCATTTTGTGAAAAATGAATATTTTTTAAAATCCTTCGATTAAAGACTAGTTTATACTTATATTTGACTAAATCCATCCGCATTTTTTTTTCAGACGATCCACTTCGCCGCAATGTTGGTCACTGCAAACCGTGTATATAAAAACATTATTTCATTGACGGCCATTTGCCACTAAACAATGTAATATTTTTCAATAAAAAAATTACTGAAAGTTCTTCAAGATGTGTTCTTTAAGATGGTATATTGATTGATTAAAAAAGTTTTGTAGTTTTCTTAAAAAAATTCATGAAAAAGGCCTTTTTTTGCGCTACAAGTGGGGGTAACGCCTTAAATGAAACATATACCATTACCTTCGCGACATTTTAAGTTATACAACAGAGAAAACGATGTTTCATTCGGTTCAGTAGTTTTTAAGTGATGCGAGGACGAAGAGACAGACAGGCAGTCTTTATGACAAGTATACACATATATATTTATATATATTTTTTCAATATGAATATTCAAAGGATGTTTTTAAATTACCGGACATTTGAATTTATTAGTAAAATGTATTATTTACTTGAAAAGTACATTATTTTTGTTTCAACATAAGGTAGAAACACGGATTTTATGTGTGGAACACAATATCCGATAAATGGCCGCCTTGTCTCTGTTTGCAAACGTTTACTCTTTTAACGAAATTTTCAATAACATTTTAGCATGACCGCGGACTAATTTCATTAATGGTGCGTCCAAGTGCTTCCATGTGCTCCGGAATGGTCTGTGGATCATTGGCATACACATTTCCTTTCAGCAAACCCCAAAGAAAGAAATCCAATGGCGTCAAATCGCATGATCTTGGTGACCAATTTACATCGCCGCGGCGTGAGATAACATGACCATGAAACGTCGTCTGCAAAAACTGCATGACCAAAAGATGTGCGGACTTTCCGAAACGTTTATGCACAATTTTCACCCTTTTTGTAGTGAATTTTCACAATTTCTATGCGTTGTTCGATCGTGTAATTCTCCATGACTTGCTAATGACAATTGTCAAAGATTAGTACTCTATGTTCGCCACAATAAGAATAGCGTGCAATTTAAAATGTCGGGTCATTTTGAGACACCCTTTATATACGCAGCAAAATATGCTTTGCTATTCCAGTCAGTCTTTCTTTTATTTCAGTAATTGGTGACGAATTTTAGGAATGTCTCTGCAGCCAACCTGGTCCTATTTATTACAAATGTCGCCGGGTAAGAAAAGCGACTCCGGGCGAGTTACATCGATTTTCTGGAAAAGTTACATCCGTCTGGGCGTGTAATTCCACCGGACAATGCGAAACATTTTGCTAGACCTGGCTCGATCTTCCCCCTTGTAGTTATTATTAGACCCGATGGAAGGGAGTTGATCCACGTCCGGAGCCTCGGCTTACACTTATTGCTACTCTAATTCATCCTTACTGCCCAACAAAGAAGACGGAAGCCTGGCTGGCAGAGAGAGAGGGAGAGAGAGAGAGAGAGAGAGAGAGAGAGAGAGAGAGAGAGAGAGAGAGAGGCGGTTATACAGCAGAAGCGAGGGCGTAAAGGGATTGAATTATATGTGGGATGAAAAAAGTTTAGCAGTCCGAATTTCGTTGAAAATCCAGTCAACGTTCTCTCATAAGTCGGTTGAGCCACAATGCGAGTCACAAACGTGTCTTACCGGAAATAAAATCTTCCCTGCGTTCTATTGTCCACGCCTTCCCGCAATTTCAAGGGCCAACGAAAGACAGCCATTTTTTCATATACCTTCATATACACATATACAGTCTTGATCAAAAGTATTAGGCACCCTGTAAGTTTTCTATGTGGACAAAAAATCGAATATCGCGGCGAAAAAAAATTGTAAATCAATTTACCAAACGGTCATTTTGAACATGCCGGTTATTCACGATTTTCGCAATTTGCAAAATCGCGTGCTCGCCATTTAGTGATAAGATCTATGAAAAGGACAATATTAGCTTTAGTTTCGTTTAAAAAAAAATTGCAATTTTTATTGCAGAGTTATCTAATTTTTTTCCGAAAAAATGGCAGGTTTCCGAAAAGCCGGCATCATACGGCATAACTTGAAAACTATGAGGTTTGGAATATTTAGTCTAAGGAGTAAAAATTTGTACTTTGTTATTTCGGAGTCACTAGAGTTTATTAGACTTTTTCCCAAAATTTCTCTGTATCGCTATCGTTGGTTGATAGTCGAAGATTTGTCTCATTAATTGTTTGCCGTTACTTTGAAACAAAGATGTTTTAATGAGAATATCAAGAGGAGAAAAGGTACATAATTGATTTTCTACGTCGTACGAATCAGACGACGTTTTTTGTTGATTTTTAAGCGCACTTGTCACTAATATTCGGTTCTGCCGAAGTGTGGTTACTTTGTTCTTTTCGATCTCCATCGATTTGACTGACTGTCAGGTTTCCATTCGTTTAACTCCATATAAGCTCACGTTTTTTTGGCAGTCTTTTTAGACTTCCAAATCATATCACGAATATGATTTGCGCCATTTGACGAAGAATTTATATTCAACGCGTTTTCGTTGTTCGTACGAAGAATTTACGCAGATTGACGATGTGACAAAAAATAACTCTAAAAATCGTGTTTACAAGAGTTACACGTTACATTGTTGCTTCGCAAGTAATGCTCGATAATACGACTTTGCTTCAGGACACTACAGGTTAACGACACTTTAGTGTAACGAGCATTACTTGAAACAATAAAAAGTGTAACTACTGTGAACATGATTTTTAGGGTTTTTTGTGAAACCGTCAGTCTGCGAAAATTACTCGTACGGATAACGTGCAAAATTCTACGTCGAACTGCGAATCATATTTGCGAGTCTCAAAAAATGGCAAAAAAACGTGAGCTCAGTCTGGTTAAACGTATGAAAATTCAAATGATGTCTGAAGAAGGGAAATCACAGAAAAAGAATTCTGAAAAAATTCCAATGTGTTGAAAAAATAATTATGTACCTTTTCTCTTCTTGATATTCTCATCAAAACATCTTTGTTTCAAAGTAACGGCTATGAATTAATAAGGCAAATCGTCGTCCATCAACCAAAGGTAGCGTTACAAACGAATTTTGAAAAAGAATCTGAAAAAGTTGAGTGACACCAAAATAACAAAACAAAACTTGTTACTCCTTAGACTAAATATTCCAAACCTCATAGCTCACAAGTCCCACGATACCCGATACGCCCCACGATACCCGCTTTTCGGAAACCTGCCGTTTTTTCAAGAAACAAAAATAGATAAATCTGCGAAAATAAATCGCAAAATAAAAAAAAACGCAACTAAAGCTAACGGTGTCCTTTTCAAAGATCTTATCACTAAATGGTAAGGTTACTATTTTTTTAAGTCCAGCACGCGATTTTGCAAAGTCCGAAATTCGTGAAAAACCGGCATATTCAGAATGACGTATCGGGTACAAAAAAAAACAAAAATCAAAATAAAAAGGCAAAATGAAGCTGGCTCTGTCCGCTTCAAAACCCCGTTTGGTAAATTCGTAGAGATTACGATTTTTGTTCGCCAAAATTTAGATTTTTAGTCCAGATAGGAAACTTACGGGGTGCCTAATACTTTGGTCAAGACTGTATATTCAATTATTTCTTTCACTTGACCAATCCTCGTTGATTCACGATTCTCCTGCTCAATTAAAAAATCGTGGTGATATTTGAAAGTGTTGCAAACCCAAACGAACCTGAAGAAGCCCAAACAAATACTTGCTCGTCCACCGTACCCCAGCTCAATGGAAAAATGTTGGCAATATTTTAATTTTTCAAACAGTCCGATGATAAAAAATAAATGAAAACGAAAAAAGTGTAGTTAGAAAGGACAGCAAGCTCAGTTTGAATCTCGATCCTCTTGTTTTGCAGAGGTTTTTACCTCTCGCTCCACCGCTCTCCCTCTCTTTTCCGGTTGTCTCTTTATTTCTGCGCTCTAGCGGAGAAAATCGACGTGCTTTAGCTCCGGCTTGAAACGATGTAAGCCCGCGTGGAACAGAGCCGTGTGCGATTTCAGTATTCGCGCCTAAAAGCCACGGGATTTACACACAAAAGTCACGGAATAAATTGCTGTGCTCAGTAGTTGTAAAAAACGGATGAACGGAGAGAGAAAGAGAGAGAGAGAGAAGCAGAGAACGAGGACACAAAATCGTCCGATTTTCGAGCTGATCGATGGCGTCCGCGTCGAAGAGCGACTGAAACCTCACTCGTTACGATTAATTTCACACTGTGACTCCGCGATTCTTTTTCCATCGAGTGTCCTTTATTTGCTAAAAACTTACGTTTTCAATGGAAAAAAATGCTTCTTCATTTCCCTTGGACATTTGTCCGGACGAATTTCATGAATTGAAACAATTTTTTGCCCAACGAGTATTATAATGCCGACACAAAAATTTATTTCTCTTAGCAATTTTATTGGAGGCAGTCATTTTTTTATCACTATTTCGTTACAGCACAATTGCCAGCCGATGCCAATTCCGACTCTTTTCAAAGGAACATTCGATATCATTCGATTTTTCAAATGTTCCACTGCTTAACGAAGATTGGATACATGACTTTATGAATTCCTGTAATGCCTATTGGCACGAACGATATAAGTCGTTTATAATGCATAATTCGTGATTGATCGGAAAGTACTTTGACCGTACTTTCAAAAATCGCCATTTTCTCTTCAATTCTTTTTGCCCTTTAATCACAACCGTACTCTATTGTTGATCGAGTGCACCGATGCATTTTTTTCGAATCAATATTGCATCACACTGAGTTGCGACCACGTTCAATAGTGTGAATTTAATGGACCGCCCATTATTCCTATATTGTAACAAAGTTTCGGGAACCGCACCGCTGTGTATTGCTTCCGCTCGGGTCAGTCACTTTCCGCGGCTACTCAAGACTGGACGTGCCCAACGGACAAACGCTCGTGTGTGTCTTGCTGTGTACGTGCACGTTTTCAGTACACGACTCATTATTAATGCACCAGAGTTTACCAGAGAAAGAGAGAGGGAGAGAGAGAGTGAGTGAGTGAGAGAGAGGGAGAGAGAGAGAGAGAGAGAGAGAGAGAGAGAGAGAGACTCTTGGTAGCCTTTTCCGACTTCTCACGTCATTCGTGTTAGAGGAGCTTCACGAACATCGCGGATCCACCCTTATGCCGCTACACACTTTGCAATCGTGTCTCATCGTATCCCGAGACTAAAGCTCGTTAGCTACACTGTTGAATTCTATTTGGATATATATATATATACACATATGTACATATATAACAAATTTATATATAAGGCTTTCCAAACGAATGACTGAAAAATGAATATATCTTTAAAAATAATCCGAAACCAAAGGGACACGAGTACGATCTAGTAAATTTGACAACCAGCCACTATTTTCTTCAATATCAAGGTATTTGGGGTTTATTTTTATTTTTGCATGATCGAAAAACAATAGGTAGCAGCTTTTTTATCAATTTCAATAGTCTATATATACATGTATTTAATATATATACATATATAAATAAGGAATTCGGCTCCGGCAGTACTTCAAGTTAAGCAGAGTTGTGCATGGCCGATACTCGGAGCGGTGATCGCTCAGCCGTGCACCGGCTGGCGCATCACTCAGTGAGCTGTCTATACCGATATGAGTTTTCCACAGTTTCTCCGTCCCCTCGGTCAAATGCGATATAGTATTGCTTAAGACGGTTGTGGGTGCGACGGAAGTTAGGTTAGATGAGCGGTTAGGGTTCAATGTGGACGGGTAGCACGTAAAAAGCTTCAAAGGTATACCCTGAATTCCAAATAAAATGTATCATGTCCCTTGAATTTCACATTCTTTTCAAGGATATATTCATTTTTCAATCGCTCGTCACTCGAGTCACTCGAATTCAGGGAAGAAAAAAATATATACATATTGTTTATATATATATATCAATAAAATATAAAGTTATCAGACGAGTGACTGAAAAATGAATATATCCTTGAAAAGAATGTGAAATTCAAGGGACATGATACATTTTATTTTCATGATCGAAAAGCAATAAATTGCAGGCTGTTGTATAAATGTAAAACGATTGTGAATTTTGTTTTCTCGGATTTCGCTCGGATTCGCTCTTGTCGCTGACCCGACGTGAAAGTCCCCATATACATGTATCCAACAGAGAGATACACTACTAAATTTGTGTCGTGTAATATATACATATAATGGAGGGACACAAATTTTCGGAGTCAAGGGTCTCTGGGAGCTTTCTCAGTTTCTCTCGGACGTGTGTACATTGCAGAAACAACCGCATGTGGTTAAAACTTCGCTGTACGTCCGTGCCTCTCTCCACTCGCTCTCTCTCTCTCTCTCACTCTCTCTCTCCCTCTCTCTTTCTCTCCGTCTGCCTTGGTCTCCGCCCTCCTCTATCCTTTGCCTGTCGCATAGTTTCGCTATGGTCGAGCTCCTATTTCCCCCTTATGCTCTTGCGCCTAATGTACAGTTGACTCTTCGACCTCGATATACATTCGCGAATACTCTCCTCCAACATTTACATTCGTAGACGAGATCCCCCTCTCCTCCAGCCAAGCAGGATTAATTGCAACGAGACATTGTAAAAGTACACAAAGTTTTGATTAAGGCAAATATCTCTCTTGGCATCCGATATGGAAATTAACAGACGGACTATTTTGGAGAGAGAAATGGGGTGGGACGGTATGTTTCTTCGACATTCTTGACCAAGGAAAATGAGAATTTAAAAACGGATAGTCCGTATATATTTCATTATCAGGCTGAAAGCGAGTAAAAAATTGAACATTGTTCGACTTCGGCATATACCAATCCTCGCGTAGTACTTAATCAGTACTAGTCGGTTTTTATTCTATAAATTAAAAAATTGGCTGCACTGCAGAAAAAAAGGAGAAAAGCTCCGACGCGGACAAATTAAAGATTCGTGGCTACGCGATATTAAAACGTTTCTAGAGAGACACATCGATGAATAAATAAATATATTTGGGAAGCCAATTGCCTTCATGCTGGGCATTTTGCAAGCCCGTCTCCAACATCACCTCTGGGCAAGTACAAGCACATTCGTATAAAGGCCATGTCATGGAATTCATATGAGGATCATTTCCTATGCCCGAAATCAACAATCGATTTTTTATTTTTCAATTTTACTTCTTTTGCATATTCATATAAAGGTCATTACATGGAATTCACATGAACGTGATATCCGGTTGTCGAAATCAACCCTTTATGTAAAAAAAAAACTGAGGGCCGTCCTCAAAACAGCTGGTTGTGCTGATAGCCAACATTACATAGATACAGCAGGTTCCCAGTGTCCTTTCCTCACGTATACGCTTTGCATGAAAAAGTCTGGAAATCTCTCTGGGTGAAATTCCGTCGACTGGATAAAGGTGAACGAGACTCGGGGCTCGAAGAAAGCAATCAGGCATTTCATTTGGCGGAGCGAGATGCGAACATTTCTGTCGGGAGGGAGAAATAAAGAGCTGACTTGTATTCTCCCGTATTTACCCCGGGGAGCAACGATGTGAGAAGAAAAAATCCGACCAAGAAGGGATATATGAAATAAAGGAAAATCACGACAACAAAAGGCCGAGAGATGAGGAACGCCGACCGGCGAATAACAGCGGCGGAAAATCTCGGCCATGGAGAGGGGGGGGGGTAGGGGTGGGGGCCCGCGATAGACCCAAAGACGGGAAATGGAGAACGGTGAAGGTATGCACATAAAATTATCGATATAGCTAGACATTGCCGGAGGTGAAGAAAAGACGGTGGAACAATAACATCGTCGCCTATTTCGACATTTTCAACATTAATTGATGCTCTCGCTCGACGCGATATTCTACGTTAGCTCAGAAGTTGGATTAATTTCCGGCGGAAGCTCGGACAGATTTATACGGCGTGAGAAAATGAGGGTCTTCTCTGATATTTTGCTCGATCGTTCACAAAGCTTCGTGACACTTTTTATTTCACTTGATAATTTAATAGATTAATAATTCTTTTCATCCCGACTCGTGACGAAAGCAATTGCCTGCAAGATTGAAAAGTTTCGAAATATCGCGAGAGGTCACGAGAAGAAAAAAATTTCTGCATCGGCGTAGAAAAAAAATCCTCATGCACGATACGAAAAAAGAAATGAAAGTCTGAATAGGATCTTACTTCTGGCAAGTAACATGTACGTGACTCTTTCACGCCACGTGTACGAGGATAGGCATCCGGTAGGCATCCTGATGTGGGCTAAGAACGAAGACAGAGATAGAGAGAGCGAGAGAGAGAGGGGGGGGCGGAGAACGAAGGAGGCAAAAAGAGTAGATGGACTTAAATATGAGGATTGAAAAAAGAAGAAAAAGGAAATGACCGAGGAAGTTGCATTTGTAGAAAAGGAAGAAGAGCTTTTGAGCCCTTCAACCCTTTCCATCCAGTCAAACCCTCCTAACTTCTTTGCACAAAAGCTTTAACCTACATGCTCAACCGTACGGCAAATCATATTCCGTTCGCAAAATGAAATCCGTTTGCGATGCACCCCCAAAATCCTTGGATATATAGTTCCTAAAACTATAGGCGCATCTGTATCGGGAAACCTCTATCATTGTGACAAACTCGGCATTCAGCTTCGTACCCTCCACCCTAGAAGCCTTGAAGCATTCTTGTCGGTATATTATTTATATGCAGGCCGCAATTTGGTTTTCGAATCGCTAATCATAGTAGCCTATCATCTCGGTTCTCCACATATTATGTAAATCCCTAAGTCTTTAAAAGCACGAGTCTTTGTTTAACAATACATAGCAAAATTCTTGCCACGATTGAACGAGCCGAGTAATATCTTGTAAACTAAATAACAACAATAATTCTGGAACGGATCCAAACTAGTCAGGGTCAGAATAAGCGCGTTGAAGTTGGCACGGAATCGCCCATGTGTACACATACATACTCACAGCGTAAAATGCAATTTGAGATGCAAATAACACCATTCACGAGCCATTTTTTTCGTTGATGGTGACAACATTTTTTACCTCATTTTCGAACTATTTTTACCATTTTTTTCATCAATTATGGGCGGAAAAGGAATTGCGGAAATGATATTTCGCGCTTCTGTTTTTTCATTTAGAATTTTCCAATTCATTCGTGCCCGAATTGGATTGATTGTTGTTTATTTTATTATTCGCAAAGTTTTATGGAGTTGGACGTGATATATACAAGGCGATATACTGGCGGGGGTATATATATATATATATATATATATATATATATATATATATATATATATATATATATATATATATATATATATATTCGCGGAATACGGGAAAGATGAGCAATGTACGTGCCATGCAAGCAAGGTGTGTATACGCGCGAGGTGAATTTATCATCGTGGACTGGCGGGAAACGGGCCTCCGGGCCGCCTGGTAAGTGATTGATGGGCCTGGATGCAATATCGATATCTATTACCACGTTTCTCACACAGTGTCGTCCAAGCTATATCCATAAACGCTCATGTACATATATATATATAAACACACACATAAACATTGGTATTGAGAGAGGCCCCCCTTGACCCTCCTTTGCCATTTCGCCGCCCCCGGTATACTATATTCTCGATCTCATACCGCTTCGTCCTTTAGCATCTTCGTATCTGATATACTCGCATTCGATCCTTTGCCTGTAAATTTATTCTCGTTCTCTCTCTCTCTGTTTCTCTTCATCTCTCCGTCGCGCTGGATGGTCCTGCCTTCGGAGTAATTGTTTATTACGATGCACGCGGGGATATAAATCAAGCCTGAAATATATCATTCTATCGATAGCGCACCCCCTATACTTGCTCCGACTACGTACCATCCAAAGAGGAATTTCGATTATTTAATTTTCCTCTGGATATAACTTTTTTATCGCCCATAATAATATATCAAAAGTTTATGGAATTTTTTACCATCGGGATTCGAGAATTTTTCCATCAACGATATATTCAATTTATTCGTTTATTAATTTATTTATAGTAGGAATTATTGCTAAAGTTCTTTGAGAGGACAACTGTGAATAACTGCTTATAAAAAACGCCTCGCGTGGCTAGAATCTTTTCGAACAAAGCGCAAGAATTTTTTTTTCAGTAGTAAAGCCTACGTATGGCCAGACACACTCGATCATTAATTATCAGTCTACGTAAGGTTTTAGGTCGTATTTTTGTTTTTAAATTATACCTATTGATTGAACACTTGAGAAACAATTTATTGACCGAATGAATAATCTCAAAATCTTTGTTTATCACAGATATAGAATTGTTCCAATAATTTTCAAAGATTTGATATGTACAGTATTTCTTTTCTTTTTCACGTATATTGATTAATAAAGATAATCGATTTTTGAATAACTGCTCATAAAAGGTGCCCTATGGATCCAGAATGTTTTCGATCAGAGCGCGAGAATGATTATTTTAGTAGTAAAGTTCTCGTATGGTCAGACACACTCGATAATTCATTATCAGTCTACGGTATATTTTATTTCGTATTTCTTTTTCGCATATTATACTTGTCGATTAAACATTTGAGAATATAGTTAAGTGACCGAATAAACAATTTACAAGCTTTATGTATTTATTGCATACAAATAATTCTTCCGATCCTTTTTAAAGATTTCAAATAAGAAAGATTTTTTCCCCCGTGTATTGATAAATAGAAATGATTGATTTTCCATTTTCAAATAACCGCTGATAAAATTGTCCCACGGGTCCAGAATCTTTTCAAACGGAGAGTGAGAAATGTCACTTGAGTAGTATAGTCCTCGTGTGATCAGACACACTCGAGAATTGATTGTCAGTCTACGTTATGTTTTACTCTGTATTTTTTTCCGCAATTTATACTCGTCCATTAAACATTTGAGAAACAATTTATTAATCGAATAAACAATCCCAAAATCTTCATTTATTTATTGCAAAAAATGATTGTTGGGATCATTTTTCGTCGTTTGATATAAAAAGCATTTTTTTCACGTGTAGGTATTGATCAATAAAAATGATCGATTTCACATTGTCATAATGTGGTTCCATCAATAAATCCGATACGGTTGTAACGGGCACGTTGTATATTTGTGTGGAACGGCAAATACCAGACACGCATTGGGAAGTCTCGAAGGCTCGTTGGAAGTCTGCCAAAATTTTTGCGCTCAATATACACAACGATGCACATAATACAGGTGTACATATACAGGCTATGTACACTGCAAATGTTAACTCACCCCTTTGACTCCCCCTAACCCTCTAAATGTCGTTTTTAATGTCAACCCGAGCCGATTATACTATCCCCCTCCATGCCATTGCAAAAGGGCGAACGCGATAATGCCGAAATATCCTTTTTTCACTCAGCATTGCGCGCAAAAGTTTATCGTGCCAACGTTCCCGAGATTCTCCGCCGAGTTTTTACATTGAACGAGAAATGGTCTTGGCCCACTTAATTTCATCCTAATTAATAGTGAATCGATATTTCCACCTTTCACCTCGGGCATCATCTTACTCATGCAATATTTTTCATTTCGCGCACCAAAAAAATTATCCAATTGTAAATCCACTCGTAAATCAACGTCTCGTTCCATTCGTACCAACCAGGCTAACCGGAAATATAAATCAGCGCAAAAAAGGTCCCTTTTATCAAACTGTATGTTGATTTTTAATATGTCAAGCGGCGATACAATCGAATAAAAGTATTATCACACCTGGAAAATTTACAATTTAGAAGAGAGCTGCTTGAATTCATTTACATCGAGGAGGTCAAATCTTTGTGTGCTACTATGAAAATAACTTTTTTTTCGTCACATACTTTTGTGATTTTATCGTGGGTTTCGGATTACGTGACATATTATAATTTTAAAACATTTTTGTTCACACAATCGGCTGTCCCAGAGCACCTATGTATAGTATAGCATATTTGAGAAGGGTAGACGTGACGTTTAATCTCTCTCATATGGATTTCTACCCTACGCTATTATTAATCATAATCTCGAGATGGAATCGCCAACAGGAGGGGGGGGGGGTAGCATTATTCGCCCAATTTTTTCACCGAGAGCTATGAATCAAATTGACATTTATTGTCACCAACACACGCACGCACACAAGGACACATGTATACGTAAAGGGCTGAGATGAAATTTTATTCAAAATAAATTTAGTCGAAGGTGTCTCGTGCAAGACAGGGCTAAAATGGACCGCGTCATAAATCCAAAGGAATTCCGGCACTAAAATTTCGCCACTTTTCCATTCAAGGATTGTTCCATTTCGGCCGGTACCGTTTTATCGCTCGTGCATGATACATCGCAGGGTTAAATTTATTTTACGACTCAATAAGTGTTATACACACAGTTCTTACGTCGTAAACATTTACGGTTTTTTTTCCACGGTCTTTTGTTTTTACGAGTTTTTCCGCGATGCGTGCGCGAGTATTGCGTAAATTGAGTGTGGGCGTGAAACGATGTAGACGAGGACGGCGACACGGAGAGTCATAGAGAGTGAGAGAGAGAGAGAGAGAGAGAGAGAGAGAGAGAGAGAGAGAGAGAGAGAGAGAGAAAGAGAGCCGTCGACGACTCACACTATTGGAAATGTTGATAAATTGATTAATTTATTTTTAAATGATGAAGCCGTGTTGACCCGGGCCAACACTTGAATGGGTGACCGCTTAGCCGCATGCAGGCTCGCTTGTAATAAAAAAAAGAGAAAATCGGGAATAATATTTATAATTCATGATTTAAGTAACAATTATTCGGCCCTATGTTTGGCTGGAACAACGCGCGACTGAGAAGAATAAAAAAATTATGGAAATACCGAATAGTGGGAATTGGAAGAAAGTTTGAGACGGCGCAAAAGAAAAAGATTCGTGTTTTTTTTTTTTTCATTTTCCGGAATCAAACCTCAATTTCCTCGAAACGTGGACGTTCTAAATACCAACAAAAAAAAAAGTTACCGCAAACTTACCGCTCCTGTTGTGCTTTGTGGTTCAAGCTGCAAACTCGCACTTTAATCCTTCACGTGGACGAAGATAATCGACGAGAAAAAACAACAAGCAATAAGAAACCGTGAAAACACGAAAATCACAGAACGAAGTTCAACACGTTTATGTAGGAAGAATAAAAATAAAATCACGCACTTGTCGAACAGGCAGAAATCTTCGCCATGACTCTTTTTCGCGAACGGAAGTCACACGTTTTTTCATCAACATACATCTCGATGCGTAACGAATTCGTTTCTTTTTGTATTATTTTTTTACGTTTAAATCTACACGCTTTGCCCTCCGTGGAAAGATCCATAAATACCAATCATACGGACTTCTGCTTGGCGTCACTTCCGGTCCCGCCTGTCTCGCAGCCCCATCGTCTACTACGAGATCACGAGACGATAATTCGAGTGCCAATTCACAAAACAATCTTGGTGGACGCACCGCACGAAAAACATGAAAACAATCACTCTCGACACGTGGGAAATACCCAGGCACACCCACACACCGACGCACGATAAATCCTTTCGTTCCTACTCCACGGCCCATATAGTTGCAATTTCGAACGGAAACAAAAAAAAAACATTCGCTCATCCATCGTTACTTTTCAATCATCGTCGCGTCATTTCCCGAATACTTCTCGCCTCTCTCGGCCTCCGGAATTCCTCGATTATTCCGTCGAAGGTGAGCATACGCGTGCACCTCATAACGCGCGAAAATTATTTCGAGCGAAAGAACTTGTTCTCAAAATCGCACGCGCTTGAGTGCTTTTCTTTGTGTCTCGAACGTTTTGACGTTTCATCGGAAAGTTCGTTCGATCGGGCTCCTTGGCCGATATTTCCGCTGTTACCAAGCACACTCGGAAGAAAAAGGGGTTTGAAAAGGCAGACGCGAGGCTCGCGTGTGCTTTCTTCATCGGAGGGAAAGAGGAAGGTGCGAGGGCGCGCGTTCAGTCTCGCGAGTTTGATAATCCACTTTGTTTCGCAAAACAGCTGCTATCTGCCTCTACATCGTCCACCACGTCGCGTCTATACCAACACTTTCCACCCCTCAGCCACCTTTCGCGCGACTTCATCGAATTCCATCGAAGCCCGAGACTCGCGCGGCTTTTTCCTCGCCCTCGGACATTCCGGCTGTTTCGCAGGTGAAAAGAAAACGGCCAGCTGATCGCGATCTCGATTCTTTGGCTTCCTTTGTGTTCCAATGAGGCGACGGAGATTTTCCAATGGAGCAAATGCGAGCAAAAAATAACAAAAAACACCCTCAAGCAGCTTCGCGTATGAGCATTTTTTTCTATATCTCCTTGTGTCCTGCTTGACGAGAAAAAAAATCACTCGTTGATCGACGTCTCGCACGACGACGCACTCGCTTGTTCTGTTACTCCCGCGAACGTCTCGCGAAGCCACGCGCTTTTGCCACCAAGTAGAGGGGAAAAAAGGAGTCTAAGAGTTTTTCGAGCTTTTTCGAGGAATGGAGGGAATTTATTTGTTGCTTCGGAGAGACGAAAAATACCTTGCACTGGGGGCGGCGAAGGGGAGAGAGAGAGAGAGAGAGAGAGGGAGGGAGAGGGAGAGCAGAGAAGAAAAAAGGATAACGCTTCGGGGCGCAACGCGGCACAACATACGCGATGAAATAACCCCGCGCACTCAAAATGGTGGACGCGACACTCCCGTGTGCTTCGGACCACGGTTTAACGCTATTTTCCACCGTATCGTCGCTCGGTATCGCGCCAGTCGAGCTTTTTTCCTCTCTCTCTCCCTCGCTCTTTTCCACTATTGTTTTTCGTTTTCAACCCCCTACTGGTCGTCAGGTGGTTACGAAAATTGCCGGAAAAGTTGCAGCCTTTGCCAGTCTATGGAACGTTTTTCGCAACCGCGAGATTCGGGGGTTAGAGCAGAGGTGAGAGTGTCCAAAACTACGGCACCCCGCCTTCTCTCGCAGTTTCCACGACAACAACACGGCGAATAAGCTCGCGCGGGCCTACACGCGGCCTGAGATCCCCCTCGTAAAAAATGTCTCGTTATTTCCACGCACGCACACACACGCGAGTATACACGCAAACATAGAGGCCCTCCTTTGTCCCCAATTTTTTTCAATTACGGGAAAAGCTCACGTACGCCATCCCTGTTGGCTCGAAACGTCTGAGGCTCCGAGAGCGTGACGAGGAACCGGAAGCTGGAGGTCGCGTAACGCGCCAAAGAAGAAAGGCTTATCACGATGAAAATCTTTAAGAAACAACAAACTGGAGATTTTCGGTTGACAACTCGGTTGAGTGCTTCGCATCCCTCTTGGTCAGCAGCACCCCCCCTCCCCAGACCGCACGCTTAAAAACCCTCAAAATACCCCTCTCCGCCACGAGAAAGAGGCCAAGAGAGAGAGAGAGAGAGAGAGAGAGAGAGAGAGAGAGAGAGAAGGGTAGCGAGGGAGTAGTAAGGGTTGTTGGCGCGACCGGGGCGACACCTGACGCCCGTGGCTCAAACACACACGACCGTCATGGCTCTGTATCAGCCCTTCCACGTATACTCGTGTATACACGTATCTCCTCTCTCTCTCTCTCTCCCTCATACGCACACACGCATTCACTTCCTGCCCTCAGGCGTCAATATTGTCCACGAAACTCCCTTTTCCCGATCACTTTCGAGGCACTTGACGACCGCGAACTCGATCGGAGGATGAAACTGGAATCGCACCCTTGCTTCCTCGTCCCCAAACGTATCGTCCGTCCTCGTTGACGAACGTTTCACTCGATCGTATTTGTCGCACGAATCTCGACTTCCGGTTCTGGGAAATCGAACTTGTTCACTTTATCTAGCGCGCACTACCTCCGCGTAACAATAATAATTATTACCGATGATTAATATTAAACTGGTGTAGCACAGGGGGTATTTTTCGAGAACGCGCGACGAAGACGAGAGCCTCGAGACTCGTGGGGCGACTGCGCGATCAGCACTGAGGCCACCCCACCACGTGAACCGTCACGAAATTCACGGAAATTCACGAGGTCGCGCGTAAACGTACGAGCGACACGGGGGTGGCTTTTGCCTACGCGAGTATGCGCGCGACGGACGAACCCTCGACGAACACGCGAGAACGCTCGTTGGGGGTGTGCGTATGAGGCAGGGGGATTCGATGCAGAAGGGTGGACTCTGCGCGTTTGTTGAGGGTGAGACTTCAAGAAGGTTGAGAGATTTCGGGGCGCTTACCTACCGACCGTGTGTTGCCATTTTCGTGACGGTATCCACCGGGATAAAGTCTACCGGGGATTTTTGTGTACCGACTATCCAGCCTACTTATTTTATTCGAGAAAATTCGGCAGACGGATGACTTTCGCGCTCGCCAAACCTATTCGATGAGTGCATGAAACACCACCCGCTGGCGATAGATGGCACTAGGAAAACTGGTTTCTCGAATTGAAAGTCGCCACTCCACATGACGATAGGTTCATAGAGTGACGCTGAAACACGATATGTGACATTCGTGCATCATCTATTTCAATTGTCGTTACAAGTTTTTTTTCGGTACAAGTCACATTTGCAGGAAGTCATGGGCATAGCTACGGTGGGGCAGGGTGGGACACCTCCCCCCCCCCCTCGCCCCGGGCCCATGCAGTCAAGCAAAAAATATATGAAAATAAAATTACAGAATTTTAATATTGGAATTTCAATGTTGGTGCGAAATTAGTACAGAATAGTATTGAAACTATGAGCATGTAATTTTACTTTCGATCTTTTCAAATAAAATCATTTCAAACCGACTTCAAACTGTTCGTCGGGTATGTATTTTTATTATTTTTTTACATGTATGTACACCGATTACGTCGTATTGGCTCGTCCGATTTAAATGGTTGTTTCTTTTCTGTATAGAGAAACACAGCGATGTAGTCCCATGAAAATGTTACGCAAATCTGCCAAGTACGTTTTCAAAAAATTCTAAAACAACTCATAAACCTAGCATGTTATTCAACATCTGGGGCCTAATTAACAGTGATTACTGAGTGAATCGTTGCTTTGAAACCCCGCCGATTTGTATGTAGATGACACCGATCAACGCGATATGCGCGTGGCGCGACCGGTTTGTCGTACAGAATTCAGGCCCAGGGTCCAGTCAATCGAAATGTCATAAATGTTTCGGGTGACCAACAAGTCAGTATGCTAATTTCATAGGCTAGATTTAGATAAGTAAAGTCTAGTTAAGTAGTTTGGTAATTCGACTGTGGAGGTTTTATGAGGGACGCAACAGTCCTTACTGAGCAATTTAACAAATGGCGTTAGTTGCACCTATGTATCTCAGTAAATTAATCTTGTAAAATTAAATAAATGAGTACCCAAAAATTATAAAAAATTACAACCAAATCGTGTATTCGGCAAAACTTCAATCCGATCGTTCACATTTTACTGATTGTCCTCAAGTATTTATTCGTGGAGTCCATTCCGGAATTCATGCTCCAGTATTGTCTGGCAAAGAAATCAGCCGCGGAAACGCATCGTTTCCCAGAAAAAAAGTGCATACCGAACATGCTCCACCGTGTACAACGTGCAAAAAGTGCTTTCGCCGCTTCCATCGTCGTGATTTCGCTATGGACAACAAGGACCGCGGAACCAGCCAAAAGACGAGTATCTCGGATCGTTGTCGACTGTAACTGATGCCTTCATAGCGAGCTCAGCACGAGAAGAAGTCGGAATAGAAGAATCGCCGTGACAAGTTTATTTTCACAACGGCCAGCTGCATGTCGGTCAACCAGTTGAAAAGTACGCTATCTTTCCTTTCGCCCAATTTTGGACGGTTTCATGTGCAACCACCTAATAATTTTTATTCAAGGTGCCAATATTTTTCGTTAACTAGTTTTTTTTTGCATAAAATACAAATTTGGCTACAGGACCAAGACTTCGTTCGTACGAATTTTCCCTGAAATATTTTTTGTTGTGTTTTCAGTGTACGAGGAACGTTAGATGCCAATCTTTCCACGGTACTTTTTCTTTTTCTATTTCGATATCTAACAAACACAATGAGGTTATTCATCGCGTACATATGAGAGGAGGAAAACTGATACAGTTGTTTGACGTATTGTAAAATTCATCCGCATCGTACGCAACGAAAAGACAACCCGGAGACGATAAGTCACGTCGAAAGGTGGAACGTTGATTTTCAACGAATCGCCTTCATCTTATTGTAGTGGAATACTCTCGACGTATCATAAATATGCCCATTATATTAAACGTTATCTCGCACAAATCTGTCATGTTTGCCTCGCGAGATCGGTAATCAAGTGTCGGCTGCCTGGCTATGATTTTCCACTGGTCTCGAAAATAATTCGATAAAAATAAACGATGACGATTGAAAAATTATTTGAATTTTTCATCAGTATCAGTGCGCGACTCTTGTCTTGTGCAACGGGACGGGAATTCCTCGATCGCGAGTATCTCGATCTTCTCCGTTGCCCCGTGATCGTTTATCGTCGATCGGATAAGAAGGAAAATGACATATTTCATTGGGAAATTACCGTACTGGCCGCAATGGCTCGTCGCTTCCATCAGTAAGCGTTATTCATTTTTTTCCTTCAATTCTCGCTTGGCAGGCACTTTTACAGAGTGAGGCAATTGAAACTGAAGTTAAAAAAAACGTCGTCCAAGGAAAAATGTTGTGAAATTGACAGAGAAATCTAAAACGTCTTTGCACATTCGGCTGCTCGAAAAAAAATCTCCAAGCCGGATCGAAATAATTGCCAAGCATTTTCCGGGACGTTAGAAATTGCGAAAAAATATGTCGAGAAAAGGAAAGCGTTGCAAATTCGGGAAAAAAATGTACCTGTCATTGATCACTCGGGGTAACGTTTACCATTTGTTTAAAATTGTTCATACGCGCTATATTGCTCGTTCCGTGGAAAGTGAGCCTGGCGGTATTGTCGACCGGTTTGGGAAACGGCTGGACGTCGCCGTACCTAGCGCAACTGACCTTGCCCGAAACCGAGCTCGCCCTCAAGTTGACAGCCTCCGAGGCTTCCTGGGTCGCGTCGTTTCTCAACCTTGGCAGATTCATCGGCTCGGTGCTCGGCGCGATTTTTCAAGGTGAGACGACCCACGAACCAGGTTTCCACCAGGGACATCATAAGATCGCGCTATACGCAAAGATCCAATCGATCTAGAGTAGATTAATGTTTGCCGAGGATGCCGACAGGTCTGATCGGCCGAAAGAAGAGCATCCTGTTGGGGGCAATACCGATGGCTTCCGGGTGGGGGTGCATCATGGTCGCAAGCAGTGTTCCTTGGCTCTACGTGGCACGCTTCTTCATCGGTATGGCATCCGGTATTGTCTGGTCCGGTCTGTCTCTCTTCATCGGCGAGATCGCCGATCCGAAGATCCGCGGATCACTGGTGAGTCGAATTTGGCCGGAAAGTCCCCAGAATATTCCAATGGGACTCTCAAAGCTCACGTAAAGAAAAAAAAACAAGCAAAATGACCGTTTCTTTTAAAATGGTAAAATGTTCGTGGGCATTGACGGGATATTGTTAACCGCTGTCGATCTATGATCGTCTAGATCTTTTTAAATCTGAACGTGGCGTCGATCGGGGCATTTTTGGGCAATGTGATCGGTCCGTACATGAGAATGGAGGACTTCTCGATGGTGACACTGGGGATAACGGCCGTCTTCATTGTGCTGTTCTCGTTGGTGCCCGATTCGCCGTATCACCACGCGATAAACGGTGACGCGTCCAAGGCGGAGGAATCATTGCGATGGTACAAGGGCCAGCGGGATTTGGACGTGAAAGCCGAGTTAATGGAACTACAGGACTTTGTCGGCAACATGAAGAACGTCACCTTGGCAGAGAGGATCGCAGAGTTTGGAAAACCCATGAACCTCAAGAATTTCGCGGCCATGCTCAGTCTAAGCGTTTTTTTGTACTGTGCCGGTAACAATACCATGAGTTATTACGCGGAGATAATCGTCATCAAGAGCAATATCGACTTTACACCGAGCACGGTGGTGATATTTCTGAGTTTCTGCACGGTATTGGCGGCCGCGACGGCCACCGTCGTGGTCGACAAAATGAACAGGCGCACGTTGCTCGTGATCTCGAGCATCGGCGCGACTCTCGCCCTCGCCGCTCTCGGCTATCACTTCCACGCGCTCACATCCGGCCTAGCGACTTGTAATTGGCTTCCGGTATTCTCCCTGGTGCTCTACAACGTGAGCATGGCCTGGGGCCTGGTGCCTGTACCTTGCGCCCTCGGCAGTGAAATCTTTCCGCCGGTTATCAAAACCGCGGCCTCTATGACCTTGAGCGCCGCAGCCGCTTTCCTCTCGTTCGCCACCGCCAAGAGCTTTCAGCCCTTTATCGATCTCGTAGGCGAGAGATACGTCTATTGGACGTTCTCCGCGAGCTGTATCGCTTCGGCTATTTTCGCGTGTTTATTTGTCCCCGAAACCCGAGGAAAATCCCTCCTTCAGATTCAGAACGACATGACGAGAAAGAAAATCGGCAAGGCCGAGAGGGATGAGGCGAAGAAAAAACACCAAAGTGTTTAGTTACCGGAAACGGGGCGAAGACCAAAATGGGGGTGGCACAATCTCCGAGTGCGGACTTACTTTCGTCCCATTCTTCGAAAATTCACTGGGCAGTTCCCAATAAATAAGGAAGATACGATATTTATGACAAGTAAAATGGGCCTACGTAGGGCACTATGTGAAGATGAATTGGTCATCACGCTCCCAGCCACCGAAATGTCACGATAGAGATTACGGCTCTCGTCTGCTTTTTGTTTTGGCGGATAGGTAGAAACTTCTATGGTTTTGGGAATTGCGAGTCCACTGATTCTTCAAGACATTTTTGGGGCCGATATTCAGGTCCCGTGTTCGGAAACTGTATCGTTTCCGGCAGGAAAGACGCAACTGAAGCTACCCCTTGTTGTCCGTACATCTTCAATTAATGTAGGACTTGTTAACGCTACTGCCACACTTTTATAGCTACCAAACAAACTCAATTATCGTCTTCTTCAAGTTCATGAGCTTCGTTGTTATTCGATTAATGATGAATGTCTGTTTTTAACGATGATCCGTTACGCTGTGTCCACTGATCCTAGTTGCCTGCGATATTACTTCTATTTTTTTTATCAGTATTATGGTTATTAGGATAGTATGCGGTGGCCGAAAATGATTGAACATTGTTAGATTTGTTGGATTGGACAACGCATTATTGCATAGCGAAATAATACGTTGGACGATTATCGTCGACTCCGCGATGCTTGTAATTTGCAGATTTCCTTTTAATACACGCGGCTAGAGGAGAATGGAAAAATGGATTTCTTTTTTTCAGGTTGCCGAAGTAACTTTTGAACATTTTAGCACTTTCCTTCGACGTTAATATTCGACACACTTTTCCTTTCCTGGACCCTAGAATTCTTTGTCGGAATGATTTAAACATCGAGAATAGTGCGGTGGCGCCATCATCGTGACGCAAGTTTGCATCACTAAACGTGAACATAGCAACGAAGTTACCGAAGAAATTCTTTTCAACGGTACAAAATATTTTTTCCTAGGTCCAAAAAATCTTCTCCTTATAATGCGTAATGGCGAACTCAAGGAGACTGTAGGGGAGGAGTCCAATCTTCGTATGGAGAGACGGTATAAGAAACGTCCGTAAATTCGTCCCGAAACATGGTGTTAAATACATCCTGTAAACGTTGTTCGTGTCGTCAGTGTACCAAAAATATAGTCATATAGCCAATGCATAGGGTGAAACTGACTGTTATGGCGGCGACTTTGAAAGAGTATCGGACAAGGGAGTTCATGTATGATTTCGTCTAGTTAATTGAATGTAATAAGTGGTAGGACAATTATTACAAAGTTATTAAATTTTTTAATTACGAAAAATGTATTATGACTTTGTAAATAATTTTTATAATGCATTTTTGGATAGTTATGAAAAACCATCAACCATCAATAAATACATTAACGTTAATTGCTTTTAGGAATATTACTATTTTTAATTGCGTTATTATGATTCTTATGACAAATATAATCAATAATCAAACTAATCTACCGATAAAAGGCATAACAAATAATTTCAGTTATAAAAAAACTTTACGAGGCGAGAATCGAAACCAGTATCTCGCACGGTGCTATACAGTTTCTTGATATTGTGCGTAAAATTAAACTTAACAAACAAAAGCATCTTAGAAGTAGACTTTGGGCTGTTGTTATCAGCATCTTTGAGTCTTGATATTATTTTAATAAATATAAAATGTAAAATGATGGCTCATGGTAGCGGTGAGTCTTGTGATGCTGCGGATGATGCTTGCTACTGCGTAGCGAATCTCTGTGTTGCTGCTGTCGCTGCCGGTCGTGCTATAGCTTATGCATAGGGTATTTCCAGGTTGACTTTCGTGTGTATCGCTCAAATGATTTCGATAAGTTGTCGTTGTCTAATATCTCTCACGTTATGAACGTTTATATATGAACTTGTAGTATAGGCATCATAGGGTGATCTAGATTATTGCAATTTGCACAGGATCTGTTTGTGTGATGAGTTCTTTAAAGTGCATTTTCCGGTTTCGTGTGAAGCACTACACATTTTCACCCATGCTTTCACACATGTTTGTGTGATGAGTTATTTAAAGTGCATTTTCCGGTTTCGTGTGAAGCACTACACATTTTCACACTTTTCTACATGCTTTACACATTATGATCTCGGCCACCTAACCACATTCGAATGGAATTTATATTTACGGCGGATATAAATTGTTATGGCATTTTTAAGTGTTTTTTTTCGGAATTAGGTCGGTAATTGAACTACGACTTAAATGTAGAAACATCTTAAGGCATTACTACAGCTACACGAAGTTTATTTATAAAATGAATTAAGGTTAAGAAAATGAAAATTTTTAGCTTATGTGACGGCTAGTAACAACATAGACGGCTGATAACAACGCATGCGCAAAACATACATGTATATATAGCACATGGTGACTAGCTTCTGCAGCGCCGCTTATGCGGAACCTTGTTTCAGGACACTTTTACGGCCACGCCAGAATACGGAGATTGGACTCCATCATTTCGCCCAAGGAGATTATAGGGAAATCTCCTTGGGCGAAATGATGGACCGTACTGTATTTATTATTAACGTAATATTCGATTATCTGTAATCAACGTTGTCCATCCATGGTCGATGAACTTGAACGAAACATTTTCACTTTTTATTGTAGATGCTTTACATTTGCACACTTTTGTGTCCTCTGTTTAAATGTATGGCATATTGTGCATTATTTGGGAATGGTTTGCTTGTTAGTGCAGCTATTCATCGTAAAGCATAGCTTTCCTTCTCGTCTTGCCCCTTCTATTTGGCCTTCGCCATCTGGTGACGGAAAATGCCCAATAAGCGTAAAACTTTTGTCTGGATATGTTTACGTTGACAACCGCAGTTTAACAATACAAATAGACAATAAAGATAAGATTCGCGATAAAAATTCCATTTGTCAAATCGAGCTAGAGAGGGATGTTCGCGCGCGGTCTCCTCCGAGTGCTAAGTAAGTATGCATAAGATTACGAGCAATTATCTTGTTCATTTTCGCGGGAGGAGGTTGGTAAGCTTGCGCGCTCTTTTGAATTTCGTCGTGAACTTCAAGCGTCTTGAATTCGGTTTACCGTAAAATAAATACGTCGAGATTCGAACAACGTAGATATCACGTTATTCTTCCCTATGAAGTACAATTTTTTTCCCCTCATTGTAACAAAAATGACTTTCACGACAAGCGAGTAATCACTCGATAGCCAGACAAAAAAATACAATTTTCCCCCACCGGAAAACGAGGCAATCGGGATTCCTGGCTCGCGCAAAGTATGAAGCGAACTCGAGCTCTGCGTTCACTCAAAAATGCAAGCAGCGTGGCGCCCGAGAAATTCTTCACCGCCCAGAATGGCTCTGCGCGGCAAGCCAACACTACCGCCACGAAGCCAAAGAACAAATTGTCCTTCGAGAATTTGCATCTTGATCGTAAGTATGTCCGAGACAAATGTTACTTGGGGGAATATTATTACACCTCGGTGCTTTGCTCTTTCGTCCAGGCCTTGATACTCCCAAGGAAAAAAAGCCGAAAGCATTGAAGACGAAAAAATTGAGGGCCACCGTGGACCTAGCGATGATGAGGGAAGAATTGAAGCAGCTGGAAGATCCACCCGTCACGCAGGAAGAAAAAGAATCAAGCTCCAAAAGGCTCCCCTACTCTTTCTTCAATGTACCGTGCGAGGACTTGGCCAAGAAATTGTTGGGTACATTTTTACAAAATTCCATATCACAATTGTACCGTTGGCTCTTGGAAAATCTCAAGGCGTTGGGACATATTAAGGATTGCTGGATAAAAATATGTAAAGATCCTTCCACTATTGATGATCGAACCCAAACTATTACTGTAGAAAATGTAGAATATGTAATCAAAGATTTCATTGTCGTGCTCGTCCGAGGTAACTTGAACAAACCCAAACTGCAGAAAATTTCATCAAAGATTTCATCGTAGAGCGCATCAGAGGTAACTCGAACAGACTCAAACAAACAACCATGGAACATTCCATCCAGTATGTTAATGTAGTGATACAAATAATATCCAAGGTAAACCAAACAAACCCAAATGTTCCAGATGACCATGGCACATTCCATCGAGAAAGTTATTCTCATGTGGAGGCGCATGCAAAATCCAGCATTTGTTTTATAAGCTAGCAGCCAAGTTATCACTACGAGATCGGGATAATCTCACTATCAGTTTTTCTTTCTTACGTCCCAGGTAAAATTTTGGTCCGTCGCTTGGAGAATGGAACGATCTTGAAAGGTCGGATCGTCGAGACGGAGGCCTATCTGGGCGAAGTGGATAAAGCTTCGCAAACGTATGGAGGAAAAGTTACCCCGCGCAACATACCTATGTACATGTCCCCAGGCACCATTTACGTCTACCTCACCTATGGCATGTATCATTGCTTCAACATTTCGAGCGGAGGTATGGCAACATAATACTCTTAGAATTTCTCGATCATATTCTCTTTGGAAAAAAAACCTCGCGTTAGGCACGACCAACGATACGAGAGCGAATAGCGGCTCAAGTAAATGTTTAAAAGCTCAGAGGCTGATTCGTACGTGCTGATCAGAGCGCTTGAAGTCTTGTGCGAGATTGATTACATCGAGCTGTTGCGAAACACGGAGGCGAAGCTTGGCACGGGCGCTAAGACGATGCGCGATGATGTGAAAAAGATCGAGCCACGGGAGCTTTGCAACGAACCTTGGAAAATTTGTACCGCGTTTGCGATCGATGCGGATGATTGGAATGAGACGAAAATTTGGGATTCGAGCTTTTTATGGCTGGAAGAAGACTCCTGCTCGGATCCTTTTCTCATTGTCGAAGTATTAGCCGAAAAATCGGGTGAAAAAAATTCGCGCTACTACGTGCTGGGCAATCGATGTGTGGGAAATCCCAAAGTCGAGTTCGAAGATCAGGCATACGTTTTGCAGTACGTTATAATAAGAAAAGAAAAAAAGGAACAAACTTGAGCCTTAATCGTAAATAATTATGAATACGTGGAGTACGAGAAACCAAAATTGTTGCATTTGTGCCAAAACAAAGTGAATTTATTCTTCACGCGTGCAGGTAAAGGTTGCGCCGTTCTGCTACGGGCGCTCGAGCCAATCGCGGGTATCGAGGAGATGAGACGGCATCGAGCCACGCGATTCAAGTCTCGTCAAGAGGGTCAGAGAGGATCAAAGACGCTGGGTAACCACGAGATCTGCAGCGGGCCATCCAAGCTCTGCATCGCTCTTCAAATAGAGAGAACCCAAAGCAAATACTCAATATGCAATTACAAATCAATGTGGATTGAGAGCGACGCGTGTTCTGAGGACTTGAAAATTGTTAAATCCGCGAGAATCGGAATAGATAGCGCCGGACCCGAATGGGCGAGCAAACCGTTGAGATATTACGTTTACGGTAATACGTCGGTGAGCAAGAGAGACAAAATGGCAGAGGGCGAATTTATCGGCGGCGTTTGAACGTGAAATTCATTTGTTCTTAAAGGCTCAATATTTATTGTTGATTGAAGGCATTAATATCGTGGATACTCGACGTATCGAATGATCGTGCCAAGAACTGAATTTCTCTCCTACGTTTGGGAATGCGGATCTGAATGCTAATTTGTACAAATGTTTATCGATGCGTGTACCGCGTACAAGGTTTTCGTAAACAAAAAAATTCCACGATAAAAAAATGTAATCTCTCACTTGTCATACACAGTCTGGTTCTGGTGGAATAATAGAAAAATCAACCGAGAGAAAATGAAAAGGGTCGTATTTGACCAAATCTTTGGATAGGTCGCTCGGTTGTGTATCTCTTTTCCTGTTTCATACAAATATTCTATGTACACGAATACCGGAGGGTTTTTTTTCTGTTCGAAACGTTGAAAGTTCAAGCCCACTCGGCCATCACTCTTTCGTAATTCTCCTCCTCGATGAACGGTTTGTCGATAGACCTGTAAACATCGATAAATGGCAATGTCATCAGACGCTCATCAATTTTCGCCTCACCATAAAATTAACCCAAAACACATTTGCCAATGGACCGATATATATATCCGCGGTGTTTCGAATCGCTTGGAGGACGCGTAAAAGAAAAAAAATTAATCGGTACGAGCGAATACTCACTCAATCATGAGATCTCCGCAGTAGAGGCACTCCGAGGCTACAAGCTCATCTATATCGGCTTTTATCTGTTCTCTGGTTGTGAGGGTTGTCGAACCTACCAACGTCGGATCTTCAGGTTTTTTCGAGGCAGCCGTGAGTCGCGCCTGCAACTGGGCCAATCTGTTCTGTTGGTCGCTCGACATCATCGGCGTCAATGCGGCTACGAGACAATCGCTGTGGAATTTGTGCCCGCACGGGAATACGTAGAACGGCCTCGACAGCAATTGTACGTCGCACGCGTGGCACGTGTCCCGAACGTGAATGAAACTGCACCTCGTGCGAAACGCCTGAATCTCTTTTCTTATGAGTTTCGCAGCTTTCGTTGATTCCTCCATCTCCTCCTTCAAGTCCTGTATGTGCTGATTGTATTCCTGACGAATTCAAAGGAGAGCCGTTCAGCATTTGTAAAACGAGAAACTTGCGGTAAGACGTCGAACAAGGTCTGACATTTCTGCAACATCGATCAGGCTCCATTTTTTCTTTTCTTAAGGTATCAAATAATAAATGGACATTATTTCAGTAAAAAATAAATAGAAACGAGTTTAGGACCTGCAGGGAGTTACAAATGGCGTCCTTGAAATGGTCGATTGTAACGAAGTCCGAGAAAAATGGCAGGATATCCTCGATCCTGACCAAGTCGCAATTCTGTAGAAACTCCATGGCCTGCTGTATGTCGTCGCGTTCGCGCACCACGTGTTCGGCTAACAGAGGAAAAGATTCGGTCGAACTAATTTTCAAAAATAATTCTGTGGTTTCCTTCTTAGAAAATGAGTACCCCCCCCCCCCCCGACAAAAATCATTAAAACCTAAAAATTTGTAGATCAATACCTATCTTGAGCCACAATTTTTTCTTCAGTTCGTTGTCATTGTGGGAAGAAGTGGCGGCAATCTGTTTGGCGAGGTCTACGCTAACCGTGAGAGCGAGATCGACCGCGGTCGTCCAAAGTCCCAGGAGAGCGGATAGCTGAACGCAAGCCTCGGTCAAGCCTGCCTCCTGGCACAATCGCAAAGCGTAATGAACGTCGTAGTGCACCATCGTTATGTCTTGGCCTGAAACAAAAAAATATCGTTGACGCGCGATAAATCCTCTACTGTGAAAAGAACAGAATACTGTATGAGCGTTAAAAAATGGGGAACCTTGGGAACCGATGTAGCGCATAACTTCGTCCTTCTTATAGGTAGCGTAGAGAGAGAGTAAAAAATTGTGTATCGCTTGTTCGGAGCATCCTTGCTTGTAAACGCAAAATTCCAGATACCGTATGACTTCCTTTGCCTGTGAGACGAACCGCGGGAGAAAAACATGGAGTTAAGATTGTATCGCTGATCCGCGGGATGAAATGGAAGTGGTCGAGTTGGAACTTGTTTAGAGTGTGACTTGCGTGTTTCTCATCGCTGTTGCAAGAGACCAGAGCTGGCAAGAGTCTCGACGGTTGCAACTGCGAGCCCTGCGATATGACGGCCGCTATAGTCGGTTTTGGTAGCTCCTGCAGAAGGACGCCAACGAACTGATAGAACAAATCCTTGTTGCCCTGACTCTTCAGGACTTCGAGCGCTTCGAGATAATTATTTTTGTAGAGATGCTGTCGAATGACCTCCTCGTAATTTCGATGCACTATCGTCAGTCTTATGAGGTTTTCTTTGTCGCCGTGACTCGCCATCAGGTCGTGTATTTTGCTCAGATTTCGCTTGACACATTCCTGCAATGGTACATTCGCGGGAAAGAGTGCATTTCATATCTTTTTGGTAGTTGTCTTGTATGGGGGGGGATTTTCGCAATCGTTACCTCAACTTTCGGTATGCACAGAAAACTGTCGAATTGTTTCTGCAGCTCGGTGTATCGTGGATTGTGGAGATAAGATATTTGGCTGCTCCGCAACAAGCCCAATTGGCTGAGAAAGAGTTCGACGACCCACACGACGATCATCGTTATCTGAGTTTTGTCCTGTGGCTTGAGTCCCTCCAATTTCTTCCTCAAAAATGTTTTTAGAGCCTCGATCTGCGATTCCTGGAGAAACTTCAACGATATCTCCTCGAAAGACGAGTGGGTATCCGCGTAAATCATTGCACTTTTCTCGAATCTGAGAAAAAGATAACAGCGGATACTCGTGTGAATACGAAGTGGCGGGTCCGTTAATCGCCGTTGTTTCAATCGGGGCTTAGGCATTTAAGGATGCTGAATAGCGCGGTTCGTTTCGGGAAACTTACTCGTTATTTTTGAACAACATTTCAGCCTGCTTGACGAGCACTTGATCGATGTGAGCGGGATTTCCCTTGCAATAGTGCTTAGCCAATTCGAATTCTTCCTTCTCCACGTATACCTTGAGAAAGCGGAGCAAAAACGATTAGTTTCCAACGTATCGCGACTACTCCTCGGCGATAAATTTATGTGAGACGCTGAGCTTATTTTTACCTGCCATACGTTTCTATCCTCCTTGGTCACTTTGTACTTGAACACGGCTCTTTCGCTATATGCCCAAATGGAACCGGTGACAGGATCTTTGGTGATGTTTACCAGTCTTCCGAATAACTAAAAAAAATTATATTGCCAGCTTGCCGAGAATATAGGGAATGAAAAATTTGATTGCGTTTGGCAATGAGTCTACACGATGATACGCAGTTGTTTTCTGCAATCCCCTTACGTTGGCAATTATTAAAATTGTTTATCCGAGATCAAAGCGAAAGGTCCGGGAGTTAAAAAAGCCAATCACTTTTACGTGTTGAGTACGTACGTCGTTGTAAATGTCCTCGAAAATGAGCTCTTGATTCAGCAACGAGATACCTTTAACGTGATCGCTGTAGAGCAATAGAGCGTGAAATTCCGTAAGAACGAAGTTGAGAGGTGCCAACAATTTAGGTACTTTACTTCCGGTCAGGCTCGTTTCCGGGCACGGTAGCATTTGCTGATTGATCAAAATGTTCTCGGGGTCCGCCTTGGGATCGATCTGAAAAAAAGAAATTATCCTCCATTCGATTTTTCCAACCACTTGACGTGTTATATTTTCCATCGCTTTCCGGAGCGGTAAAATCCTACCTGACTGTAAAGTATTCCGGTTTCCGTCAACCAGCCAAACGTCTTGGGCAGAGCTTTCGGTGTCGAGTAGTAAAATTGCATCTTCGAGTACGGTAACGAACTTTCCAGTTGATTGAAACGCTCTAGAAATATGGATAAAATGAATACTCCAAGTCGCGGATGATATTACAAAGTATTTTTTTTTCGAACGTTCGCTTTTACGATATCGTCCTTTTTAACTGGACAGCTCATTCGTTACTTTAATATTAACGAGAGGCCTCCTAAGATCGATCCAGATAGTTACTCGTCGGCTTGAAGTTGAGCTCACCCTTGACGTTGAGATATTTGCTGAATATTTGTTGGAGCAGGGGCTTCTCGTTTGGATTGGTGACCGATCCTATATACTGATAAATTCGTATGAGGGTCGTCACGATAATGGCGTATCTGTCGGAATTGGGTAGTCTGTGGAACTCTATCCCGGTTATCAGAGGTTTGTTGGCCTCGCCTATGTCGAAAACCTGCGAAAAAAATTCGTCCAACGTCAACGTTGGCATCTTCCACTACTCGTCATCAGGTGAAAGGAGATCGTTTTTCAACAGAGTGTAATGATAAATGACTTTTTTTCGACTCACCAATCCGTCTACCTCCTTACTGCCATAAAGTGGCAAATAATTCGGGAGCTTTTTGCGTCAGGAAAAAATGAAATGTCTTTTAGGGATTATTGATTTCGATGCGTGTGTTCAAAGATTTCGAAATGGAAAAAAATCAATCAAGTGGATTGATATTGCCGGAACTGGACAATGATCTTTCGAATCGTCTTTGGTCACTTTAGAAAGTTATCGACATTTTGGTTTGGAATGTGGATCTTTGTTGAGCTGTACTTGAGAATAACTGAGCGGCCTTGGTTGTCCAGTAGTTACAATACCGTCGGAAAGTACGAGTACACTTAACGAATTTTTAGCCGGAACGAAAAGTTACAAATCTCGGCTGAGACACAAGGGATGTTCGAAGTTGTATTTCAAGAATAAAAAAAATAAGCTCCATTGTGCTTTTTTTCTTCTCTCCTACTTTTCTATTCTCAATACATGACCTCGAACATGCTTGTTTTCGTACTTTGCTTCATATTTTTATGCCGCTATTGTACATATTGTATACGTGTCAAATTTGACACTCTCGGGTGCATAAAGCAAAGAGACCTGTTTCCAGTACTGCTCCAGGCTCGTGTTGAATATTTTGTCACCGTCAAGGCCAATCTCAGTCTCGAAAATGAATCCCCTCGAACTACCGAGTAATATCGGCCCCGAAACCGTCTCGGACGTGTTTGCGAAGTTCCATCCCACCGCAGTGATTCTGTGACCACGGAATTTTCCAGCCTGTCGATAGTCAGCACGAAAATATATTCCATAATGCAATATTTTTTCTTCCTCTCCCTCTGATAAGTGCAGGGAAGATCATTACGAAGTCTGATAACCATTCGTCGTTGAATCGTTCTCATTGCAGTGATAAATCTATTATGATATTTTCACAATTTTTTTTCTTCGTCCAACTATTAATTTTTATTTACGAAAAATAGTGCAGCGACGTTTCCTTACCTGCTTCAGTTTGCTCGTTTTTCTATGCAGGTAAAACAAATCAGGCAGAGGTGTCTCTCCGTTGCGGGGCGTCAGAGCAAGCAGTAAATGATTGCCCAAAGGATCCAAGAATATATCGGACAGTTTCATGCCTGTTGTGTACTTGGAAATATCGATTTCTATGATTATCAAAAAAAAGAAGGGCATCGTAGAGTTCCACAATGTAAAAAGAGGAAAAAGACATCAAATTGACCTTTTGATATTTCAAAATCTGTCTTGACCTTCTGGCTTGTCTGGATTCCTCATGTCGATTCTCAGAATAATATTGTTGGCCATGGCAATGACGATGAAGTTGTTGCTGACCGCCAGATGAGAAATTCTATCGCTTGGGGCAAAATTCACTTGCTGCTTCCTGAAGATCGGTCCGTCCTCCTGGAGCTTCATTTGGATAAAGCCTGGCGTGCTCTACGAATAATTCGACAATTTCAGACCGGGAACAAATAAATAGTTTATAGACTTTAATCAGAAGACTGAAAAATGTCAAATAAATTTCACAAATTATGTCACAGTGGGTTAAAAAAAAACTATTTAGCAAGAATGTTCAAATATGTTGAAATTATAAAGTATGTGTATAGTGCCCTTTAAGGTTTTCAATTATTCCTCACAATGTCAGGGCGCATGGGAGCAGCGGCAGTCGGCTTCAAGCGCTGCGACGCCCTCTCATACTGGTCCAGCATCGATGTCATGTTTTGCGTCAATAATATTCCTTCAGAATCTAGAAGAAACAACGGTAAATTAAAATATTAGAATAATCGAGTGAATAAAACATTTTACACAAAGCCAGCAACTTTTGCTGAATTATGTTTGTAAAGTGTTCGAAACGAGACTTTTCGTGTGTGGAAAAAAACGTTCGTGCATACTACGATAAGAATTTCGTCATTGGCTGACAATGACGCCGACTGTTAACAATTGAAACGTCGATGTAATCGTACAATTTCCAGTAGTTTTTGACACTTTTCCTAACCTCAAATTTCGAATACGACGAACGTCGCGTCGGAGCAAGAGGGACCGGGTTAAAATCGCTTTCAAATCCAGGTGTATTTACATAATAAAATCCCGGATGGCCCGATGATTTAGCGTTATCGTTAACAACAATGGTCAAAAGACACTCATTTTCTGACACTTTAACGTAAACGTCACAACGAAATTAGACGCCTACAGCAGTCTACAAATGGAGCGAACTGCTGCTCGTATTCTCCACCTCCGTGAAATTGCCTCACCGAAATCGGCTTTACATTAATTGCATTTGAAAAACCGTTCGTCGGTGAGTTACTCGATTTTCGGAAAAAAATATATACTACAACCCCTTTAATTATATAAAAAATCATCAATAAATGATTCGTCAAAAAACACATTAAAAGTGAATATCAATCGGCCAACTTCGCGGCGCTCACTCGCAGTAAAAAGGAGTGGGCGACTCAGCTATACCCTCTTGCGCTTCTGTCCTGTTCGATATCTCGATATTCGTACGTGTCGGCATAATTGACACTTGCCCATTGTCGCCGTATTCAAAATTATCAAGTACATCGCGAAATCTCACCAGTGTAGAATAATTTATTTCTGTCCTGTAAACAATCGGGGCGTTCAATCGTTCGCGAGAAAAAGAAAACTGACTTCTCGGCAGGTTAGTTTTTTCGTCTTCGAATCTTTGCATATACGCGTTAAGATCGTGTCCCAGTTATCGATTTGCAAAATAATTTGCCTCTGTTATGTACACAAGTCCTGACGTCCTCCTTGCACACACATACACACACCACACACACACACACACACACACACACACACACACACACACACACACACACACACACACATACACACACACACACATACATACATACATACATACATACATACATACATACATACATACATACACACTTATACATATGCAAATGTAACCCATTTGTGCGATAATGGCTTACTATTCGTGTTTGCGCTCGTACGTCATAACTTGAGCGTTTTTTTTATATGTACGAACCTTGGACAAAAATGTCCTTTCCAAATTAGTTGCCGTACGCTGTTGATCGTAATGTTCGAAATTGTCATTTTTAAAAACAACATCATTATTTGTGAAAACATAATTTATTATTTTGTTGCACATCATTATCGGAATGGCATCCGATAATGATGGCATCATAATAATAACAATAACTTTAATCACAACAACAATAATAATACTAATAATAATCTTTAAAAAAGTCAGTCATTAAATATTTTGAGTCAAGAATAGAGTAAAAGATATTTAAAGAATCAACAAAAAATATCAATTATGAAACTTCTAACAGCTCTACCATTAGCATTTTTAGTGACATTTTAGTTATTTAAGCAATTATTGTTAAAAAATGTGCAGATAACGATGTTTTTTTTTTCAGTGATCCAGGGTGGGTGGCCGGCAAGTTTTCTTAACGACAAGGCCCAGCTTTTCTGTTTCAATGAGAGCTGCTCTGACATGTCTTACACTGAACTGGAACATGGCTATCAGGTATGGAAGACGCGTATCTGTTGCTAGGGAAATTTTCAACGCGCGTATGGTGAAAAAAATTGATATCGTCGAGTATCCAAGGACCCAATTGTTCTTGTTTTTTCCTAAATCCAATTTTCTTATAAAGGATCTTCGGAACACGAGCCGTCCAATATTCTACATAGGCGACCTTAACGCCGTTCAGCCAGCCCTAGTGGACCCGGTTGCCTCTTCGCTCTACCGTTCTTCCAAAAGAGTAAGTCCAATAAGGATTTTATTTTATACCGGTCTCTCTCTCTCTCTCTCTCTCTCTCTCTCTCTCTCTCTCTCTCTCTCTCTCTCGTAGAGAGGAGGGGTGAACAAAGTGTAACTAGGAGTGCTGCTGTGGAAAAAGTGGCGGGAGGATATTAATTTTTTATTCCTGACCCCGTGTAAGTGCATTGGATCAAACTCATTTAGTTTCAGGTTTCATTAGTCACTCGGTTCTTGGTTGATTCATTAATTTACTCATTAATTGATGGAAGAAATGCTCTGTGTACTACACACAGATCTACAATTATATTTGCCTATGAGACTATGAAATATTCCACCTATAATCCTGAGCAACTCGACGCACAGGCCTTTTTTCTTTTAAACCTCAAACGCCACAAAGATCGAGAGTAATCATTTTTCCTTTTCGTATACCGTCGCGAAGCATCCTCTGCAAGGATAACCGGACGAACACTAATGAGAATCGCTTGTTTGGACTATTTTTTTCAAAAGCAACATTGCAGCGGTTTCGCGGCGCGCGCGCGCACAGTGACAGTCGTTGCCAAATTACCTCTCTAAATTTATCTCGCTGAGCACGCTTTCGTTGCGCGCGAGCAGGAACGGACGAGAGAAAAAGAAAAAAAAAAGAGTAGCACGACGTCGACGAAAGTCGCGAACATCTCGTGAACCGTAGCGCAGAGCAATAACGCGTTCCCGTGCGCCGGTGAACTTCCGTCCCGCGTCTCGACCTCATTGCATTCGCCTCCTCACGATAGTCTTATTTTCGGCTATATACGCCAAAATAAAATCATTCCCGTCTCACTACCGACGCCAATTTATTCCTCAATTGATACGTGAATAATTCGACGGTTCGCGCGACTATTCCACTCGTACCTTCCCCCACCGCCCTTGCCCCTCCAACATTCTCTCTACATCCAAAGTGGCTAGCGCAAGAATTCTTTTTTTTTTATTATCGAAAGGTTTACGAATTTTCACGTGTCAGCAAACAAAAATAGAATACACATCAAGTGAAAATGATGGCATCATTTCTTCGACAATTATAAATACAAATTATTTATAATAAATTAATAATCATAATTGAATATTAATAATTATAATGATATGTGAATAATAAAAATAATAATCTCAAATGAATTTAAAAAGGAATGGAGTAAAATAGTAATTGACGTTGAGCCATAGTTGTTTGCACTTAAATAATAGTAATGTTATTAGTGATGATAGTCATAACATTGGTAATATTACCGTGACAATAATAATAATAACAATAGTAATGTTATCGTAACAATATTATCAATATTAGTAATAGTAGTGGTAATATATGAAAATATAAAGAATAATATATTTCATTATTAATATATATGTTGACAATCATAATAATGTATGATGATATGTATGATGACATTTATAAATTCCCGAAGTTGTCATTAATGGTCTAAAAAATAACGAAATTTGGCGACGAATCACGATAAAATACGAGCCCGAGATAATATCGTCGTACGTAATAATAATAATAACAATAATAATATAAATAAATAATTATCTAACTCATAATAACAATTAATCGCGGGAATTTCTGAAACTTTCTAAACCGGAAGCTCTTCACTGTCACGTTTCATTAAACTTTTGCGGGCTGCCGCCGCTCGATCGGCGAATTAAATCAGTATTACACGCATTCGATTCACTACACTCGTCTGCTAGATTTAATCGTTGAAGATGACTGGATAGTCTTTGCACAATTATTCAAACTATCGTCTGCTCGGCCCGGCCCGCGTGCCTCTGCGTGAGAGCGTGGCGAAAAATAAGCGAGAAGAAATTCGTAAAAAAAAAAGACGAGGAAAAAGAAATTCGTTCGATTCGGTGATACAGGAATGAGTACCGGTTGGCGGAGATACTGGCAAATATTAGCGTGTCTCTGGGACTGGCTGTCGAAACGATCGATATCCTTGTGGCGCGGAGGAAAGGACGAAACGAATACGGAAATCTCCATGTACGTTTCCAATCAGCTTTTTTTTCTGCCAAATCCGTTTTTTGACTTCGAGTGAGGAACGAGTGGGCGGGACGGAATATATTCTTTTTATATCGGAAAAAAGTGGACGGAAATACATTGGAGAAAAATGGAAAATAAAAAGATTGTCTTCGTTTTAGCGAAAATGTCGAACGGAATTTGGTGCCCGGTTCGAATTTTTCACGAAGTTCGTCAGTTTCGGCGGGCTCGACGACTATCCCGAATGTTTTTGTCACCGACTGCGACGATGAGGCTGAGCCTTACTGGAAAATCATGGTGAATACACGTTCGTGGTGTGTGCATTCTCGTACCAAAAATCCCTCGACTTTTCAAATCCACTTTTCATTCTGCTTTTAATTTTGTTTCGTTGTTCTCGTAACCAAAGCGATAGACACTCAATCATGAGCTAACAACTAAGAGAAGAAAAATCATTCCAATTCTTTACTATATATATATATGTAGGTGTGTGGATTTGTGTGAATGTTTAAAAAAGCCCGATGTACATAACTGATAAAGCGCCAGTTTCACGTGGACAACACGCACACTGGCCTTTCCCCTTTGCGTTATCGTCACAGCTGTTCGTAAGATTATTCGTAGTCTAGAACGCACCGTGGAATTGAGAACGCGGGCCCGTCGATTACGCAGTAATATTCCTTCCCCCCGCCCCTTAAATGCAACAAAAATTCGCCAAAAATCGAACCGATTTTTTACTTTCCCTGCACTTTTGTTTTTCGAGTGCATTTTTTTTTAATCACCCAACGTGCTCATAATTTTTGTCCCAACGATATGAATAAACGAGTCGGAGAGGGCAGAAACTTCGGGTCGTTCTGATAGCGAGTATCATTGAGCGGCCGAGTAACCGGAAGTTTGTTTTTTTTTTTTCGTTGTGAGAAACGGACAAGCCGAAATCAGTGCTATAGTTTTAAGCGTGAGTTTTTTTTTTGGAATTGTCATTGTTCTCCGTGACGCGAAGTGAACGAGGTAGTGAATAAAAAATGGGAACGGATTTTGAGGACGGTGATGACGATGATTGCGGCGATGAAAATACTTATGAAGAAATTAATTTCGATGAAATATTCGCGAGTGGATATTTCAGCCCCTATAGAACATCGTTGCTCATGGTAAGAACGGGAACGAAAATAGACTCTTCGGTCGACAATATTTTTATTGAAAATACACTATCTTCTCTCGTTTGACATCCGCTATACCTCACCACTTTGGAAACCGTTGCCTTCGCTTTTTCATCGGACAAAGAATTTTACGCCGTGAGAATTTTACCACGGTACTTCCCTCTCCCCTTAACAAACTCACATTGAGTAGCCGGGGAAAAGTACCACGAAAATTATCGGCGATAATCACGAGTTGAGTTTCGCATTTGCCAACATCGCAGAAATTTCACTCCCGGAGGGCTAATATGTGACATTGAAAATATCTCGTTCACTCTATTTTCGTGACTTGCAATTCCGCGAGTATATTCCATGACCCGGTTTTCGCCGAGCACATGCTACTTTTCCTGCGATATATATATATATATATATATATATATATATATATATATATATGTGTGTGTGTGTGTGTGTGTGTGTGTGTGTGTGTGTGTGTGTGTGTGTGTGTGTGTGTGTGTGTGTGTGTGTGTGTGTGCGTGCGTGTGTGTGTGTGTGTGTGTGTGTGTGTGTGTGTGTGTGTGTGTGTGTGTGTGTGTGTGTGTGTGTGTGTGTGTGTATTAAAACGGAAATGACACGTGCATGGTCCTTTACTTTTCAACTCCAAAGACCTTTAGAAGAGTTTAAATATATATGTATAAGTCAATTTTTCTTTCACTTTTTACTTTTACATAGTAGAAAAATTTGAAATTGATAAAAATAATATAATAAAAACTAAAGTTGAATGAATCAGTGTAGATTTCTGGCGTTTTAAATCTTTACATACTTTTTTATCTTTATTAACAGAAAAAATTCCAAATTTACTTTTGAAAATAAAGAAACTAAACATTAAATTCTTTAGAAGAGTTGATACATATATATAACGAAGTGTCTCCCCATCCGGATACCATACGCTTATTCGTCCGGATAGCGGCTCAGTTCACGCCGTATTTCCAGTAGACGTACATACTATTGTAACAGTGATTCATGTCATCTAGTATCCGGACGAATAACATATATATAATCGTCCGGATAGAATGTGTTAAATTGTTAAACAATCTATCTGGGCGAATAATTTACACGTATTCGTCCGAAAAAAATCTTTATAATTTTGTTTGGGTTTGTATGGTTGGGGCGTTATGCAGCGTGAACTGAGCCGCTATTCGGACGAATAACACGCTTATTCGTCCGATAACCGGACGGCTAGCCGCAGCGTATATATAATCTTAAAAAAAATAGATAATGAATATAAAGAAATAGGTGAACAAATTTAAGTCCTACTCAACAAAATTAAAAGAACAGAAAATTCCTTCAATTTTTAAAGTCTTTTTTGAAGCGCTGTATCTATGTGAAAAATGGTCGTATTAAAATGAAAAAAAAAAAAAGAATTTTGAAGCTTCAAGTTTATAGCTTAGAGACCTTTTGGCAAAAATTCTTTGTGAGCTATAGTTGGCGGGAGAAATTTTTTCCAATTTTTTTTTTTTTCAAGCGCCCACGAATTCGGTTTTTTTTTCAGTTAAATCAATGTATAGGTCAGTTAGCTTGTTTATTCAGCTTCAGTTTGTTTTTTTTGGTCTCTATACGTCAACTTTTAGCTGAGATATCCGATTCTGAATGAAGAAAAATCTTTTTATCTTTGATTATCGATATCTCAGCAACCAGTGATCGCACAGGGAATTGAAGAGCAGCTTTGAAAACTTGAATCAATTTCCTACAAAACAGTTTTTTTCAATACTAATATTTTTTAAAGAAAAAAACCATTAACAATTTTATTGAAAACGTTTTTTTTTGTAATTTTTTTTAACCCTCGGCCCCTACACTTGGGTACCGCAAACCCCATATTTTTAGTGAGAAATGCTAAGATCATTTTTCTTGTTCTGTTCAATCGCATTTTTCACGGTGATAAATTTATATTAGGTTTATCTCGCAAAGCCTATTTCATTCGTCGGTTCGCGAGCGGTCGATTAAAAAAAAAATCTCTCTACGACAAACAGTTTGTTAGCAGCGTTGATTTGAATTGCTGGAGTATGCGTAACCCCAGTGTAGGTTATTTGTTTCGTATAGATAGTGTAGGGTCCTAGGGTTAAGTATTGGTAAAAACAATTAATCAAAAGTTTTTGTAAACTTTAACTTCTATTCAATGTTTGATCATGCCTAGCTTTAAAAAAAACTGTTTTTTGTAACCCTAATAACCTTCGCAGAAAATATCGAGAATTAATCGCATACATGTTCTCCGATCGACTACACGGAAAAAAAGAAACAGCGAAAATCACAGTATAAACCGCATAAAAAACAGGGTGCCATATTTCATTTTACAGTAAAACACAATAATGTAAATCCTGTCCTACAAAAATGACGAATTTTCCTGTACACACTGAGATTTTTACAGTTACACTGGCTTATTTACAGTTCGGTACTGTGAATACATCAGTGTTTTCAGTAAAAATATTCAACTGTAAAATTTAAATGCGATCACTGATTTTTATACTGTACGCAAATGAGGCACGAGGTGAGGCACGAGGCCAGGACACAAAGGATTGCCAGTTAGTAGTGCGTGGTTGATGGGACGCGGACATCGAAATTTGTGCATCAGAATTCAAGAAATTATGACGATAGAAAGAATTAAAAAAAAAAGGTACGTTCTTGTCTAATTAGGACTTGTCTCGCGCGTGGGGTGAGGCACGAGGCCAGGACACAAAGGATTGCCAGTTAGTAGTGCGTGGTCGATAGGATGCGAACGTTGAAATTTGTGCGACATAATTCAAAAAATTATAAAAAAGAGAGAATTATTTACAAAAATCTAATGTTATTTTTACCCAATGTTATTTTTAATGTTATTTTAAAAATAACATTTTATCTAATGTTATTTTTACCCCTAATTTCATATAATATACGATTTGTGGCACTATTAATTTACGGGGTGCATCAAGTTTGAATTACAGTATTAAAACTACAACGTTTCCCGTGTTTATACTGTAAAAAGCAACGAATAAAAACTGAAACTATATATGCTGCTAAGCAGTTTCTAAAACAGAGGACTCCACTGTTAAAACACCTACATAAACTCTGTCGATATAATTGGCGCATTCGTTGTACATAATACAGATTAACCAACTGTCAAATTACAAGTTTTGTTAAATTTATATTACAGTGTTGAACTGTCAAAATTTACTTTTGACTACACTGTATTTTGAACTGTGTGTTCCAGTAAAAGATACAGTAGAGCGGTTCGAGTCCAATGAAGACAGTATAGGAACTGTAATAATTTACTTTGAGCACACTGTATTTTGAGCACTGTGTTTCGGTAAATATCGCTGTGCAATCGCTCGAGTCCAATGCAAACTGTGTAGCCCCTGTATTTTGTACTATTTCTTTTTTTCCGTGGCGGGCTCGAGAATTTTTGTTCCAGTTAAATCAATGCATGTGTCAGTTAGCTTGTTTATTCAGCTTCAATTTGTTTTTTTTTCTGGTCTCTCTACGTCAATTTTTTTGCTGAGATATCGGACTTTGAATGAAAAAAGGTCCTTTTCTCTGTGATCATCGATATCTCAGCAACCAATGATCGCACAGGGAATTAAAAGGCAGCTTTGAAACCTTTAATAAATTTTCTACAAGACCCTTTGGTTGATGTTTCAGAATTTTTTTTCACCCTTGACCCTAGACCGTGCACATGGGCACCGCAAACCCCACATTATCAGTGAGAAATGCTAACATCATTTTTCTTGCTTTATTCAATCGCATTTTTCACGGTGAAAAATATATATTAGGTTTTTCTCGCAAAGCCTATTCCATTCGTCAGTTCTCGAGCGTCCGATAAAAAAAAAAATATCTTTGAAAAACTTTGCTTTGATATTTGATGAAAATAAATGTTGCCAGATTTTTTTCAGCTTAATGTACCCCTAATATAGAGCCCCCGTAGACTTTGATTTGCAAAAATGTTGAAACATTTTTTCAGTTAGAACATGTATAGTTCCTATGTGACAGTAATTAAAATGAAGAAAATGGCACGCATTAACAACAAAAAAAAATCAACATTTCACCCAACATTTCTGTAAAATGTGGATCAAAAAGATAGTTTTTTTTCCAATTTTTCAAAAACAAGTTTCGTCAAGTAGAAGGTACCAATATTATCAATATTTTTACCAAGTTTCAACTCAATCGGCTTAATAGTTTTTGAGTAATCCGGCACGCTAATTTCGATAATGCAGTTTTGCGAAAAACGCGTTTGAAGTTCACGCCTTGAAACTTGAGGAAAATATTCTACATATATAGTTCTATCGTTTAAAGAAAAAAAAAGAGAAATCGTTTTTTTGATCATTGTAAATGTATGTCCCACCTTAAATAATAAATAAAATACGTTAAACAATGTTATACACTGTTTACTCGAAAGCGTTATATTTGGAAAGAGACATCCTATATATATAAAAAGTCGGATACGACTATATCAAAAAATTATTTATAATGAAAGTAACAGTGCCGTACATATACACACACACACACACACACACACACACACACACACACACACACACATATGCAATAATGCATATTATGACTATACATCATGTATACATATACATATACATATACATACATACATATATATATATATATTTATGTGCGTGGACGAGTATACGACCCTGCGGTTAATTTAGATAGCTCGTACAAACTGGCGTGATAAAAGACTTCTTTGTTCCCGGAGACAAAGATGCACGGCGGTGTCGTAAAGGAGAATGAAAATGATGAAGACACTGCGGTAGCGAGTGTTTTCCAGTTTATCGGAGTATGGGCCGTCACGAGCGCGCGCGCGCGCGTTTGTAACGTTGCGAGCGTTAAACATACCGTGCTTGGCTTTCGCGTTTGATAGGATTCGGTCCAAACGAGAATAATCCGCGCGCGGGTGTCCGCGTTTAGTCGTCGTCGTGTCCTCGTCGTAGACGCAAAGTTTTGCCTCCGATCGATCGTATGCTTCCGATCCTTTCTACGTTCCGCCGATCTTCGCCTGTCGCAGAGTTTTTTTGTTCGTTTTTTTGTTCAGGTCTTGCGTTGAGAATTTTTTATCGCGGTTCATCGAACGATCGCTCTCCCGAGATGGTTTGGCGGGAAGAAGGGGAGAGGGGGGCGGGCTCGGTGAATTGCAGTTTTAGTGATGTTTTCACCGGGGTAGGAAAGTGCGTGGGAGTTGTTTGAAAAAAGAGGAGTTTATGTGCGCCACGTGCTCAAAGTGACGGCGCCAAATTGACGGCGTTCCAACTAAAGCGCAATCTCATTTATTCTCCTTAACTCGTGTCCATACTCCCCTAGGCCAATAATTCGTAAAGCTTCCCGCGAAAATTCTCATTCATAGTTCGGCCGAGCTTTGCGGGGTTTTTACGAACGCGGATGAAAGCATACGAGGAATCGCGATCCTTCGTAATTACCGGTGACGGAAAGGTCGATAATTTTCTTCGTGTGTGGGAGTGATTATAGTCGTGTTCGTTTCTTTATAGCCGATAATTCCGGAACTCCATTCGTCTGTGAATCATTGGCACGAATGATTTGGTTGAAAAATAACTTGTGCTAAACTTAATTTGGCTGAAAACGAAGTACCCCGAAGAAAGTGAATAAAACATTAATAGGCCCAACTTTTAATTAACTCTTAACTTTATTTGGTTGGAAATGAATTAGCTCGACAAAGGTGAAGTAACAATTAATAAGCTTGTAAATGAATTTGCTCGAAAGTGGATAGCTTGGGAAAAAAATAATGAAAAATTAATTTGTCCAACTAAATACCGATTAGCTCGTAAATTAATTTTCTTAAGATTTGATTAGCTGAAAGATCGATAAGAGCAAAAATTGATTTGTGCGAAAGCGGATAACCTCGAAACTTTGATTGCATTGAAAATAAAGCAGCTCGAATAATGAGTGGCTAAAAAATAAATAAGCTCGGAAATCACAGCGTGTGTCTACAGCAACCTGTACAGTGATTCAGAAAGTTCGTAATCTCTTATCACCACCTCTCTTTATTACTTCTCCATTATCTATTTCATATATATATATCATTGATAAACGACTATACTGGCCATCTCTTCACTGCCACAAACGCCACTATTCGATTTTTTCCGATTCTTCTCAACGCTGCATTAAATTCTGAAAGAGCTCTCTCTTTCTCTCTCTCTCTCTCTTCCCAATTAACGATTTTCGGAGCCCATCAGGATTCGACCATATGTCGAACCAAAGTGTACTTCCGGTGAGCCAAAGTGTGTTAAGCAAAAAGATAACGCTACAAAAAGATAAGTGAAGAAAATCGAGTCCAGAAAAGTGCAGACCTGAGATCACCTCCTCTCAATCAACGTTGAAAAAAAGTGACCTGATAATTGCGTTGTGCTCGAAATAAAGAAACATCGGAAGCACATTGTGATATGCGAACGGGAAAGTCTAAAATTGCTAAAAGTCATGGCACTGGAATGGAGCTGGTGGAAGGATTGGTGGCGTTTGAAGAAGAGACGTCACCGCAATAACAGCGGTACCGAAAGGTCCAACGTCGAGGACGATACCGCCCCGATCGAGGATCTCGAGGACTGTTGCTTTTGTGACGATTGTTACGTAAGATATCCGCCGATCGATCGATATCGAACGAAACTCAATCGCTCGCAAGAAAAAAAAACCCACACTAACCGCGAAACAAAACAAGAAACTCTCGATAGGCTTGAAGATTGTTACCGTCTTTATTTTTCACTTTGCATCGTTGATTTGGCGAACCGGAAATAGGACTCGCCAGATCTTTGCATTGTGGCCGCAAGTACGACGATATTACCCGGGCTTTTATTTGAGGGGCTAAATCTACCTAGAGGCCCGAAAAAATGGCCAAGTTCCGAAATTTGTTCTGAGAAATGATTGGTGATAAAAAAAGGTATTTTTTTTAACACAAAGGTACATGTATTGAGGGCTTCTTTAAAAAACACCAACAAATGCAGAAAAACAACAAAAATATGGCAGTCCGCAGATGATGAAACTTTTTCGCAACACTTGACGATGGACGCTCTCCAGCTTAAACGATCCATATTAAAGAAAAAACTAAACGGGTTATTCAAGTTCACAATAAATACGAGTCGTCGACGATCGTCGATTTTTTAAATCATTTTTTTTAACGATCTGGCCACCAATTCGAATTCGAACATACAACATCGACGAAAAAAGTCGTCATTTTTAAGTAACTATTGAAAAAAGAAGATCGATTTAAAAAAATTGAGATCGTCAACGATCTTTAACGGAGACTTTGTCCTTGGAGTGCCATATTTCAGGTGTTTACATTTTGTTTTTTTAAAGGAAACGAGTAAAGCTTTTTGAGTGCTGTTTTTTTCTTGCTTTTATTCATGATATACAGAACGTTAAAAAAATTTTTTTTTTTTTTTAAAAAAAACACCAAAATGGCGGCCGTTGCAGCTCCGCGAAAACAGGTCCTCAAATCGCGGGAGGTAAACGGCTGACATCACTGCCCCCTCTTTGTTGATCTGAAACACAAATTCAAAGCATATTATCAATCTGTGACCCTTTGGTCATGGAATGACGGATGGGTTTTTCGTTTAGTACAAATTTCGGAAAATGGCGGCAATTAAAAAAAATCTAATTTTCGCGTTTTTTTTCGCATAAAAAGATAAATAATAAATGGAAAAATGTATCTATTGAAAAAACGATCCGTCATTCCGTGAAGACATATTTTCTGAGTATGCTCTCCAAATTTTAGGTCGATATGTTAATTACAGCGGTCAGGAGAATGTCAGCCATTTTTAAAAACGTGGCTTCGCGAAAGACGCGTTTAAAGTTTTGTAATGTGTTTACACAAATGTGTTTATAATTACCGCTAATCGGCAATGCCTGGTCCATAGAGGCATCCCTCCTCTTCTTCTAGCTGCTCATGTTGAGCTCAAATTGATTTTTTGAAAATTTCAAGGACAAAGTCTCCCTCAAATGTTTCTCATCGTATCTTCTGTTAGTTTGGAAATAACCCATCTAGTGGTTCTCGAGATCCACCGACATTGAAAACTGATTCGAGAAAAACTTTAAGTTTGAAGTATGGTACTGCTACCGGTCGCCCGACCGGCTGCTAAAGCCTGTAGCTCATTCGATTTTAGGAATATTTCAATGAAATTTTCACGGAATATAGATAAAAGGTGGTACTATCGAACAAAAATATTTTTGGAAAACACAATTTTTTGACCCACCTAGGTAGATGTACTTTAATCGTGATTCATCCTCAGATTTCTTGTTTTTTTTTTAAACCGTTGAGAGATTTTTCCTTCTTCTTTGACTTAGTTCGAAGTCGAGAACATTGGGAATTTATAAATTTATTTATATACATCTATGAATTATTACGATTATTTTTTTTATTAATTATTTGTATTATTATAAATTATAATTATATATCAATAATAATCATAATAATCATAATAATCGTTGCCATTACTTTTTTCTTTATTACTGTTGTTATTATTGCATATAATACCGGTAATGAAAACAACGCGATAACTTCCTACATTTTTTCTCTTGTCTCGTGTGTATACCCGTCCATTATGTAATATCTTTCAATCGTAATTCGCAGCTGGCAATCCATCTCGTAAGCTATTACACGTTCCGCGCTCGTCCGGTACGACGCTTAATGCGATATACCGATGTATTCGCGTCCATCAAATCACGCAATTATTCGACGGCGCAGCTTTTACGCCCAGCAGATAGGCGGACGTCGCTATGTCCACGAAACGCGACGACACTCCGAGCGAAGATTATTCTCGCCGTAGTGGGGAATTAATTCGAGTCGTTTGCACGCGCCGATACACAAACGCAAGCGTTTTCTCAAACGGTGCAATATTAATTGGAGGACGTTGACAAGTTTTTTTTCTTCCGTTCATTGAGAGAACATTTTAAGAGTGCAAAAGGACGCGGAAATTATTTATAAGTTTCGAAAATGTTTTTTGAATAGAATAATTAATTGTTTTTTTGAATGTTTTTTCTTTGTTTGGTTTAAGGGCGAACTGTCGGACGGGTGCAGCAACGAGGATGGGTGCATGGGAGGCAGCGACTTCGAAGGGGAGGGAAAACAGGTCTTGGTGGGAGTATGCGCCATGGCCAAAAAATCCCAGAGCAAACCCATGAAGGAAATACTGACGAGACTCGAGGAATTCGAGTACATAAAGGTCGTCGTTTTTCCCGAAGAAGTAATCCTCAAGGTACCGAATTATTGGGACAGATGATCGTTGAGAGAAAGAATTTAGTCGTCGAGAAAGCTCACGAACCGGTGGCTTTGATGATTTTAGGAACCGGTCGAGGATTGGCCGATCGTCGATTGTCTGATAAGCTTTCACAGCAAAGGTTTTCCCCTCGACAAAGCGATACACTATGCGAATCTTCGTAATCCCTTCATCATCAACAATCTTCCGATGCAGTACGATATTCAGGTGAGTTGAAAACATTCGTGCTCCGAAAGGAAGCAGCAAGAAAAAACTTTGTTTCACGGGCATAGTGATAAAAAAAAACAATGTCACGTAACGTCAAGATTTCTAATATTTTCGTGAAAATTTTTTATGTTATTTGAAATATGTAATTTTAATAAATATATTTTAAAATGTATTATTTGTTTTTGAATATATAGTGTGAATAAATATATCATTTTATTTTCGTTAAAATAATTTGTTCTTCGATAACGATCATTTTTCTTTATACTGATAAATGATTATCCTGATCCTTTTTCACAGGACAGACGAAGAGTTTACGCGATATTGGACGGCGAGGGCATCGAGATACCGCGTTATGCGGTACTGGATCGCGACTCAGCTGATCCGAAACGTAAGTTTGTCCTATCTCAAGCCCGCAGTAAAAAAGTCGCTTCATCGCAATAGCCGAGAGGAAGAGGAGAGGAAGAAAATATCGTATTTGTCTCGAACCCTTATGCATTCCGGTCATTCGATTCACCGCGAGTGCCCGAGCTTTGGTACGAAGCGCCGAGGCCGTCTCGGACCGACCGCCAAGTCCCACCGAGCGCACTGGTCTCGACTGGGGCGCTCCAGGCTTCTGGTTCCTCTTATGTACCGTTCAGTGGACAGGGCGGGGGGCGGCGCTCTATCGGAGCATGAGACCTTCGAGACTGCCGTTCCAAAGCGATAAGCTCGAGTAATTAAAAAGTGACAATCGGTGAATCGAGTGGGCGGATCGAATAATGATTTACGCTTTTCCCAGCGCATGTTTTTGTCTCACTCCAAGAGCACACAATTCGAGCGGCAAATTCCTATCGTAGCGAACGCTTCGGATTTTCACCGACAAAATATTGCGCCTCTCGAAACGTGCTTGGAATTTGAGTTTGTTTAAAAAAAAATTAATTAAAAAAACATATGTTTTAAATTTTCCGAAACGAATGACACAATAGAATCGTTCGTCGTAATCGCTTAACTCCTGTGTTGAATGTTCAATTTTTGACATGCGAAGAACTAAGAATTTATTTCAGACCACGAGCTCGTCGAGTCTGAGGATCACGTCGAGGTTAACGGCGTTACGTTCAATAAGCCCTTCGTCGAGAAGCCAGTCTCGGCCGAGGATCACAACATATACATCTACTATCCGACCTCGGCGGGCGGTGGTAGTCAGAGATTGTTTAGAAAGGTACGGAAGAGGCACTCCATTGTTCTTTTTACCAGTTCAACAGGCATCGGCAAACACGATGGAATGTCTTTCGCAACCGATAAGCTTCTTGAACTCATTCCGATGACCGGAGTAAGCGCAATTATTATTTTCCAAAGTGAAATTACAAATGAAAAAAAGAAAAAAACGATAAAAATTAGTCGAATACGTGTCAGTGCACGCGTTAACTTGAGGCTTCTGTGGCTCGTTACGGTCGTTACCGCATACACACACACACACGTACATATATATATATATATATATATATATATATATATATATATATATATATATATATATATATCGTAATGTCGAATTAAAGCTTGACAACTTTCAGAAAGTTGAAAAACCAAAAGTTTCTTGAACAACGCTACTTCGCAAATACCGACGATTGTTGCGGTGTATATATACATGGTGTCCTGTTATGAATGAATAATCCTGCAACTGTTATAGGTCAGATCATGTCCTACTATATGCTGGAATTTCAGTTTAGTAAAAGTCCCACAGTTTTCGAGACTTTGGGCTTTCTGTTATTATTTTTAAAAAATCATCTTTTGGTTTTTCGCATACCATTTATACAAATTATATGAAACGGCAATGATTAAGCAACTTTTTTGAGCAATTGGAACGATATGCGTAGTACATTTTTTTACACAGCAGGCTATCAAAGTCAGATGTTCGAATTGCTTTGTACGAAAATTCTGCATAAGATCTTTTTTCATAAACTTTCCTTAACATTTAAGGTTGAAAAGAAGACTTTTTTTAAAACAAAACACAACGAAGAGTATTTTTTTTAACTGGGTCAAGAGAAGTTATCATTTGTAGAAATGTCACGCAAGAAAACACAAGCAGATGATTTTTATCTCGAAAACGGTGGGACTTTTACTAAACTGAAATTCCAGCATAAAGTAGGACATGATCTGACCTATCGACAGTTGCAGGATTATCCATTCGTAACAGGACGCCCAGTATGTACAGAGTGATTCCCAACCATTGGGGTTCCGTATGTAAGCACAGAGAGCGTGTCATTAGGAGCAAAACGCCTTTTTTAACTGTCGTGCGACAAAAATTGGCCGAGATATCCGCGTTAAAAGTCTAACAAGTAGTAAAGCCGGATCGACCCCGGCTTCGAATCGACTATCGGACAAGATCATTTTTTGTTTAATTTTTTTTCCGCAAATAATAATGAACACGGAGACTCGAGTCGCAAATCGGTAAATGGATTTAAAAAATTCGTTTATTATTCAATCCTTGGAGAAAAAAAAATCGCGATCAATTTTTCGTCAAAAATCGTGCGGCCAAATGGCTTGGGCAATTTTCGTGGCACAACGTATAAAAAAGCGTTTTCCTAGAGCACCCTACATGCTCACCAAAAGAACCCTAATAGTTGTAAACCACTATGCATATATACAATTGTATTATCAATATTGAAAGGTTCGCAGGGACGGCGGAATCCTAAAAAAAAAAAAAAAAAAACAATGTTCAGAAAAAATGCACTCGCAAAGTCCCGTTGATTGGGGAAAAAGACGTTCTAACTTATTTACAGCGGACTTTTCTGTGTGCTGCAAACTCTTGTTAATTGTCAGGTCTGCAAATCGTCAACGCTCGATCAGAATTGCGTTTTCGCCACACATTGTGGGAGGAAGAACAGTCCAAGATACAGTGGCCGATCGTAGCAAGTAGCACTTATCAAAATGTGATATTGTTTTTGTGCGCCTGGTGCGCGCCTTCCTAGATAGGAAGTCGGAGTAGCGTTTATTCGCCCGAGTCGAGGGTCCGAAAGACCGGCTCATACATTTACGAGGATTTCATGCCCACCGACGGAACGGATGTGAAGGTTTACACCGTAGGACCGGATTACGCGCACGCCGAGGCACGCAAGAGTCCCGCCCTCGATGGCAAAGTCGAGCGTGACTCCGAGGGCAAAGAGATACGTTATCCGGTCATTCTTAGCAATGCCGAGAAACTCATCAGCCGAAAAGTTTGCCTGGCGTTCAAGCAGACCGTCTGCGGTTTCGATCTGTTGAGGTAAACGAGTGAGAAAAGCATTAACTTTTTTTTCTTTTCTTCAAAATTTTATTTATACTTTCGGACCGGCCCTTTTCCTGATTTTCGGTAATTTTCTATTCAGGTACTTGATTTTTGAAAGAATCATTAACTCTAACAGCGCTTTTTCGAGTATAATTTGCGACTTCGATATGAGCCAAAATATGTATTACATTAAAATTGAATATAGTGATAAAAATGGCGTCATTGATAGATTTTAAGTACCATTTATTTAACCCTCTTTTTTACCCTCAATTTCTCGGCTCTTTTATCAGCGACAATTTTCAGGGCAAATGGGAAGTCGTTTGTTTGCGACGTGAACGGATTTAGCTTCGTGAAGAACTCGAACAAGTATTACGACGATTGCGCAAAGATATTGGGCAACATGATTCTACGGGAGCTCGCTCCGACGCTGCACATTCCCTGGAGCGTACCCTTCCAACTGGACGATCCACCGATCGTTCCGACAACCTTTGGCAAAATGTAAGAGAAGCAGGGAGACAGAGAGTGGATGCATAATAAATTAGGGGAAATTCGAAAGACGACAATGCCACTCGTCAACTTTTTATTTTATTGTTCCTTCACACACGATATTAATTTATGAAAGCACACTGATGTATTACTAATAAAAGTACAGCAAAATGTTTATTTTCGATAAAAAAAAACAAGCACGTACCTATTTTTTTTTCTACACTTCTAACCCATCTCGAAAAAAAGATCCTTCGATCAATTACACCTTTTTTTTTACTCATTCCGAAGTAACTTGACACCAAATTTTTCTCGCAATTTAAAATCCTGGAAAGAAATGTAGTACAAGAGCGAAATGAATTAATGGGTCACGTTTGTTTGACGATTATTCAGGATGGAGCTCCGTTGCGTGGTCGCCGTGATCAGACACGGCGACAGAACACCGAAACAGAAGATGAAGGTAGAAGTTCGTCATCCGAAGTAAGTCGATGCCCATTCCTACCCCTCTACCTCCTCATTCTCGCGCCAAATGTGTCTCGTTGGTTCTTCACTGTTATCTCGATCTAAAGCGTCTGATTGTTGATTGGGTCAAGGTTTTTCGAGATATTCGCCAAGTACGACGGTTACAAGCACGGCCATGTGAAGCTGAAGAGGCCCAAACAGCTGCAAGAGATTTTAGATACCGCGAGGAGCCTGCTGACGGAAATTCAGCACAGAGCCGCGGGCCCCGAGCTCGAGGAAAAACAGGGCAAATTGGAGCAGCTCAAGAGCGTTTTAGAAATGTATGTATCGAGTGACCCTCTCCTCCTTCGTTGCAAAATTTACCTCCCTGATTAACGATCCTCGATACTAGCCTTAACGAGTTACACCTGCCTCGTGACCCCAAAAAAAAAAGAATTTTATCGTCATTTTTTTCTAAGTAAAAGTGTTCAGGTGCAACATTGGTTTTTACCCCAGAGAGTATGATTTTAAGTATCTTTATACCGAGACAACTGCTGTTCGATAATAAATCATCCGAAATTAAAAACTCAAACGCATTTAGTTTTTGAATGAAATTATCCAGTGCTTGGACAAAGGATTCAATAAAATGTTGATTTTTTTGCAAACGGCCTGTCCAAAGTGAAAATATCGATTTTCGAGGAAATACGCTTAATTTTCGTTTGTAACAAAAATATGCATAAAAAAATCCTACGTTCATGCACTGCTTTTTGATTTGTAGAAAAGGCTTGTAAAATTTAAAGTTGATCGGTAGAGTAATTTTTAAGATAACGTGGTCACCAATTTTGAAAAAAAAGATTTTGATGAAAACGCTTTCAAAGTTTGTCGTTTCACCGAACCTACCTGTAAACGCACATAACTCGTTCAGTTTTCAACGGGTCGGCTTGAAATTTTCCGAGAATTTTTTGTTGATATGACATATTTTGAGTAGCCGTCGAAAATGAAAAATCGATATTCTCAAAAATGTTAACTAGGTGTAAGCACTTGACGCGCTATTGTTTTTGTCCGGGTCAGGTACGGTCACTTTTCCGGAATAAATCGGAAGGTACAGATGAAGTATCAGCCACGCGGTCGGCCGAGGGGGAGCTCTTCCGACGATGGTAACAGTCACAGTATGCCTCGCTTTCTTACAATTTATTTCGCTACTGAAAAAATTCATTTGTCAAAGAAATAAAAAATCTGCCATTGCCATAGACGTGACCTTTTACGTATATCGTTTATTTTTTCGATTACTATCTATTTTTGTTCTTGATTCGTTGCTCTGCAGATCGTCTCGGCGAGCCTTCATTGGTGCTGATACTGAAATGGGGCGGTGAATTGACACCCGCCGGCCGGATACAAGCCGAGGAATTGGGACGTATATTCCGATGCATGTATCCCGGTGGTCAAGGTAGACACCTTAGTGGTTCGTATCACATTGCTATTACGCTTGGTACCGCCATTAATATCGGTCACGGCCTATACCTCTCGTCACGGACCGTACAGTTTTTTCTTTCCTCAATTTTGCCCATCCAATTTCCGCTCTTTCTCCCGATCCCGTTTCCATCGCGTTCAACCCGTCTGACACCTAAATTGTTTTTCCCGCGGCCTATTTTGTATACTTGATTTTTTTGAAAAATATCAAGAGGAGGAATTTTTTTATGCTTTTTGTACGTTTTATCAAATGAATTCGTCTAGAAGAAAGAAGAGGAATTGGTATTGGCTCTTTTGGCCAAACAGTATTTCGATTCGAAAATCTTTCATAAAAAAAATATCGAAAGAAACAGTCGCAATAAATTGCCCATATTTCAGTGAGTCGACTATTTAGCGATAGGTATTTACTCCTGAGAAAAAAAAGGAGAGCGCGAGAGAGAAGGCAATAAATAGGCGCTCGTGCAGAAACGAACGAAAATCTACGCTTGCTGGGTAAATATTAGCGTAGTAGAGAAAGACGATTATTGACGGACACTACTTTTTCTTCTTTTCTTTTCTTTTTTTTATATTATTTCCAGAGGAAGACTCAGAGGTGTTACCAAGCCACGGTAACTTGAAAATATTCTGAATGTGAGACGCTTGTTGATTAGAATCTAAGCAGTAGTCTTTTTTTTTCTTTTTTTTTTCCCTCGTGTATGACCGAAATTGCGCATTCGGACCGACCATAGGACTCCGGTTCGAATCGACCCTCGCTCGGTGTGCATCGAACATTTTTCTTCCCCCTCATCCAATCAACCACGCTCATCAATTCCAAAATGACGAGACAACTATTTATTTTTTCGAGGAAATAAAAATGTTCGCATTTTGTCGTGTGACTCTGTCTTATCTGTCAATGCTCGCAAGTTTTATTTCAAATTCGATTCACTTGCGAAAAAATTCTACGCTACATTCGAGACGAACTGGGAACGATAATTTTTTTCGGATTCGAGGCTTCATTTTACCCGCTCGATATATTATATCAATTCGTAATATTTATATTTCATCAATTTATTACGTTCAAAAAGTAAAAAGTGGCGCTAAATATTCAGCAGGTAACAAAGAGTGTCAATATAAAGGAAAAAGGGGCCCGCTTCGTTTCGAGTGTATCGTTGCACTTTTTGATTTCTTCATCGCCATCGCAGTCGTTGGAATAAAGTGACGTTTCCCCCCACTCACGGCATGCACATGCGGTAGCCAATACAGCTGCGAGCCTGATTAGTTGAATATCGATGTACGCACTCCTCACCAGTGCTCGCGACACTCTCACACTCGTGTCACGGGCACTCGTTAGATCTTTTAGTCTACACAAGCATGATGCGTTGAAGTTTCTTATCGTCGAAACGCAATGAGAATTTATTTTTCTATAATTGTCCAAATTTTCAAAATAAACCCGCAATAAAGGTTTTTGAATGATGACAAGAATAAAGGAAAATATCAAAAGTGAATAAAAAATGAAGAAATAACGCAGAAAGAAATCTTGCTGCGTTCCAACGATGCAAAATTCAACACCGTGCATAAACGTCATCCAGATCTGCTTCAGTCTCCAATCACTTTAACTGTCCGATTTAATTTTGAAAATGATGAAATTAAGTCACAAAGATCGACGTATAGCACTACTTGCCTAACTGTTATTGTTCACACGGAAAAATAAAAAATAAATGTCTTTAAAATCCAAAAACAAATTTGACTCGGAGACACGTTGAATTGTGGACAAATCCACGAATGAAAAAAAATTTTGAAAAAACTGTACTGCAACAGATCGCAAAAGCTTGTAATTGTTGAGGGAGAAGAAGATAATTCGCTCGTGATAGTTTGACGAATCGTTGATGAATAAATACGCAGGCGAGTATGCGGGTGCTCAGGGCCTCGGTTTGCTCAGGCTGCACTCGACGTTTCGTCACGATTTGAAGATTTACGCGAGCGACGAGGGACGGGTTCAAATGACCGCCGCCGCCTTCGCCAAGGGCCTTCTCGCGCTCGAGGGCGAATTGACGCCCATTCTCGTTCAAATGGTCAAGAGCGCCAATACCAATGGCTTACTCGACAACGACTGTGACAGCAGCAAGTATCAAAATATGTGAGTCCAGTCTATAGTTGCGATTTAACAAAACACACACACACACACACACACACACATATATATATATATAAACAGCTGCAAATATAAATCTTATTTATTTTCGTGAAAATTTCAAGTTTACGACGAAAAATAAAAATCACAAGCAAGATCGATCCAATCGAAGATTGTATTTCGATGTTCAGGGTAAAAACGCGTCTGCACGAGTTGCTCCAGCAGGACCGCGAATTTACTCCGGAGGATCGGGAGCAGATTAATCCTGGCAACGCGTTGAGCATCAACGACGCTCTCGACTTCGTCAAGAACCCCGTCAAGTGTTGCCAGCACGTCCAAGCGCTCATACAAAAGTTGATGGACATTGTGAGGATCAAGAAAGACGATTCCAAAACGAAAGGTAACTTTCGACTCGTGACGCCGCGCGAACCCTTTCTCGTCGGTCTCGTAATCTTTTCTTGCAAACTTTCAGACGCCATTCTTTATCACGGCGAAACATGGGAGCTCATGGGCCGCAGATGGGGCAAGATAGAGAAGGACTTTTGCACGAAGAACAAACGATTCGATATCTCAAAGATCCCGGACATCTACGATTGCATCAAGTACGATTTGCAGCACAACAATCACACGTTGCAGTTCGATCACGCCGAGGAATTGTACATTTACGCAAAGTATCTCGCCGACATCGTTATACCGCAAGTACGCTCCCATCCTACGCTATTTTCTAGCCTACGAACGCGTATATTTTTTCGTATGAACCTTTCAAATAGACATTATGAAAATGTTCATTCAGGAATACGGACTGACGGTGCAAGAGAAATTGACGATAGGCCAGGGCATTTGTACGCCACTGTTGAAGAAAATTCGGGCCGACCTTCAGAGGAATATCGAAGAGTCCGGCGAAGAAACGGTCAATCGTTTGAATCCTAGGTACGACCCTACATTCCATTGGGCAAACAAGTACTTCAAAAAACTAACATTTTTCCATTAAAAATATAATTTTATTAAATATATAGAAATAAAAGCAAAACGATAATTTTGCTGTCAAACAATGCTTAAATCATTACACAAATATAACAATTATTACTAAAGCCTCAACAAGATATTGATATTATGACGAAAACTTAAGAAAATAAGACGTACAGTTGAACTAAAGTCAATTCCAGATATTCTCATGGAGTTTCGAGTCCTGGTCGGCACGTAAGAACACGACTGTACTTCACGAGCGAGAGTCACGTGCACTCACTCCTCACGGTCCTGCGTTATGGCGGACTCCTCGACGTAAGTTCTGCAAACATAAACGAAAATACGTCGAGAAAACTGTTTGCCCCGAATGAGCGGATCAAAGTGCCAGGAATTCGTACAAGTGAGACGAAAACGGAAAAATAATCATCCTAATCGAGCTACATCTTTGAAGGTTGTGAAGGACGAGCAGTGGAGACGCGCGATGGAATACGTCAGTATGGTATCCGAGCTCAATTACATGTCTCAGATCGTCGTGATGCTCTACGAGGATCCGACCAAGGACCCGAGCAGCGAGGAGCGTTTTCATGTGGAGTTGCACTTCAGTCCGGGCGTGAATTGTTGCGTGCAGAAAAATTTGCCACCTGGACCCGGATTCAGGCCGCACTCGAGGAACGAATCCAGTCACAACCTCGTGAGTCGCTCAATACACGTGATAGATTATCTTTATTTTTGTCGTACTAATAAAAACGTCTCGGTCATCGAATACGATTTTATAAGACTGACATGGATTTTTCGCTTCAACTATTTATGTGTTGTTTTTTCGTTCGGTACGACAGGAAACAAATTCGCAATGCAGTACGCGCATCGACGAGGAGGATGCCGAGCTCGGTGGTCTCGAGGATGGTGCCACGAGTCCTCAAGAACAATCGGTGAGTGTTCGATTTCTAAGAGGACAAAAACGATGTCCATGTCAAAATAAAATTATGGGAAAAAACAAGAAATTTCTCATCGATATGCAACGACGCAGGACACGTCTCCGGTTCGTGCCGAAGTTGACGAGACGCCGGACACGACGCTCGACAGTCCGACCATCAGTCGTACCATCGACATGATGGACCTTGATCCCAACATGATGGACGAGCCCTACGATAGTGGATTTCTCCAGGCATCCGCCCCCATCCCCATCAGGTACACCGAACGATATTTGGCGGCAAACTTTTGTCACGGGGTAACATTATCTATCGGATGTTTGCAGCGCGAGAACCGTTGCGGGTCACGAAGCGGCGAGGCTTGGCAGCCAATTGGCGGCGAGTCAGCGACAGCGTCGGGAGAGAGAAGCCAGCGGCATTTGCGAACCGCGCGCCCGTAGTTACGATCATCAGAGACAGGAAAAACCCGAAAAAAGTGAGTATCCTCGCGAGAGAGAAAATTCGCCAGCGGAGCAAGAATCATACAAAAAACAAGAAAATAAAATACAATGGTATTGGGCGCGTCCACGGCAACTCAACCATGGTACACTTTGTTATTTTATATTGTTACACTCGTTTTTTACACACACACGCGCGCGCACACACACATATATGTGTGTGTGTGCATCATGAAAAATTGATCAATAATTTATTTATTTTATTAATTTACTAAAATCTATAAAATGATTGAATTTTATCAAATCTAATCATATTAATGAATTATTTGATAGTGTGTATTATTGACTATCATGTCAAATTCATTAATAATTCATTAATATGATTAGATTTGATAAAATTCAATCATTTTATAGATTTTAGTAAATTAATAAAATAAATATATTATTGATCCATTTTACATGATAGTCAATAACTCATGCAAACCCAAGCTGCCTTAATTAAAAAAGTATTTATTAATGAACTTATCCATCATTTTATCTTCTTTAAAAAGAATTTTTCTAACACGCATATTCGAAATTAATTAGAAAAGAACACACGACAAAACGAAAATCCTGGCAGGATACCAAATATTGCGGGAAATTCGAAATACTGATTTTATTTGTTTCTTTTTTCTCACCGTCCAATTGTATTCTTTAAAGAAAAAAAAAAAATTGTCGCGAAAGCTGCGAGTGGTCGCAAAATATTTAGAGGCCGCTGAAGCCTCCCAAAATTCTAAATTATCATTGAAAAATCGTTCTTTGTTGTGCTTCGTCCACTTCTCACCCATGCATTTTATGCTTTATAATTTTTTAATTAACCTCGCGAAAGCTCTACCCGGCCAAGGAATATTTAGTGGTCGCACAAGAACTTCGAAATTTCCAATTTTCGTCAATTTTTTTTTTTACTCTTCTCACTCATAAATTTGACGCTTTGTACAATTTTCAAAACAATTAATCCTTTTTTCTTTAGAAACAGATTTTTCAAATTTACCTCACACTTCTAACCCAAAAATTATAATCTTTGTTCTCATAAAATAATTCTTGAAATATCTTGTCCGTAAACGAAATATTAGATCGTTTTATTCGTAAAACTTAAATCGCCGCTGCTTTCCGCGCATCGTAATGCGTCCCACAGTTGGTCTCGTTAGTCAAACTGCGGACCAATCGTAGCGGTACTCTGTGACGAGCGACGCCATATCACATACTACATAATAGCACATATTGTCGCATTGTTGTCTGTTACAAATTATTATAATAAATTATTCAGAGTGTAACACTTCGCTGTTTATTTTGTTTTTATGCTACACGGAATTATAGTGCATGCGAGATTTATTTTTTGGCGGAAATTCTGAATTTCAAAAACCTCGAGCGATCACTAAATATTCATTAGCCGGCTAGGGCTTTCCCAAGGTTAATTTAAAAATTATAAAACGTAAAAGTCATGAGTGAGAAGTGGACAAAAAACAATCGATTTTTTAAGGAAAATTTGAATTTTTGGGAGGCTTGAGCGTCCTGTAAATATTTTTGACCACTCGCAGCTTCCGCGACAATTTTTTTTTCTTCAAAGAATATAATTGGATGGCGAGACAAAGGAAAAAAATGAAGCTCATAATTGTGCCATCCTAGTATATATACATATCGATTTGTTTTTTCTGTTGAGTGGCGCAATGTGTTCTTGTGTGTTTCGTGTGTTTATCTTCGTAGCTGTAGAAAAGCTGCAGTACCAGAGCCTGGATGCGGTCAATAAAGAAGGTACGTCGTCATCGCGGCCCGCGATGACTGCGCGCGGCGCTAATCATCTCGTCGCGTACGATACTCACGCTCGTTCGATTTGCAATAAAACATCGTACGATCTCATACAGGCCTTAGATGCGATTCACACGATGCTTACCGTCACTTTGTTCTCTTTTTTTTCTTCTTTATTCCCTTTGTCAAATTTTCAACGCTATTTTCTCAAATTTCATTCCACGCATTTGATTTCGTCGTCATATTACTTTTCGCTCTACTCAAAATTTCTAATGTGGTCAAATTCGATTAGTAATGTTATTGTTCACTGTCGTTTCGCCCGATCTCATGTTCGATCTCTCCTATTCACGTGTCAAAGAACTAACGTAACGGAGAAATTCGAGAAAAGGAAACGAAAAGAAAAAAAAAAACGTGCAAGGAAGATGATTTGATTTTTGTCGAGTTCGTCGCATCGAAAATAACGCGTTATTGTGATTGTTGGTTGGTTTTTTTCTTTTTGCTGTTTTGGAACCCGTGAGTCCGAAATACGAGCGTCGTGCTATTGAAATAACTCGTTGGTCTGCGATAGTTGTGCGAGTGGAGGCCAATAAAAATGCCACGAGAAACGACCGAATGGACCGCAAGGGCTACACATTGGGCTGGAAAAAACGCCCAATGCGGGCCTTGCGATCCATCCAGTCGTTGCAATTTCCTTTTCTCATCCCGGTTCAAATCCCAGCCTCAGACTTTCGACCATTGCGATGCTCTTGTGTGCGCCCCCCTCTCCTTCCCTCTCTCTCTCTCTCTCTCTCTCTCTCTCTCTCTCTCTCTCTCTCTCTCTCTCTCTCTCTCGCTCTTTCTTTCTGTCTGAACCCGTACAAAAAACGCGGACACGCACACATGCGCTCATATTTATGAGAACACTTTTCCCAACAACTTATCTTTCAATTAAGACATCACAGCCCGTGACATCTGTTTTTACAAATTATGCATTACTTCATGATAGAGTATTTTTTTTTTAATTCCCATTTGTTTGCGATGCTCGGACATTAATCGTAGTGCAAGGATTATACTATTTTATATTTTGTAACTTGCGCTCTCTTCGCGCTCCAATCTTCACGCTTTTGCACGGTTTTCAAGTGCCCGCTTGAGTATGGTTTGTTTATTTTGTTTTTTCATTTTTTTGCCACAAAATTGCTGTACAGTGCGCAAGGGATCAGAGTCACGTTGTGATCGCGCGCGGTAATGTTGCGTCCCCAAATTCTATCGTATACAGGTTAGCAATATTTTGTACGACCTCTTATTTTCGCATTCTCTTATATTTTCCTCTTTTTACTGTCTCGAAGGCCTGGTACGAAAAACAAGAAACGAGTGTCGATGATAATTTTTTTGTTGTTGTCCAATACTATAAACAATAAATTCTGCGTGTATAAGAATTTAGTGTGAATATTAAGCGTTACATTGTCGAGTTAGACAATTTGTAATACTCCGCGAGTTGGAATTTTTTTTTCACATTGGCAATTAAATGTTCTTGTTACTCGGAATTTGTTTTCCGTGCAAGTTCGGTGAGGATTTCGTGCCAACGTCTTCATTTCCATTTATTTATTTATTTTCATTCTTTTTTTTCCTCGAAGTCGTGGTACTCTGCGATAATTATACTCTTTTATTTCTTTCTCTCTTTCTTTTTTTTTCTTCATATATTTCTCCTCATCCCCTCCACATGACTCTCGTTACGATATTAATAAAACCATCGACCTTCACGCCTCTCTTCAATGTTATTCCGAGTCACCGCATTATGACGCAAACACACAAAATCATCCACCACTCTAACACTCGAAGCAGAGAAACCATCGGGTCGTTTTGAGGTGGATCAATTTTTGTTCTACGAGACGTTGGATAATCTGATATCACCGAGGGGTCAATCGCCCAATCTTCATGACGGCAGTGTCACGACGATTACCTCGCTATCCTCGAGTTCTCCCGACCTAACGAGTTTACTCGCCGATCGACGAGGGTTGTCAGGAAGTCCAAAGAAAGATGGCCTTGACGAATGCACGACGAGTCTCAATAAGAACAAATGCGTGCACTTCGACCTAGATTTCCGAGAGCAGGGAAATACTCGGCTTTCGGAAACCGAACTTCCGGTCGAGATGACAAAACCCCGGGTCATTGACTTCCGGTTGCAGAAGTTCGGTAGCGAAGGAAACTCGCCACGAGAGGAAATCGGAACAGGAGAAAAATCGGTTGAAGAGAAAATCGGAACTGAAGAAAAATCGGTAAAAGAGAGGATCGGTACCGATGAAAAATCGTTAGAGGAGAACAAGAATAGAGATACAATTGAGAGTAATATCGGGGAGATCTTGCCGACCGAAACGAAACTAACGAGCGAGAATAATCGGGGCAAGATCCACGAGGGTTCGCAGCGATCGAATTTGACTCCCAGGTCGGCCGGTTATCTGGGGCTTCCTGTGTCCCTCGCGCATTCGATGAGCTCGCCTGAACTTCCGGCACCTCTCAGGGCGAGCATTCTCGCGGACGCGAGTCCCCTGGTAACGTTGCACAACGATTCCCTCGCGTCATCGACCATCCCGGGTCCATCCTCGCGCTCCTCCGACACGTCCGAGAGTACGAGGGCAAGCGGGCTAGGCGAGTTACCCGCGCGCACGATGAGTAGTCTGATGCCGATGCCGATGCAGCAGGCGAAGCGATACGGTCGCTCGAAATCGGCGCTCACTCTGTCGATCGGAAACGAGGCCGGGGGTGAGTCAGCCAACCGTAAAATCGCAGAAACTTCCATCGCCCTTGACCCCGATCGTTTACCCCTCGTTCCCCTCGATTTTCCATCGTCTTGTCTTTCAAAAATGGCTGATCTTCCGAATGTTCGATCTTCCACGGAAATTTCCGGTTCCGCGAGGCGTTTCCGACTTCAGGGACCAAATGGCCGAGCCTCAAGACCGCTCCATGTCCCCAACCGCGACGTATCACCAAGAAATTCGCTCGAGGAATTGTCGAATCCGTCGGTCGATCGTTTTTCGTGGCCTATCGATCTCGGCCACGCGACTTCCGGTTCGTCTCGCGAGGGCCAAGCTCCGATCCGCGGTGATTCTTCGGTTCGATATTCTGCCTCTTATTGCCCCGCCGATTTCTTTCCTCTTTCGCAACGCTATTGTTTAGCCGATTGCTCGGAGATCGGCGAGGATTCTTGTATCGAAAGTTCTTCCGGCGCACGAAACGCCGATAACGACGGAAGCCCCGTCACCGCAATACTTACCGATCGAACCGGAAACGACCGTAAGAACAGACCCGTTGTTGTCGCGAGTCCGATCGATCGCACGTTTGATCGCTCGCGCTATACCGATCGCACACGTCACACACACCGCCATTTTTCGCATCACACTCTCTCACCGCTATCGACACTTACTTCAACCTCCTCCCCCGTCACCTTGAATCCTAAAATCCAAACGCAACGATCCTTCTCGTCCCCAGACACACGACCTTCGATCATTCAACAACCTGACCCTACTACCTGCACAGCAAGGCGCCACCGTCACAGTATCTCCGGGCAGATGAGTTATTTCAAGCTGTTGGGATACAACGTAAGCAAGAAATTGACCGGCTCGACGAACAGCCTGTTCAGCACCGCGGTCATCAGTGGATCTTCGAGCGCTCCCAATCTTAAGGATATGGTACCAGCGCACGCATCCGCCGTTGCTGGTAAGAAAGACTTTGCCCTTCGCTGCTCTTTCCCGCTTCCTGTTTGTTTTTTTTTTTCATTTTTTCCGTCCACTCCATTATTATTGAAATTATTGATAAAACGTTTTATACAAATAATGATATACCGGATGACCCATTTCTATCTTATACCTGATTTATCTCGAAAAATAGTGCTCCAAGTATTGAGTATAGTGAAACTTTTAGGGTTCAAAGATCAGTTTTCGAAAAAAAATGTTGTTTAAAAATTCAAATCGGCGAAGTTAAGATGGCCGACATGTTTAAAAAAATATAATATAACGGAAGTGACCAGCCGCGAAGACCTAATCCTTGTTTGGGTTTGAGAACCCAAACAAACTCACATACACACGCACACGTACACTTGAGATGTTAAAGATTTTACCGCCTCGTGGTACATTCTGGATAGCGCTGAAATAGTAAAAAAATTGTGTTCTGACCTAAAATTTATGTACTTTATTAAAAAAATCCTACAAAAGTTGCCTGAAATTTTGTTTGGTGAAAAAAGTCATTTTTCCATTGAAAAAACAACATGTCGCCCATCTTAACGACGACATTTTGAGTCTTTGACCACACGGAAAAAAAGAAATAGTACAAAATACAGGGGCTACACAGTTCGCATTGGACTCGAGCGATTGCACAGCGATATTACCTGAAACACAGTGCTCAAAATACAGTGTGCTCAAAGTAAATTATTACAGTTTCTATACTGTCCTCTTTGGACTCGAACCGCTCTACTGTATCTTTTACTGGAACACATAGTCCAAAATACAGTGTAGTCAAAAGTAAATTTTGACAGTTCAACACTGTAATATAAATTTAACAAAACTTGTAATATGACAGTTGGTTAATCTGTATTATGTACAATGAATGCGCCAGTTATATTGACAGAGTTTATGTAGGTGTTTTAACAGTGAAGTCCTCTGTTCTAGAAACTGGTTAGCAACAGGTATAGTTTCAGTTTTGAACCGTTGCTTTTTACAGTGTGAACACGGGAAACCTTCTTGTTTTAATACTGTAATTCAAACTTGGTGAACCCCGTAATTTAATAAGGCCACAAATCGTATATTATAGAAAATTAGGGGTAAAAATAACATTAGATAGCGCTGAAAGAACAATTAAAGCGCTGAAAGAACTGCCAGTCCTTTGTGTCGTGGTCGCGCCACGCTCGAGACAGGTCCTAACCAGTGAATACCGTTTACAACGTCACACTGTAAATTTGATTATAAACATAAAATTAAAAAAGTTCGGCGAAACCTTCGCTTACAATGTATATTGTAAGCAATGTAATATATACACACACACACGCACGCGCGCACACACACACACACACACACCCACACACACGCACGCACGCACGCGCACACACACACTCACACACACACACACACACACACACACACACACACACACACACACACACACACACACACACACACACACACACACACACACACACACACACACACACACACACACACACACACATATATATATATATATATATATTAAGAATATACTGAACTGAGTGAGACACACAAAAAAACGTTTATCCATAAAAGAAGTTTGAGAAAACTGTGTAGAAAATATTAAAAAATCAGTCACATACACAGGAACGTACCTTTTTGTAAATAATTCTCTCTTTTTTATAATTTCTTGAATTATGTCGCACAAATTTCAACATTCGCATCCTATCGACCACGCACTACTAACTGGCAATCCTTTGTGTCCTGGCCACGTGCCTCACTCCACGCGCGAGACAAGTCCTAATTACACAAGAACGTACCTTTTTTTTAATTCTCTCTTTCTTTATAATTTCTTGAATTCTGTCGCACAAATTTCGATGTCCGCGTCCCATCAACCACGCACTACTAACTGGCAATCCTTTGTGTCCTGGCCTCGTGCCTCATGTGCGTACAGCATAAAAAACAGTGATCGCATTTAAATTTTACAGTTGAATATTTTTACTGAAATCACTGATGTATTCACAATATCAAACTGTAAATAAACCAGTCTAACTGTAGAAATCTCAGAGTGCACAGATAACGTCATGAACTGTCGAAAGAAGAGTAAAACTACCGTGCCACACTGTGAAATTTAATGAATCACGCTGTACTCAATACAGTGTACACTGTAACCCTTGCAGTTTGCGTACAGTATAAAAATCAGTGATCTCATGTAAATTTTACAGTTAAATATTTTTACTGAAGACACTGATGTATTCACAATACCGAACTGTAAATAATCCAGTGTAACTGTAAAAATCTCAGTGTGTACAGGAAAATTCGTCATTTTTGTAGGACAGGATTTACATTACTTTGTTTCACTGTAAAATGAAATATAGCACCCTGTTTTTCATGCGGTTTATACTGTGATTTTCGCTGTTTCTTTTTTTCCGTGTCGCTCGAGTCCAATGCGAACTGTGTAGCCCCTGTATTTTGTACTATTTCTTTTTTTCCGTGCAAAAAATGTTTTAACGTTACCCTCTGAACCCTAAAAGTTTCACTAGATTCAATCGAACTAGTGTAAGATTAAAATAGGACACCCGGTATATATAAGTATAAATTTAAAAAATAATGTATGATAACATTAGCGATAAATAATGGCACTGTGAAGAAAAAACGTCCTTTTTTTATTTATCTAGAGAAAAATCATCGTCTTTTCCAAATGTAAAACTGTTCTCCATTATTACCTCGATATAAATATAAATATTTTACAGTTGTATAAATGTATAAATGTATACGTGAAAATAAATGAAGAAACGGAATTAAGTATACGCTAAAAATCTATTTAAAAATGTAATAATATGAAAAATTTGGTAAAATTGAATGACAACGAAATAAAAAACTGAAGGAGTAACGTAAAAATCGTTTATGAATTTGTGTATTTGCCCAATGAATAGCTATCGAGGGCTTTGGTGGTGTGCCACCGATAAGACCACTCGAGACTCTGCACAACGCGCTCTCGCTGAGGCAACTGGACTCCTTTCTCGACATGATGACGAACGCAGCGTTGTTCAGAACCCCGGCATCGTCGCCACCGAAATTCCCGTCCCCTGGTGGTAGCATCCATGGTGGCTCGGTAGTCCCGAATCTCAGTATCTGCAACATCAACCAGGATTATGCCTCTTCCGACCTGGAAGCCGGCAGGTATCGTAACAAGAAAATATCATCTGGCCTAATATTAATTCACTTGAAAAAAAATATTCACGCGTCCTGTAGGGCGAAAAAACGTAATGTAATAATACTCTCTGATGCATTTTTTAGGGTCCATTTTGATACTTTCACAAATGATTCATCATTCCCAATATGTTATATTTTTCGTTTAGGAGATAATTTTAATTTTTTATTTGATACATGGATGAATTAATGAAAATTATTCGTGCGACAGATACATCACGCCAACTCCCATGCACTACAAATCGGTGCTGGACGGCGACGGCAACGATATACGAAATCAACTGTCGCCGACGAGTCCTAACAGTAAGTACATATTTTGATAATTTTTTTCTTCAATTTTCGTATTTATTTTTTTACGAACCTATAATTTTTTACAAGTACTATAAATAAATGTTTTATCCCCTGAAATTTAAAAATTATATAAATATTATGAATTAAAAAAAAAAACTTTTGCGATCATAGGTTTTATGTCGAACGGCCGATATTTTTATACAGAAGCTTCCTCTCCGAAACGTAACAGTGTCGACTTTTATTTTGTTTCCTCTTTTTTGCTTATATTGTGTAATTTTAAAATGGACGCTACGGAGGCTCTCTCGTTTCAGGCGCCGGCTGGAGCAGCGAACCGCAGTCCTTCCTCTCGTCCGGGCCTTCCTCCCCGGCTCCCACGTCTGCGGGAGAGTGCAGTATGTCCATAAGTCTGGTCAGCATCGACGGGTGAGAGAATTCGCAAAAATACTATTTTTTTTTCATACATCTCTGGCAATCTTTCCTGTAAATGTCTCGTCTCCACAGGACCCAACCGTTCGCCGCTTCAAAAGTCTCGGCGACCCCGTGTCCCGACGTCGACTTGAATGACTTTTGTCGCAACATTGACCAAGAAGTGCACGCCGAGAGTCGCGGCAGTATTTCCTATACGGATTACTACAGCAACGAGGACGGTCAGATAAGGAAGACGAGCGGGTCGGAACTGGCGAATTTGCGGGAGCGAGTTGCACAGGCCGAGACCGCGCAGGATTCCACCCTCGAGGATGAGGAGGATCACACGCTCACTCTTCGCGAGGCCGAGCAGCATCGCAAACAAGACATCAAATCTATATTCGATCAGAACAAGGAAGGCGCGACGGTCAAGCCTGGCAGCAGTTATAAAAAAATTGGCCGGTTGGTAGCTTGCCGAAGAAGAATATTTTCCGTCCTCTTTCTCTCTCTCTCTCTTTAGGGAAGCAGAGTATCATTGCATATCTGCGATTTTCTTTTATTTGCGTTTTTAATATTATTTTGTCCATAGAGTAATTTTTTATTCTTATTTGTATATAGAGTAATTTTTTATTCTTAGCGTACGAAGCACGAGGGTGAGCCCGAGGATGTTTTTGTCTCAGAGCTCGAATAAAAAAAACAATATAATCCGTTGATAGATTCCGAGTGGAAAGTATGGAGATATCGGAGGAAGATGTGAGAATAAAGGAAGCCGCGGCCAATGTAGACAATCCCGAGGCAGTCTCGACTTCTAGCTCCAATCTTTCTCTCGATCGTGTCAAGACCTCGAGAATGCGTCCGGGGCGACGCGGCAAAACCATCGCAAGGTCGCAGAGCGTCTCGACACCTCAATACTCAGCACGCCGTGGCGACATCGATTACGCGTGTCAAACATCCGCGACGAATACCGGCTCGTTCTCGACAATGTCGTGCGAAGATTTGGAAAATTGGAAAGCAGCGGCGGCGATTTCGTCCACGACGCCGACGATCGCGGCGACCACCGACCTCGTCGTTCAAGAGGAACCGATCTTGACACTGGCCGGCAGTCTCAGGGGATGTTCCAATGTCGTCGTAGGATTCAACGTACAGAGTGACAAGAAAGATTAGGTTAATTTCACGCAAGCTCTCAACGCATTGTGCCGTAAAAACAAAAATATTGCGAACCCGAGGAGTTTGTTTTATTTTTCCTTTGGCAAGTAATGAATAATAATGAACATTAAAAAACCAATTGCTAGGTGGAATTATGTTCGCGCTCGAAAAAATTCGGCGGTGTTGAAGGGCCTGAATATTTTTGTTCTCGATCGCGAGAAAGAGTTTTCTCGTCAAATTGAGCGAAACCAATCCTCGAACGTATAATCAAATTAAGGCCAAAAACTATGCGGCTCCCATCCACGATATTTTCAGGACCCTACAGGGTCAACGTGGTGTCACTTAATTTCTCGTTAATCTAATATCGAATAACTATTTTTAGCGAAGCAATTCTAAGCTCCCGACGCTGGCGTTTATTTTTTAATCGTCGCGAATTTCCGCACATTTGTAATTCAGCAACGCTTCAGGTTTATACTCACAGTCTGTCTTATTTACCATGTACAATGTCAGCCCGGTGTAGTATTTATTATTGTTACATTTTTGTTCAAATTTAGAACGCGAAGCAGCGATCGCCCGTGATTGAGAAATAATCATGAAAAGCGAGTAAATCATGTAATCGCCTTAGAACTTGGTGTATCGAGTTTTGTTTTTTGTTATTCTTTTTTTTCTTGGCGCTCGAGAGGGGAAAGTTTCGTCCGTACGTTGGTCCGCATTCCCAAAAAAGCAGAGAAAATAGCTAGAGCATAAAATAACAATAAAAATATAGAAAATCGTCGGGAACGAGATGCAATTTCCCAGTAATTGAAAGTTACCAAAGACTACCGCCTTGAATTATTTCCTTTCACCCTCTGATTGTCACAGAGTCATTTTAATCGTCGTGCCAGTACGACCTAAATCGCTTCTCGTCAATTAATCAACTTGCGTATTTCGGCGGAAAAACGAGAAGCGGAGAAAAAATATCGATGACGAGGAAAGTAGATGCAGGCGTATATTTTTTTTGCAGAAAATAGAGGAAGAGAAAATTATGAAGAAAAAACGCATAACTATCGATGTTCCTAGTTCGATAAGCAGCGATGTGATACAAAACCCCGGCTTTTACGCGGAGGCGTAATGCACCTGAGTTGTGTGCTGTATGAGCTCATGGTAATGATTATTATATCGATCGTCACAGTGAGAGAAAATAAATTATTTAGAAAAACAAAGTTTGGAAGCTTTCTTCGTTTTCCACGTAGGTATAAAGACATTTCGCGACTGCGTGAAATTCATAAATCGTAATCTCGTCGGGAGCAGTCAACGGTATTCCTGAAATGCGAAAAATAGTGTGGAAAAAAGGAAAGCGATTAGAAGACGGAAAGGGGGAGGGTGACGGTTGAGCTGACTGAATTAGTCGCAGATGGATCCCTCGATCGCATATTTTCGTCCGAAGCGCCCCCAGAACAACTAACAAGGCGTGACCCCGTTGCGGTGTTCGACTTTTCGAGGGGTTCGAATCCCCGGTGGCCCTCCATATTATTCTATCGTATTTACGATTACACCGGCGTCAAAAGGAAGAATATGCTGTCCCCGAAATGATATTCCGCACGTGCACCCGCCTCTCCGCGATTCACCCTCGATCCGTCGTGCTCCATTTGGACACGTTTACATCATCTTTCGCTGCACGCTGGCAAGAATTTCGTACACCGTTTCCGAAAATTCATCGAAAATCCCCGGTGCGAATCCCGTCGTCCGTTTTTTGTTTTTTTTTTTCTCGATCGCGTTCAATTTAGTTCGCACTCACGTGCAGAACGGACGTTCAGTAGTTGGAGGATGGCGATGGAATTGATCGCGCAATTGTTGAGAATATTTTCGAATATGATAGTTTTGGAGATCGTTTTATAAATATTTTTTTTGGGTACGTATTTTGGTAAATATGTTTCGAAATATTATTTTTGAGTGTACAATTCCGAAGATATTCTTAAAATATTATTTTTGCATATACAGCTTGTATATACATTTTGTATATACAAAGATATATATTTAAAAATAATTTTTTCAGGAGTATTTTTTTCAATATGTTAAAAAGAATATTATTTTCGGCTTAATATTCCCGAAAAATTTGATTTTTTTGCTCGAAGTCTTTGATAAGCGAGACGAAAATAAATGAAGAAAGATAAGATAGGGATTTGACGAGAGAAGATTTGTTGAAAGGGGTGAACGCACGTGCAGGGGGTAGTTCATGGAACGGGACGGTCGCAGACGCGACAGCCAAGTGACTGAAATCAAAGCCTATTACGAATTTGGTGATGCACAACAGATCAGATCGACGTCTCCCCCTCGTTTTGCTCTCTTGGTCCTGTCCTCTCTCTCTCTCTCTCTCTCTCTCTCTCGCATTTTGCGCCCTTTACACGCTCCGTATATTTGCGGCCCTCGCTGCAATTCGACAGAGACGGAACGCAGGGACTCCGGTATTCCATCATATCCGTGACTAATTAAACGACTGCTGTATAACCGCAGTGCGCGCACTCTGGACAGGAAAAAAACGCCCTAATGGAAAAGCAGTCACAAACCTATCTACGATTTTTCCCCTAATCGTCGAAAATAAAAAAATAAGTACTGTTTTCCGTTTTCTGCATTTTTTCGCCTGATCGTATAATCGTAAAGCAGTTGCGTGAGATATATAATCATTATGCTTGCAATATGGCCTGACACGTGGCTGCTGATAAACTACGATTGGTTTTATTGTATTATTTTCTATCATGATAATGTGCCTGACCGCTCGTTTGTTTGGGGTTGGGTTTTATCAACGGGTTACACACAGCTTGTGGCTGGAACGAAGACGAATTTTCGTCCGTGTGCGGGTTTTCAATTGTTTGCCTTCACATTAAAGCGTACGGTTTTAAGTATCTTTTAGGATTCTTCTATGATAATACATTTTTAAATGTGGTACATGCAATATTTGTGCAGAGTGCTGTTCAACCATTTGCGGCAAAGTGTAACACTGGTGTTACACCTAATTCAATCAAGATTTTGACGATTCAAAAGTGTTTTTTAATTAAATATGACGGTTGTAAATGTGTTTCAAGGTTCCTAGGACTTCGATAACTACTAAAACATACCTATTAAATTTTTATTTTTCACGTAGCGGGTGTCATCAATAACGGAAGTGCAAAAAAAAAACGCGCACGTGAGAAAAAATGTATGCTTCAAAGGGTTAAAAAAACGTCCTTTCGGTGAGCACTGCGGTTCTCAGAAACAAATCACCTGAAATTAAAAAATCAAACGCATTTAGTTTTTCCATGAAACTATCAAGTGCTTGAACGAAGGATTCGATAAAATATTAATTTTTGAAAAAAATAGCCGCGCTGCAAATTAAGAGTATCGATTTTCGGTGAATAAAAACGCTCTATATTTGTTCATAAAAAAATGCAGCGGAAGAAAAAATTGCTCTGTTCAAGCAGTGGTTTTTGATATTCAAACGAAGCTTGTAAAATTTGAAGTTGATCGGTGGAGTGATTTTTGAGATAACGTGGTCTCCGATCCCGAAAAAGTAATTTTGACGAAAACGCGTTTAAAGTTCGCCGATTCGCGGAACCTACCTGCAAACGCCTATAACTCCCTCAATTTTGAACGGATAGACATAGCATTTTCAGAGCATATTTTTAAAACTTTACATTTTTAAAATCCGTTGAAAACGAAAAATCGATATTTTCAAAAATGTTAAATGTAAAAAATGTAGGCTCCCAAACTATTTTTGACCACGATAATTCGTCACAAATCCCATACCTCAGGGAGCATTATAGCTGGAAGGATGAAGACGTTTTACAGCTCGTTTGACATTTGCGCAACGACCAACGAGTATCTCAGCGACGAATACGAGAGACGAGAGAAGGTAACCGATGCTCAAGATCGCGATGAGCCGCTGACGAAGAACGATCATGTTTCTCTTGTATTTTGGTATCGGTTTCTCGTAGTAATCGCCGTCGTTGAAATCGCTCAAATTGTTGTATTTGTACTCGTACAATTTGTCGATGAGGCCGGTATCGTGCATACGCGCGATCACGCGATCGAAGCTGCGAAGATACGGTGAGCCAGGCCCGACCACGAAGGCTCTCGAGTCCGCCCAGAAGCACGGCTTGGCGATTTTTATTCTACGTCGTCCGTGACGTATCTGCAGACTTATGATGGCTGTGTTGGCCTCGCGTTTGCTCATGAGACACGTTATGTTGCCACCTTCGGCCGCTAATTTTGGACACAGGTACATCTTGAACGCGGCCTTTGTGCTTTTTTTGCGAAGACTGCGGAACGTGGGATCGGGATTTTCGAAGGTCTTGTTGAGGGTGAGTGTCGTGATAACGGGTATCAGTCCCGAACGATCGAGATCCTCGAACGTTTGGAAGTCCATTTCCGCGTCGGTTTTCAAACTTATCTCCGTGAGGGAGCCGTACATGTTGTTGGAGTAGATCATGGACAAGAGAAGCAAGCAGCTGAATACGATGCGTTCGACGTTGAGGAGGGGTTTGCACGTGACCGGTATAGCGAGGAGGACCCGGGCGATGTTCAACGGTCGCCACATAGACGACGATGACTCGATCCGGAAGAGGCGACGCAGCAGAACAAAGCCCATTACGATCGTGGCACTGAGCGCGTAAGTGGCGAGAAAGTTGACGGACATGGGTAACCGCGTGATCGGGATAATCGGCACTACCGGACACCATTGATCCATCAATAACGCTGTGGTGCGTAGCACACGATCCCTTATGCTGGCTGTGTAATGGGGCGAGAGATAAGACTGAAGGTCGATTTTATTCGATGCTATACTGGTGTGAAGTATTTTAGCGGCGTTCGAACGATTCGATCCTTTCAACTGCAGCGGCCGATATTCCAGCGTGGCGTTCATCGTTAGGGCGATCGTTTCGACCACGCGAACCGTCGGCCCGTCGATCATCACGGGCTTGCGAAACTCGTTGAATCGCGCGATGGAGAATGGCGGCGCGTCCACCGCCGTTATGCGCAACGGATGACCCGCCATATCGGCCACTTTGTTCGGAAACCAGACAATCCCGGAAGTCCACTCGAATCTTCGATACTCGTTCCGGAAACGGTTCGCTTGATGAACTATCGCTCGTGCGTGAACGAACTCGCGATTCCTCGCGAGCAACGACCTCTTCTCCGTCGCTTCCGCTTCCGGCAGCTCGAGGATCGTAAAGTCGTACATCTTCTTGGTCCACGCGTAATTCAAGATGTCCTCGAGGCTGTCGATGGGCACGCGATCAACGAACAACAGCAGATACGTCGGCCGATACTGATACATCGACAATTTCGCCGCGTAATCGATCAATGCCCGGGACGGTAAGATCGGTAAGATTTCCCGGGACTCGAGAATCATCACGAACAAACTGGAGGTCACGTCCATCCTGACGAAATAATCCATTGCGTTGTAGAGCGTCGAGAAATTCTTCATCTCCGCATCTCGCGCCATGTTCAACCTTATCGTCGGCACTTTTCGCATCATCCTCGCGCAAAATTCCTCGATTCTCGGACTCGATAGTTTCTCGTCTTCCGCGAGTCTCGTCGCCAGAGTCACTTGACGAAATCCCGATTCCTCGGCGACCCATGACGCCAGACTGTTCATCCAATCGGTCGACTCGATCGAGACAACGCAGCCGATCGCGGCCCACAAAATACCAGAGACCTTCAGGATCCTCATTGTTGACCCACCGATCCGCGGGACAAGTCTCGATCGACTGATTCGATTATTGTACGAAGTTATGATGAAAGAGCGGTTGAGAGGTGAAAAAAACGTAAACTCATCGCACGAAACGACGCAATCATTTCGGATCCCTTATCACACCAAACATATCTAAACCTTTTCCTTTCTTCTACAATTTGATAAACCAGGAATGGACGTCGCCTCCACCTCCCACTCTTACAAAATTCTCACAGAGTATACAAATTTGAGGTCGTTGGGGTTGAGTGTCGCGAGAGATATGGGAATATCGAGGTTTGGCGAGCAGCCCTTTTTTTCCTTCCCATAGCTTGGTTGCTTATCTCAATATCTCATGGCTCCTTACAATTCTTCGACCGAATGTTAATTTCGTTGAAAGGCGGAAACGAAGAATCGAGCGATCAGGGGAGCACATTGTCGAACCATCACCTACTGCTTCCATCGTAAACACACAGAATTTTTCATCTAGAAAGAATCAAAATAAACCTGAGTAACAAACTAAAAAAATCCATCAAATCCAAACGGCGTTACTGGACTTGTATTGGCCAAATAATTGAATCCTGTCCAACCTGACTGAGCAACTGGATAAGAACGCACATTTTTGTATGTTTCGTTGAGATTTTGCGAGCTCGACGGATTTTCGTGATGCGAATCTGCGAGCTCGGGAACTTTTGCGGGGGCGCCGACGCTCCGAGCATCGATCCAGGCGTCAGCTTGCCGTAACGTCTATACCGCTCGCTATATATACCATTTACTTTGGGCATACATGTATTACACTCGCGCGCGCTCACACGCACACACACACACATATTTGTGTGTAAGGGTACCGAATGGACCAAAAGTTATCTGGAAACCTGACTGGCCGTTCTCTCTCTCTCTCTCTCTCTCTCTCTCTCTCTCTCTCTCTCTTTTGTCTCTCCGTTTGAGCATGATCCGTCCAGCTGCTGAGTCTCTACTTTACTTTTTAATTTTTATCTTTCATTTATATTGCACTTCTGCCTATGTTTTGCTATGTTATTTTTTTATTTCTGATTATATCGTTTTTCTGCCAATGGTTAGTTATGGAATTTTGCTATTAGTGGTTTATAGCTTATGCTTTGTTATGTCATTTTTTAAATTTATATCGCTATGGTAAGTCCGGGGGAGTTGGCCATAAGGGAGAGATGGCCAATTGAAATATTTCATAGAAACGCACACTAGATTTCCCCTGTTACTGCTTAATTCGCTTTGCGTCGTGCACAAATGTAAGTGTACGAGCGAAAGTTTGGCAAAAAATGTTACATAAGTAAAATTCTCGTTAATTTTTCTATCTAAAGCAAAAAAATCTGAAGGTTTCATGTTTGACATTGTGGTAAAGTTATTTTGTAAAAGTGATGATTACTTTTGTATTTCTTGAATATTTCGCGAACAGTGATTTGTTATAACCTCAAGATTTTGCATGTATTGTTTCTATTTGATTACATTTTAGATGTGGCCATCTCTCCCGGGAGATTAGGAGCGATGGCCACGTACAGTCGGTGTGTTATGGCCATAGTATTGGTTGTGATATGTTCAAGTAATTCCTTTTTCCTACATTTATTTTTGACGCTTAATAAGTACAAGAGAAAAGCAACTGCTCTACGAGGGAACTGGACTCAAGAATCATTAAGGGAAGGTACCTGAGTAAACAGCGAGAAAAACAGGTATATTTCGGAAACTTTTATCTCAAAAACTAATGATTCTATTGAATCCGGGTTTTTTTTATTGGAAAATATGTACATTGAGGTATATTCAGGAATTTTTTAAAATAAATTCGTTCACGGGAAGCGCCGTTTTTGTGGTCAGCGTCAGACGTGTTGTTCGTTGACATGGCTTATGGTGCCAAGGATTCCGGGCAGTCGGTTGATCTGAAACATGAAAACGCAACGGATTCTTGAAATATAATATACAAAAGAGTTCGCCTCGTACGATTTTTTTGCAATTTTCATTGTTGACGGAGTTGCGACTGATTTAATTTAACATTCGTTTTTCGTTCGCAATTTCCGACGATTTTGGTTGCATAAAAAAGCAATGGTTCAATCAAATGAAAAACCCCTACGAGGCGAACTCCTTTGTATATTGTGTTTCAAGAATCCGTTGCGTTTTCAAGTTTCAGATCAACCGACTGCCCGCAATCCTTGGCACCACAAGCCATGTCAACGAACAACACGTCTGACGCTGTCCACAACAACGGCACTTCCAGTCAACGAATTTATTTTTTTAAATCCTAAACACACTTCAATATACATATTTTTCAATAAAAAAAACCCGGGTCCAATCGAAACATTCGTTTTTGAGATAAAAATTCCCGAAGATTACCTGTTTTTCTCGCCGTTTACTCAGGTACGTCCCCTTAAAAGCAGCTATTACTGGTGTAAGAAATTATGAATTGTCGGTTCGTGTGGCTGCTAAAACCTACAAAATGCCTAGGAAGACCTTAGAAAGACGATATAAGAACAATGACAAAAAATGTTGGGAGAACATTTTTATGAAACTCGTCTCATCGAAGACTGGCTTCAGTGGGTAGTATGCCAACTTTGGGTACACAAAAATTATACTGATTTCGATCATATGTGTTGTAGATGTGGCCAAAAGAAAAAGACATTTAGAATCGAAACATAAGACCAACGAGAAAACCGCGAGCATAATGCTGGGTAACTCACCTCCACTGCTATGGCCATCACACCCGGATACTCCGGGAGAGATGGCCAATCGTCATTTAAAAAAAATAGTCATTTTAAAGTTGATCTGATATGAGTTTGTTTTAATTTCGTAAATTATCTTAAAGTTAAATGTTCAAAGTTTAATTACAAATGAAGATAGGTTAAGGCGTTACCCCCACTTGTAGCGCAAAAAAGGCCTTTTTCATGAATTTTTTTAAAGAAAACTACAAAACTTTTTTAATCGATCAATATATCATCTTAAAGAACACATCTTGAAGAACTTTCAGTAATTTTTTTATTAAAAAATATTACATTGTTTAGCGGCAAATGGCCGTCAATGAAATAATGTTTTTATATACACGGTTTGCGGTGACCAACATTGCGGCGAAGTGGATCATCTGAAAAAAAAATGCGGATGGATTTAGTCAAATATAAGTATAAACTAGTATTTAATCGAAGGATTTTAAAAAATATTCATTTTTCACAAAATGGCGGACAGTCAAAGTTAATGGTTCGATTTTAACGAAGAAAAGGCCGTTTTTTGGCTATAAAACGGCCATTTTTTTCGAAAAAAGAATCGAACGATTAAAGACTACATTTTTATGTATTAAATAAGCCTGCAAAATTTCAAGAAGATCGGTTCATTAGTGTTCGAGTAATCTTGGTCACCGACTTCAGAAATGCCATTTTGAGAAAAACGCGTTTAAAGTTTCAATTTCAGTTTACACGAAGAAAATATTTTTTTTTTGTAAACTTACATAGTCATCTATTCCGGGCCCATACAGAAGTATGGGCCCGGATACTTGTACTTCAAAAAAATGCAATAAAAAAAAATCGATTTTTTCAAAATTGCAAGTGATCCCTTAAGAAACGTCTGTACTTTTATTTCGACGGATCCTTGAAAAAACGGTGGCCAACTACCCCGGACGTACCCTATTTCTCTGTGCCTCGTTATCCTTTATTATTTATTTTTTTATCATTGTCTTTTTATATGTATCTTGTTGGCTAGAGGTTTATAGCAAGGGATATAACAAATCTTTTTTTTTCTCTCTCTCTTTCTCTCTCTCTCTCCTTGTATTATTGTTTCGCATGTTCTTATTACAAATTTGTTTCTTTTGTAATCATCGTGTACTGCGTTTTCCATGACCAAGATTTTTGTCTGCATTAAGCCATTACTGACTACCTATGTATATGTGGATTTTGAGTCAGAGGATGGTTTCTCGTAGTCCTAGTGCACTATTGAATAAATATATCTATCTATCTATTCATCTCTCTCTTTCGAAACATGTAAGGGCAAAACTAGTCTCAGTCTTAATTTTTCCTGTTTTTAAACGCGTGTGTGCGATAATATATATCCTTGGTGTGAAGTGGTTTGAGCATACAACGCCACACCGGGCAAAGCAAATTTTGTGAGATGTACAAAATGTACAATTGAAGCGATACTTTTTAACATAGGGAGATGCTCATCGCCAATGGCAGTTTTAGTGATGAAATAAATTACGTAAATAAATGTTTAAAACGTTATGAAAAACTGTCAAATCTGTCACTCAGTACATTATGACAATTTCGTCGCCTTTCACATTGTGACAACTAGGCATCTCCCTACATTAAAAAGTGTTTCTTCAATTATAAACTTCATAGAAACGGTGTAGACGATCGATTTAAAATTTACAGGATGCATTCAGTATAAGACAAAGAATTTACTGTATAAATTTGAATCAAATGGTAACATATCGTCAATTGTTACGAAACGCCTTCATTGAGAAATTGAAAATAATAGAAAAAAATATATATTCATCCCTAATTACGTACACGCACACATGTATATATATATATAATATTATATATATATATATATATATATATATATATATATATATATATATATATATATATATATATATATATATATATATATATATATATATATATGTATGTATATATGTATATAAATTAGAGTGGCTGCATTATGGGTCAGATTTGAATCTTCAAAGTCCCCTTGTAAAAACATAATCAAGATATATAAAAAAATATGTGCAAAGTTTTAAGGCGCTCGGAAATGTTTTAATGGTGCCTGTAGGTTTGAAATTTTAAACAAAAAAAAACGTGCTTTGCCAAGTTTTAACGTAATTATTTTTCGAGCTTAGGATATTGGTATGGAAAATGTGAATCTTGCCACACATATTGTGCACATTATGAGGTATATGACCAAATTTTCACAGATTTTTACAGTAATTATTGTCATTATTACTAGCTTTGCTGACAACCTCGTTTTAATTTTTTTGGATTTCATTAATAAAAGACTATTTATTAATGTTTGAATGCCCCTTTTCACCTGACACTAACTCAAACATAATAGAAAAGTTTTATTTCTATCAGAAGTATAAAAACTCTTAAAAATTACATTGCAACTTTGAATGAACCCGGAGCCATAAATTCGTTGCGCTGAAATATATTATCGCCATGAATACTATAATTATCGAATAAACATAATTTGCAAATTAAAACTCACACAAAACTGTGCCAAAGTAAAATGTGATTAGTGGAGCGGTCGGTTTAGAGTCCTTTTGTTTACATTTGGATACATTTTCTGGTATTCACGAACAACTTGAACAATGAATTGTTTCTGTTCCTCGTCGCAGGTCAATCTTTTATTATGTTCAGTAATGAGCTTGATTCCTCTTTCCGCGACGTCATTAACGATTCTTCATTTTTTGACAATTTGCAAACCCAAGTGATAATTTTTGTCCAAATACCACCTGGACACGTCGTTATTTAGGAAGCTTCAATCTATCTATTTTTCTTTTAACATCAGCGGGAATGCCTTCATCAAAAAATGCCATCGCAGCACTTATAACATTCAAATACCAATGATAATTTGATATTTTTTTGAGATCAACTTCGCTCACAAGGAAATTTAGTTTCTGGAAATCATATATTTGTTTAAAATTTTTTTAATCATGATCAGGAGCGGCATTTGCGAATGGAGCTGTGAACTATGCCTTAACGTAAATCAAAAAGATTGTATAAAATCTTTTTTACAAATCGACCTTTTTCGTTATGCGTGCAGTCTATAGTCGAGTCGACAATTGCATTAGAACATCAATAAATAGTCTTTGATGAAAGAAACTCAGAAAATGATGACGAGGTTGTCATTGCAAAGCTAGTAATAATAACAATTATTACTGGAAAAATCTGTAAAATTTTTGTCGTATACCTCATAATGTGCACAATATATGTGCCAAGTTTCAGATTTTTCCACCAATATCCTAGTATGAGAAATAATTAAGCAGTAACTTGGCAAACACATGTATTTTTGTATTGAAAAATCAAACCCTCACAGGTACCATTAAACATTTTCCGAGCACCTTAAAACGTTGCAAATTCAAATTTGATTCAAATTGCAGCCACCCTAATGTGTGTGTGTGTGTGTGTGTGTGTGTGTGTGTGTGTATATGCATTACCGGCGAAGTTTCCGGACAGAAATTCAGAAACTTTCCGGAAGGATTTTTTATGCCATTTTACTGATAGTTGACATAAACGAATTTAATAAATTACATTGTGAAGGGGAGGAATTCACCGTCTTTCCGTTTTTTTTAATTCACTATTCTTTTTACGACTAATACCCTTTTTTGAAAACGACCACTTTTTTGCCTTTTTTGTTTCTTTTCTAGTGAACCCCGTTTACAGACGACATTTTTTAAATGCATTTCTTTGACCGGAATCATAAAGGGGGAAGCTGGAGCTTCGGTTTTGTTTTTTTTTTAAAGCTTCGTACGATTTATTTTAAAAAGATATTTTGATTTTTTGGAAAAAAGAGACACTTTGAAAAATAACGTGTAACGCGGAAACGACAAGGATTCAAGGAAAACCTGAAGATAGTAAAAAGTTTAATCAGTTCTCGTTGAGTTCGCGAGAATCTTTTCAGATTTTTTCGTTTTTTTTTCACCTATTCTTGGTAAAAATCCGATGATTTAATTACCGTAACCCGAGAACCAAGGAGTTTTTTCGTAAAATTTCAAGAGAGGAAAAATTTATATTTTTCTTTTTTCAACGCAATAGAATTGGTTTTTTTCGACATTTTTTTCCCCGTTAAAATTTTATAGTTTTCTAGTCACGTCAATCGATTGATTTCAACCGATTCTATTGCGTTGAAAATAGAAAAATGTCGATTTTTCGTCTCTTTAAATTTTACGACAAACCCCTCAGTTCTCGAATTACAGTAAGTAAATCATCCAATTTTTTACCGGAAAATAGGTGAAAAAAAATCTTAAACAATTCTCGCGTACTCAACGAAAACCGAATTAACTTTTTACTACCTTGAGGTTTTTCTTGAATCCTCGTCGTTTTCGCTTTACACATTATTTTTAAAATTGTCCCTTTTTTTAAATAAAAATATCTTTAAAAAACGATCGTACGAAGCTTAAAAAAACAAATTTGAAGCTTGAGCTTCCCTCTTTATGATTCCGGTCAAAGAAATGCAGTAAAAAAATATTGTCTGTTAACTGGGTCCATCAGAAAATAAACGAAAAATTGTAGTTTTCGAAAAAGGGTACTAGTCGTAAAAAAATAACAAAATTAAAAAAAACACAGACTGAAGGTCAATTCCTCCCCTTCAAAATGCCGTTTATTAAATTAATTTATGTCAATTATCGCGAAATGGCATAAAAAATCGTTTCGGAACTTTTTTGAATTTTTGTCCGAAAACTTCGCTGGACAAACATTTTATATATATATGTATATGATTTTTTGATACATACATACATTTTACACATTATATATATATATATATATATATATATATATATATATATATATATAATTTAGAAGATAATTTATAGATAATAGCATCGATATCCACGTAAAGATAATTGTATCTTATGTATATGTATATGCCGGTAAATGAATCTGTTTCGTGCCAAAGAGCGGAAACGCCGGACAGTGGGTATCCGTCGCGAGGGTCGGATTAAACGCGAGGGCGTATTACGCGCGAATATCAATAATTTTATGCACCCTCCGCGGACTGACACTTGCCGGGCAAATATGCCGTGCCGATTCGACACAGAAGAATCGCGAGGCCTGTGGTACCTTCGAGTTTCCCCCTTTTGCGCTCTTCCCTCAATTTTCCCCTGCCCCGCCTATATATATTCTATAAAATCTGTCGCATATGCCGAACGTATGTGTGTGTAACGGGGAAGGTGTATGTAGGAATGAGAAGGGAGACACACGAATTAGAGTTAGCTAATGTGAGCTTAATCAATTCGGCCAGAGTCGTTGGGCCATCCGTCACACTTTTTGGTTATACCCAGACAGTTGCAATCTGTTCTACACGACCGTAAACATATATATATATATATTTTAATATTTACAAATGTATTTGAAAAAATATTCCTAATATATTATTCGGTTTAACTCAATTTTTTTTATTTTGCCTCTCATAATAATATTATAATTATAATAATGATTTCTTGTGATTTTGATAATAATCAGTATTATTATTATCAAGAACAAAAAATGAACCGCAACGTTTATTTGTTTTTAGGAACCATTTAAAACTCGTGAATTTTCGTCTCATTTCAATAACCATTCAAAGAGGGGGGGGGGGGGGGGCAAATCGTTGCGAGTCTTTTGGGAATACGTAGTCGCGTGCCCGAACATGTTTCAGAACACGTCGACAACTTATGAAGTTCGCACTTCTCGTTTGCGGCACGTGGCCGATCCAAGGGCTGGCTGAATGAAAGGGCTCGGCGAATCGAGAGCTCATTGAATTATGATCACTCGTGGCTCGTGCACGCATTGTTACAGTGACTGGAAAATTTGTGACTCTCGTCGTCTCGGATTACCTGTAAATAATTTATGCCACACTTCACGATATTCTTGGTGACCGTTCGGTTCGGAAAATTCGTAGCATCTGCTACGAGGAATTTTGAATCTTGATTGATTGAAGAACGAATATTTAGAAAAATTGCTTTTCTTTATAGAAAATGTAAAATAAATTGTAAGAATGCTTTTTTAATTCGAGTTGATTTAATTAATGACGAATGTATCCGATAAAATCCGGTTGAGCAATCGAGCTTATTTTTATTTAAGAATATATTTTAATTAAGTACTTTTCCAGCCAATCATTGTTTTTCCTATATTAATAATAATAACAATAATAATATGTTTTCGTTGTTGTAATAATAATACTAATTATGATAATACTTTCCTCCGTATAATTATGAATGATATTATCGAAAAGAAATCGTTTTCGTTATACATAATATGAAATGAATCGAGAAAATGCATTAAAATCTTTGTACACTTTCTTTCGTATACATACACTTAGGTGTTATAAAATGTTTATCGCGATATCTTGAAAATTGATGATTTTTCTGTTAAAAATGATTAAATTTCCTAATAATTATCATTTATCATGACATTTTTTTTAAATTATTGAAATATGTATCACGATTCATTTTGTATTATTTGTAACGAAAATGATTTAAGTTTTACGATATTATTAATAATTGTACGAAGAAAAGTATCACAACGACTCGTAGATACTTTTAAGAATGAGTCTTCGTATGTCTCTTTTTGGGCAGCCAAAACGATGATTTACAATCCGAATTTGTCATCTAAAAAAACGTGTCTGAAAAGTTCATATTGCAAAACGAGTATGAAATATATGTCGGCTAGTTTGTTCGGCAAAATTCGTGTCTGTGAAAAATAGTCGCAACGCGGCTACAGGGGCGTTACCATTGCAAATTCGATCGATAAGGGTTGTACCTTTCAAGGATAAGGATGGCCAATGGCGAGGCGGGAATTCAACTCGCAAATTTCGACCAATGAGGATTCACGAATTCAACCCCGGCTTAACAATTGTTGGTGCACCCTTCATCGTAGATATTACATTTTTGGTTGTCACGTGATGGGGAAAGGCGTGGCTTGCGCGTAAATGATCCTTGCGGTGTTTCCTCGGTGTACGAAAATTCCCAAAATGTACTGCAGAGATTCATTCGATAACGAGATCATCCACTGACAGGATGCCTTTGTGAGAAAATATTCATATACGTATACGTCTATTTATATATATTTATACATATATATCTGATTATCCACGTATAAGTAAATTGCAAATGTCAGTCCGTATTGATAACCGTAAACAATTATTTCCCAAGTCTCGTGCATCAATTTTCTCGAAAAAGTGATTTTCGTCATTTTATTTTTCTCATCGAATTTATCGAAACGACACCATCATGATTTTTGTGCCAGTGATGTGATTGAAGGAGACTGATGTGAAAATATTAAAAAATAAAACAAGATTTCCTTGCGTCTAAATTGTACGATTTTTTTTTCTTACATTTTCTTCACTTTCTTTTACGTGCAACGTTTTATTTTTATTTTGTCGTGACGAAAAAAAAAAGAAAAAAAAAAAACAAACAAGTGCCTCGATCCGTGAGCTCAGGCCTGGAGAACGGGAATGAGCTACTCTGAACCATTGTGGGAAATTAATGGAAACCAAGCACCAGTTAGTGAATTTGTATATAAAGTTATTACGCCGAAAATGATGCCGCCGAATTTTCACCTGAATTCTGTACCAATCATGAGTCTTGTTCCTTTTTTGATCGAGCTCGAAGTAACTTTTTTTTGTTAATCTAAGCGGGAAAATATTTTTTAGATTTATTTAAAAAAAGACTTGAAATGATCTCGTGAAAAGACAATTACAGAGCATTTAATTCGCACTAATTTTTGGTTTCATAAATAATCGATCACTGTTGTATCCGAAAATAAAATTTTCTAGGACTCCGTATCGACAACTAATGTTAATTTTTATTTTCGAAATGTGGCTATTCGTGTTTTTCAAATCTGATTTGTTGATAACAGGTAATAACGTCAGAAATGTCACAGTACGTAGGAAGCGAGTTTGGAACGTATCCGATGTGGGACAGTTCTGTATTGTATCAGGCGCCACCGCCTAGCCATGCTCACGTCAACGATCACGGTTTGTACAGGCAACCCTGTGCCCTGCTTCATCAAAGGTACGGCCTAGTTCCTCCAATTCTTATGCCAAATAAAAGTTTCGAGATACATATATTTTTGGTATTGAAAAATATCCCTATATATTTTTCGAATCGGGTGAAAAAAAGTCATTTATTTCCAGTCGATACACACCAAACGGTCGAATACCGAATCAACCGACGTCCACGTCGAAAAAACCGAGACGAAGAGTCGCAACCGTCTCTCAGCGACGAGCGGCCAACATTCGCGAACGACGGAGGATGTTCAATCTTAACGAGGCGTTCGACAAACTCCGCAAGAAGGTACTTTTTTTAATAGCCGCTTAATTATCGAAATTATCGCGAATTAAGATGATACTTTAACGATGATACATGTTAAAATCGAACGAATTTAACATGTATCATCGTTGATTATTTATTATTTACTATCATTGTTATTTATTTGCTACAAAACTTTTCGATTCAAATATTTCGAGATTTCTATTTACATTTATTTCGATATATTTATACAAAAATATAGCGAATGTAACATTCTTCATTTAATTATTTATTATTTATCATCATTGTTATTCATTTGCTACGGAAATTGTTAGCAAGGTGAAATTTTTCAGAACGTTCATCCCGATACTCATGCCCGATCGGGGAAAATGAATTTTTTTCCACCGAAAAGTCTATCGGCTTTCATTTTTTATTTGAATTCGTCACTTTTTATTCTAGAGTATTTTATTTCCCACTTTCTATTACAATTTATTTTTTTGTTTTGTTTTAGGTGCCAACATTTGCTTACGAAAAACGATTATCAAGGATCGAGACCCTTCGTTTGGCGATCACATACATCGCGTTCATGGGAGAACTGTTGGGAATAGAGCCAAGCAGTCCGAAGCCCGATTACATTCCGCGTGAATATTATTTACCCAATTGAACAACGCGGAAAAGAAAGTTCGCGGCCAAAATTCGCCAGAGATCAAAAAACAATTTCACGATGATTCTCTGAATGAATAAGTATCGATAAATAAGTCCAGAGTCTTCCACGTAGATATCCGATAAGATTCATGTCGTCTCGTTAATTTGGAATCTTTATTTTAATTATATTGATTCTTCTTTCGACAAACTAAAAGGTGCTTTGGTTCGAATTGTTGACTTCTGAATTCGAATTATTTATTATTTAGGAGGGTGTTTGTTGGCGTATCAAGAATTACAATCATGTTCAGTTAAATCGAAAGAGCGGGTAGAAAACAGTATATTTTCGTTGTGAGAACAATTGCTAATACGGCCAATCTTTATTCGTCATTTAAATTCACGTGGGCACGTGAGCTTCGACAAAATTCCTGACAATAATTACACGACAGACGATTTTCGTCCCAATTATATTGTTGATCTTTTTGTTATTGGTTTTTCCAGACGATTTCTTCCCAAGTATGTTGTGTCGGAAAGCAAATGATTCTTATTTGCGATTTATTTCATTTACGATAATTTGATAATCTGTAAACTCTTGTTAAAGTAAGCATTCATGTTGTACACATTATCTTTGCGACTGTACGTGAATATTTAAGAGTAATTGGTGTGTATATTGAACCATTGATGTAATGTCGAAAAAAAAACAAGGAAACACTCGTCATATTCCAGTGTGTTTGCACTCTCCCCAAGTACGTCTTCATTTTCCCCCTTTCTTCCCTTCTAGAACGATCGCTGGAAATTCTGATCTGCAAATCTAGTTTTAACAAAAAATACTCCGCTATAAAAAATTTGATAACCATCTGGACTTCGTTATCGACGGATTCGCGGGAGGCGCTTTCTTAACTTTGGCATCCGTCGCGCTCTTACTTACCATCTGTTGGTTTCTTCTTGGAGGTCGCTACTTTATAATTCGACTGGCATCCTTCCGATCTTACTTACCGTCTGTTGGTTTATCGTTTAGAGTGTCGCTGCTTTATCATTTGCTGGTACTACTTGCTGTCGGTCGCTGTTTTATGAGCGCGTCCTCAATGTACCAACGGTCGACATCTTACCAGCAAATCACTGATAAACGCTAAAATTAACTTGCCAACGTCTGATAACTATGGACCCCGCGAAGGGCTTTAAGACGGAATGACACCTCATCGCGGTCGGTGTGGTAGAGCAATTGTAGATACCCAAAAATCTCTGAAACGGCTCTTCAGATCCCGTCGAAACTTTGCCAAACGACGTCAAATAGATAGACGAACAGCTGTCTGCCCCTCAAATTTTCTGAATTTGAGAAAAAAACCGTAGATTGGCTTATGATAACCCGATCTACGTTTTTTTTCTCTCAAATTCAGAAAATTTGAGGGGCAGACAGCTGTTCGTCTATCTATTTGACGTCGTTTGGCAAAGTTTCGACGGGATCTGAAGAGCCGTTTCAGAGATTTTTGGGTATCTACAATTGCTCCGCCATACCGACCGCGATGAGGTGTCATTCCGTCTTAACGGTAGGACTCGCGTCCCAAATGAATTCCAGCAACTATATTTTCCGCAAAAAATTGTTTTTTATTAAAAAATCGACAGAATTTTCGTTTTTTCTGAATTTTGCAGTCGCATCGCTCAGCATTTCGATAAGCTGGGTTGGGATCTAAGGACAAAAAATGAAGGTACCACATAGATGTATCGTCTTGACATTATTTTCTAGACAACTTTATTACATGATATGAGAATACAGCCTACAGTTTGTAAATCATTGGGTGGGAAAGGGAGATAGGAATGAGGAAGAAGGGATGAGAGGTATCAATATATCTTTAAATATACATAACATGGGGGGGGGAGGGGGTTGGCGGCGGGGTTCGTTTGTAGGCTCGAGTGCCCGGCACAGTGGAAACATTTTCACCTCTCCATCAATCGTCCAGTCTGAAATTGTTTCACATCGGTCCTCTCGTATTCTTCTGCTTCCTGTTCTCTTAGCCTTCCATCTTTTTCTCTTTTAAATCCCCCATCGAAATTTTACACGAATATAGGACAAAGTAAAGAATGAATGTAAAAAAAAAACGTGCACGAATGTTCGTCGCGACGCGTTCGTCCTAGAGGATACGAAACGAAAACAAAAAACAGGAAAAAAACGTATCATCTATAACAATACAAGTCGAGGTTCATAAAAAAATACGAAACGTTGTACGGATTTCGCCGAGAAGAGGATGAAAATCACGAGAGAGTCGCAACGACCCGCTTTCCTTCCTTCCTTGCTACCTTCTCCTATCTCTTCAACCTTCTCTCTTTTGTTTTTCGTCTCTTATCTTTGTTTTCCTCCTCGTCCAATCATATATAAAAATGCTCTCGTTCGTCGTGTGTATATCGACTTTCGCGATTATTATCGCGAAATAACAAAGATGATGATACGCCTTTTAAATGCGGAGGATATTCGAGTCGGTTTTTGATATGAATACGTCAGGAGACACGTTTGCGGTGGTCCGGAAATCAAATTCTCATCGATATGTCTTTGTGTCCTTGTTTGACGTGTATTTGTGTGTCTCGTTCTCTGTTCTCGTGTGGTCTTTTCTCTCAGTTTAAACCGCTCCCTATGCGTATGTATATAATATGCGTTCAAAAGAGGGCGCGCCAGTGGCAGTTTTCAACATAATTGGGTTTCCGTAAAACGCAGTTTATAGTCTACACGCTCTATGAATTATGCAATTTGATACATTGCCGCGTATGCATTTTCGGTTAAATATTAACGTTTCCTTTTTTCTTTCGTCAGTTTCTTCGTTTGTGTATCGTGTCTTCAAATGTCATATATATAGGATATACGTGTGTACGTGTCTGTGTGTGTGTGTGTATGTGGCTAGCAAGCATAACAATCCAATTCTTATTTATAATAATTTTTTTCGTGATATGACGATTCTGTTATATCGTAGTGAACCGTTTATATATATATATATATATATATATATATATATATATATATCTTCAGAAAACGGCGCGCTGCGAAGCCAAATCATAATTTGCCTTATTCAATACATACATATCTATGTATGTATGTATATATATATATTTGTTAATGAATTGGCGCACTCATTTTTTTCTTCTTTTTCACAATATTTCGTAATCGTCTCGGTTCCGATCGAACGTTCCTTTCGTTCTCATAACTCTTTTGGTCTCTTTTTTCTTCTTTCCCGTCTTTTTTCGGCTATACAACGGCGAATATCAAATGTTATAAAATAGCCAAAACCATTGTGGGTGCGTTCTCCAACCCGGCATATGTCTGCGCGTGTGTTTAGGTTCGTGTGTGTGTGTGTTTCAACACACACACACGCAATTGTATCGTGTAATTGTCGCTGATATGCGTTAGAGCCAGACTTGTTTTGGTCATCGATTACGATTATATATTAATACGCTGTAATAATGAATGACGATATCGTGTTTCTTCTTTTTCTTCGTAAACTCCAGTCTTCTTAATTTTTGTTTTTTAAAATTAATTTTTTTCTTCACGTTGTTGGTGTTTTACGTTGAGGAGTGGAACGTCGAGCCTCGTTATGTGTATTTCATTTTGTTTTTTTTTTAAATCGTGATATGCGTCAGTTGAACGCCGGCGGTGGCGCCCTCTGACCGTTCGTCTTGGTTGCATCTTCGGTCATGACCGTGACCAGGTCACCGACAGCTTTCCCCAAGTCATCTGTCAAAGAGAATCAGCGAGTGAGAAGAGGTTCAAAGTTGGGGCAAAACAGGGATGAAGTACCGAGCCGACTGGGGAACGAAGTGCGGCTTTTTTCATTTCGAGGTTGGAAGGAAAACTCGAATTTAACGGGATTAGTGAGGTTACCCTGATGGAAATCCGCTTATTGGAATTCGTCAGATTTTAACAAAAAATGTCAGATTTGATAATATTCCGTCAACTTTCAATGAGAAATAATGTCAGAATATGTCATTTATACGACAGAATCTGTCATATTATTTCGAGATTTGACATTTTCTGTGAGAAGTTCATGATTTCTGACCGGAAATTGGAACATGCTTTACAGAATCTGTCATATTTTATCAGAAAAGTAATGTTATAATTCGGTAATTTCTGTCAGAATCTTACATAATATGTCATATAATGTCGTAAGAGTTTTCCATTTTATGTGAGATTTTCGTCATTAAATGTCATTTTTTTATGGAATATAATGGAATTCTTCAACATTTATAAAACATTATGACCGAATATGTCAAATTATATCATTCTTTCTTATTTTTTTGTGAGATTTTCGTCATTAAATGTCATTATTTAATGGAATGAAATGGAATTCTTTAACATTCATGAAATATTATGACCGAATCTGTCAAATTATATCATTCTTTTTTATTTTTTGTCATGACCGAACTTGTTAACTTTTGACATTTTGCATTATAAATATATGATATATTCTGATGAATTTTGACATTTAATTATCGATTCTGATAATAAATTGTCAGAATTCGTCAATATTTGATGGAATTTACATATAATTTTCTAAATTTTAATGGAAATGCTGAAAGAAAGAAATTTGGGACTTTATATTCAATAATACTTTTATTTGGTGACACATATTTGGCAACTGTTGAGATCTTAAAAAATATTCAACGTACAGAGACGCAGATAAAATACATAGATAAAAATATAATTAGTACGGTTGAATATGTTTTCTTGCATTTTTTGTCATTTTTTTCGATGCAACAATACGTCAAAAAATGGAAAATTGATTTATCATTTTTTGTTAAAAGATGACATTTTCTGACATAAAGATGACAGAAAGTATCAAATTCTGTAATTTAATGACAGCTGAAATCTGTCAGAATTCAACAAAAAAATGTGACAACAAATTATGATAAAAATTATCGTTTTCTATCATTTTTTGACATTTTCTGTCATTTTTTTCGATGCAACAATATGTCAAAAAATGGAAAAGTTATTTATCATTTTTTGTTAAAAGATGACATTTTCCGACATAAAGATGACAGAAAGTATCAAACTCTGTGATTTAATGACAGCTGAAATCTGTCAGAATTCAACAAAAATGTGACAACAAATTATGATAAAAATGATCGTTTTCTATCATTTTTTGTCATTTTCTGTCATTCTTTTCGATGCAACAATATGTCAAAAAATGGAAAATTAATTTTATCATTTTTTGTTAAAAGATGACATTTTCTGACATTCCGTAAAGTTAACATAATATGTGAGGTTCTGTCCGATTTTCATAGATTATTTCCGACAGAATCTATCAAAATATGTACGATTCCATCAAATTATGTTAGAATCTATTCATTTTCACAGTTTCTGACATTTTTTAACAGATTTCAACATTATTTGTCGAATTCCAATAAGCGGATTTCCATCAGGGTAGGTTAGGTTTTGGACGGCTGGATGATACGTGGATCGGATTTCGCTATACCAGAAGTGACGAGCATCGGAGAAGGTTGAGTTTTCACATTTTGGTGGAGATACAAGGAGCTGGAATGCAGCGTAAACAGATTGAGACAATTCGGCATCGCGGTGTCGAATCGTCGGTCGAAGTTGGGGAGGGACACAAGACAGAAAGGGGAATGGTTTCAACGTTACGAAGCTAGATGGCGCCGAAGACTCACCTCTTACATCCATCCTTTGGCGTGCGCAAGCGAACAAGCAAAGTATTCACACGAATTATTATTAGAAGAGATTGGGGAAAGAAAACGAGAGCTTTTTTTTGCGTTCGTGCAGAGGCTCCAGAACGAGTAAGCCGACAATTGTTATTTTGCTACTTTTTCGATTTCGATAAAGCCAAGTATGCCGAGGCATTCAACGCGAGTGTTAAAAGAAGGAAAAAAGAAATAAAGAAGAAAGGATAGGGAAGAAAGCACAGTGTCTCGTGATGCGAATGAGATTAAGGTGGGAAAATGAACGAACCTGCCATGTGTAAAAGATTGCCCACGTTATGGGTTACGCTGTGGGAATGCGGCGGGGGTGGCGGTCTTTCTAAACTTCCAACTCTGCCTTCACCCGAGCCTCCTCCACCTGTATTACGTTCACACACCCAATTGCATTTATGTTACATATACATATACACATATGAATATATATATATATATATCTCCTCGTGTCTCAGTGCCATTTGGTCGTGTTGCCTGAATTGCGACCGCTGCGACATGCCCGAGTGTCTATAATGTTTTCGGGCTCTTCGTGAAAGCGAAAAAACCCTTCGAGGCTAATGAACGTGTTGCAGAGTGAAGTTAGTCCCGTCCCAAAGTGATACGTGTTTGCAAAATGAACTTTCGTGAAAAATCAGCGAGAAGAGAACGAGAGGAATGACCGCGAAAGACGAAGAATGGAAAAAGTTGAATACGATGACGAGTTGGATCGAAACGCGTTGAGTTTGTGTATCGTGGTACCGCGACGAAATTGCTTGACCTTACACGCAAACGGGACCAAACCCGCGTCGTTCTTACCGGGTGCGTCGTGATAATGACCGTTCATCTTGGCTGGCGAATCAGTCGCCAATTGCGAGGCTGTTACACTTCTGGTCTGAAGAGTTCCCGTCTTCGAGGGCGAGGAAGCGTTCGGCTGAGATGAAAAAAGAAAAAAGCTCGTTGGATCAATCGCGCTCGATTTTTTATTTTTCTATCGAGACAAGTGTGCACAAATGACGAGTATTGCAATATCGTAGAAAATAATCGTATTGACCGGTTGGTTGATGATATCGATACATCGATTGACGATCGATAGATAGAGATAGGTTGACTTATCGATAAGATTAGTAGCTAACCTCGTCCAGCAATTGTCTGAGTCTCTGCAGCTGCGCTTCCAACTGTCGATTGTGATCCTCGAGGATTTGCATTCGCGCCTCGAGTCTCCCCTTGTGCTGTCTGAGGAGTTTGGCCTCGGCGATCATGTCGCAGTCCGGCTGTCTCGTCCCGTGGCCGTCCTCCGGTGTCGAGCCGGGTGTCTGTTTTGAGCGTAGCCTCTCGTACTCGGCCTGTAGCGTCGCGTTCTCCTCCTCCAGTTCTCGTATCATTGCCTCGAGTTCCTCCCTCTGCTCGGCGTCAATGGCAGCCATAACCTGCACGGGACTTCTCGGCACGTTGACGTTGTCGCCGCCGTTCAAGCTCTGGCAGTAGTGCGCTATCAGCTGATGCTCGTCGTCGCTGTCCGGGGTAGAGTTGCTACGGGTGCGCGACAACTCGACCTCGGCCAATCTCGAGGCGTACATCTCGAGCCGCGAGTGCATGTCCTGGCTCAAGGAGCTGTGCTGGGGCGAAGGTGCCGGACTCTCGAGGGCATCACCCTCCAGCACCGTCTGCACCGGCAAGTAACCCACCCGCGGATGCTTCTTGAAGTAACGCTTCGATTTGAATTTGTTGCGGAGCGCGCGGGTAAAGTCCCGGACGTCCTCGCCTGAGGTCGTGGCCGTGCAGTACTCCTGCATCGGATGCGTCAACTTGTGGTTCTTCGCTTTGCGACCCGAGAAGAAGCAGTTCTGACACATGTCAAAGTTGAAACACTTCAGGCAACGATATCTGCGAACAAAGAGATCATTGTTCTTCCAAGCGAACTCATTGGGGGTCAGGACCGATTCCGAAAAGTCCGTCGCACCGACAGTTTTTTCTCACCTGAAACCGACGATGGGATATTCCTTGCAGATATTGCACTTCGCCTGATGCTTCGCACCCTCGGCAGCGGAAAGTCTGTGGAGGACCGGCAGCCATACCATGCTCTGAGGTTCTTGCTGCAGCCAGCTGAGGAAGTGGACAGCCTCGATTTCGTTTTTGTCCTTGCCCGCCTTCTCGAAGCAGCTTCGTACGCTAGGCTCGATGTTGGAGCCCCCGAAAGCTGCGACCTCGCCCAATTGTCTCGGCACTTGGATGCAATCGTGCAGCAGCAGGCCGAGCTTGCGTTGATCGACCAGTCGGTTGGGATCAGCGATCAACCTGAATAGATCTGCGAGCACGAGGGGAAAAACGGTCATCAAGTTTTGCGGCTTGGCAATATACAATCAGCAGAAAATTGAAGGAGCAGAAAAATAAAAATTCCAGTGGTTTTTTAAAGGCCTTAACTTCGTAAAAAATATGGTCATATTGGGAAAAATCATTTTGAAGCTTGAAATCATTTTGAAGCTTGAGATCTCTAGTTTAAGAATCTCGCGGAGAATTTTTTTTTGAGCATCACGCTCGACGTTGTCATAAAAAATAACACGAGTCAACATTTTTTTTTTTTCATAATCGTCCATAGGCCTCAAAAGAATCCTGGCTGAATAAATGCTCGGGGGCCTTTTAGCCTGATTCTTTAGCTTTAATTTGGTATTTTTTTGCTCTGTGTACGATCATTTGTCGCTGAGATATCGCCGATTGAATAGAAAGTCAGTTTTTTTCTTTGATCATCGTTATCTCATGAACTAATTAGATCGTACATCGAACGGAAAGTGGGTTTTGGAAACTTGAATAAATCCTTTATAAGTTCCTTTTGGTATTTTAGACAAAAAACTTTTTTTTTAACTTAATATTAATTTGAAAAACTACAAAAAATGACTTTCCTGCCGTTTTCGAAAATCCACCACAACTTTGCAAATATTCACGAAAATTACCAATTTTTCAGATTTTTTAACTCGATATGTGCCTAAAGACCCGGCAATTTTTTAGAATCGATCGGTTAAACCGTTTTTTTCACCCGAATAGTCAGTTTTATCAAAAATTCTAGGAGCACTTTTATCGCTCCTTAAACGTCAATTGATGCTGGTCAAGATGCAAAAAAAGATTCGTTATTTTTTCCACAATTTTGCATTAACTACTCATCAGATCTCGTAAAAAAAGCAGTAAAATTTGAGCGTTTTTTTCGTCAGAAAAATGCATTGTTAAAAAAAAACGATTGCTTTATGATAAATTTAGATAGTTTTGAAAAGAATTGTTATTTTAAATGCTCGAGAGCTTTCGAAACAGTGATTGAACAATCGTATAGCGATGCGTGTAAAAAGGTGTATGAAGATCGCTTGGGGGTATCAACTTAATTTAATGCAAGTAAATTTAACTCGATAAATGATGGCATGCAAACAAAAAAATCGCATCGACACTGAACAGATGATGATTTCATAAAATTTTCCACACATTTCGAAATTAATTTTTTTTTTTTTTACATTTGATGAATAGTTCATGAGAAATTGTAGGAAAAATAACGGATTTTTTTCTATTTTAAATTTTTTTTCAAGATACAATTTTTTTCTGCGAGATTTGATGAGTAGTTAATGCAAAATTGTGAGAAAAATAGCGAATTTTGTTTTCATCTTAATCATCATTCATTGACGTTCAACGAGCAATAAAAGTGCTCCTTAAATTTTTTATAAAACTTTAACGATTCTGGTACAAAAACGGTTTAACCTATCGATATAAAAACGTACAGGATCTTGGGCATGTATTGAGCTAAAAAAATCTGGAAACATTGCGGTGGATATTTCCAAACGGCATAAAAGGTCATTTTTTTGTACTGTTTCAAATCAACATTGAGCTTAAAAAAAATTCCTCTAAAATATCAAAAGGAACTTATCGAGGAGTTATTCGAGTTTCCGAAACCCACCTTCCATTCGCTGTATGATCAGTTCATGAGATATCGACGATCAAAGAAAAAATCTGACTTTTCATTCAATCGGCGTTATCTCAGCGACAAATGGTCGTACAGAGAGCAAAAAATACCAAATTACAGTAAAATAATCAGGCTAAAGGACCCTAGCATTGATTCAATCAGGATAATTTTTTTGAGCCTATAGGCGATATTGAAGGACAAAAAATTTCGAAAATTTTTGCCTCGCCCTATTTCGCGTGACAGCGCCGAGCGTAATGCCAAAAAAAATGTTCTCCGCAAGAAGCTGTAAACTTCAAGCTTCAAAATGCTTGTTTTCCGATACGACCATTTTTCACGAAGTTTCGGCTTTTCGAAAATCAGTGAAAAAATTTTGAAATGTTTCTCCTCTTTGAATTTTCTTGCTGAGTGCAGTACGGAGGTATAATTGGGTCGAGACTCACATCTGTACTTTTCCTCCAGATGACCTTTGCAGAGCAGGACGAGGCCGACTTTGAAGGACAATACCCGAATCTGTCCGGTCCGTTGACTGTCGAGAAAAGGACACGTTAAGGTCAACGTTTGACAGATTGAACAATGGGGAGCTTGAAGCCCGGCTCGATCATCGGCCAATCCGACTACAAACACTGTCCTTCTCATGTGTCACGTGCAAAGTGGTGTGTGTGTGTGTGTGTGTGTCAATTAGAAAAATAGTCGAGCCACGTCTGGGAGAGTCTGGTGTACAGCTCATTGAATCAACATCAAGCACAGCCCACATATGTACATCGTATAAAAGTGTCTATATATTCACCTAGCGTACCTATCATATACATTGAGCAGCCAGTTGATGGCTAGATCTATGCAGAGCGGTACGGTAACCTGAGTCGGGTTGTCGGCCGCGATAACCTCGTAAAGGGACGTAAGTACCGTGACCATATCAGGTATGTCGATCAGTTTGTCGTTCTGCGCTCGCAGTCCGTGAGAATCAAACTGCTCCAGCGCCGAGGACAGGCTCAACAGATCCACTGGTATTTCGAAGTACATATTAATTGTCATTTCCAACATGGCACTAGCTAGTGCGGCTGTTGGAGAAATGGATCGGTGTTGCGGCACAGGTACAAAAAATGGACTAACTTTCGATCGAAATATTTCGTTGATCGAAAGTTTCGACATCCTTAAGCGGGTGAAAAATATTACGAAAAAAAAATACAAGTCTGCCCCTTACTGCCGATTGATTTCGTTCAACATGTCCTACATTTATCTTTGATACTTTACGGCATAATCGTTTCTGCACTGTTCGGAGTTTCATGGCGGTTCTGTAGGCGGAAAAGCGGACCTCGTTCAGATCGGCCAACGAGGACATTAGGTCGATCATCTTCGGGTGATCCCAGTGCGTCGTTTCCAACTGATGGCTGGACAAGTCAATAAATGAATCAATCAGACTGGGAATCGATGAATGAGGAAGGTGCAGGATGAACACGAGCTGATGCAATTGGTTCGAATGGAAAGCACGAAGTTGGCCGGGAGTTTGTGGAACGAGAACGAGAGCGAGAGAGATAGTTAAAAGTCAATTATCGGTTTGCCATTTACTTGATGTAGTAAGGCACTTTGGCCGGTGTGAGCGCCCTCTCCCACGGTGGCTCGACACTACCAGCAAGGAAAGCTTGACTACCCGGTGTACTGCCGTCCTTTCCGAAACCACTTAGGAGCTTGTAACGCTCGTCAACTGCCACTTGCAGTATCTTCCATCTGTAACAGGAGGAACCGCCGGAAACAAGCCTCGTGTCATTATCGAAGAAACAACATTTTCCAATCGTCATCCCATCATAGGATCACCACGTCAATCAATCTATCGCTTTTGCAACAAAGTTCAACGTTTTCCTCTCAATGTTGCTCAATTCGATGTGTAAATGGTGATCATCTTTTACGCTACCTGGTATTGAGGTCCTCCAGTTTGGCGAGCAAAGCGTGCGACACGATGACACTACTGTTGGCGAACAGGCTCGCCTGGTCGTTCGCCTCCTCGATGTTTCGCTGAATGGGACCCAATCGATCGCCAAACTTTTGCAGCTGATCCAACATCTCGGTCGCCTCGGGGGGATCGGTCGGATTCTGCCAGCCGCTCTGAATCGCTTCCGCACCTGCCATTCGTGAGGAAAGATCCTCCAGTGCCTTTTGAAAAACGCACATTTTCTGTAACATAAGCGTTCAGATTTTCCGTCACGTATGATTCGAGGATAAAATGTATTCGACTAGATGTTTTTGAACGACAAGTAATTCAGAATTTAAAAAAAAAACAATTAAAGACAGGTTGATCTTGTCGAACTCGTAATCCTTAACCAATCGGCGTTAGGGGTCTTCTCACGGTAGACGCTAAAAAAGGCCATTTTCATGAATTTTTTTGATAGGTTTATATGATAGATATTGTTATAAAAGTTGTTACACTCAATAAATACACGTTCGAAATACATTTTTAAAAAACATTATTCATTTAAGCCACTATTTATAGACGAAAATGGTAGTTTACAAAATGTCCTAAAAAATTGTAGGTCTGCGCTGTTGATGAAATCGCGGAGATGGATCATCCGAAAAAAAAAATCAACCGGTTTTAGATTCAGTACGTTAATGGCTATAGCGGATATCATACGATTTTTGATATATGCAAAAATAACAAAATGATGGACATTTTTCAAAAAAACAAAAATAAACGTGTTTTTTCACCGTTTTTTGGCAAAAAAATAGTAAATATCGAAATTTAAAAAAATCCTCGGTATGCGCTATAGCTATAGTTGTAAAGAATATATGGTCAAAATTTCATGAGTATCGGTTCAGTCGTTTCGAAGATTTTATCAACAAGCCGTCGAAAAACGCGTTTAAAGTTTGTTTGGGTTACATAAATACATTAAAAAAAAATCTTTTATGTATTTCGAAAGTGCATTTATTAAGTGTGACAACTTTTGTATCAATACCTATGATATGAATCTATGAAAAAATTCATGAAAATAGCCTTTTTAGCGTCTAAGGTGAGAAGACCTCTTAAACCTGCCGGTTCTCTGTTCGATACAATACGAAGGCCGTGATGTATTTCAAATATTGTCGTTTCCTTTCGATGCTTCTCAAATACTCAGCGATGATTCCCTGTAAAGTGATAAGCATTATCGTTTGCATTCGCAACGAAATAGGCGGACATCCAAAGCTCGAGGCATTGATTTACATGGCTTAAGGCGAAGATTCGAGGTCGTGATCGCGGTCAACGATCTTAATCCGTGCGCGCGAACCGAATGAGAACACGCGACGTGGGGCGATCTTTATCGCGTTAAATAAACCTCCCTAATTATCCGGATGGTCATAGATTGCAGTTGACTATAGGCTCTAGTTTCTAATGATCCTTTTAATGTGCGCTATACCACTCGCTCGTTTATACTTTTTTTACATTTGTCGGGGCAACATTTCGCGCTGCTCTCTTTCGCTCTCTCTCTCTCTCCAATCATTATTATTATTGTTACTTTTATTTTATTATCATGGCCAGTATTATCGCTATAAGTATTATTATTATTATATAGCTTATGTACTTAATATTCCGTAGTCACTTACGGTTAGGTTTACCGTTATTACATTTATGTTTAACAATGCAGTGTCTGTGCACTTTGTATCCCGATGTGCACGGCACTCCTGGGGAATAGTTGCTCCAGAGTAGGCAATGAAAAATGCTCTCCCTCTCTGTTTCTCCCTCACTCGTACACGTGTCAGTGACGAGCGCGAGATAATGTGGGTGAGGCAGACTTCTTTTTTAAAAATATTTTTTGGTTTTTATTACTCTACTATTAGTCATACTTAATAAGTTAACGTTTAAAGGACATTGCATGTGAATTATGTTCCTTAGCCTTTTGTACCGATTTTTGGGCAGGTCCTTACCCGAGCTGAAGCTCGAGAGCAAAAAATAAACAAATATTCTCTCCCCCTCTCTGAAAATGGAATTAATTCGTATGATCGTAGCGATTAAGGAAGGTGCCGTTTTTAACGAGAATTCGTGAGAGGACATTTTCTTATATTTGCAAATTTGAATAAACTGTTGGGGGCAATTAATTATGAGAATGCGCGGCCAAAAGAGAGAAAGAGAGAGAGAGGTTTTTACTTCTCAGTTTGCAACGTCTGCAATGTCATTTATAACGTAGCCGTACTGGCAATTAAAGTTAACTCGAAAGCCCCCTTGGCACGTCCCGCGAGTTGCGGGACACACTCTCCTTCGTGGAATTTACTAACGATAAGTTAATTGTCTGGCGCCAAACGATACTGTCCTCAACCCTCCCGCCGGGACCCCCTTTTGCTTTTTCCCTTTCCTGGACCGCCCGTGTGTAATATTAGCGGAGCGTCGCGCGCGCGGTTCACTCCGTCCATTCAATAATTGGTCTGACTTCGATCTCGAAAGTGCAATTTGTCGAAACAAGAGCCTTGAAGATCCCTCCGGATTCTCGAACTAAACTCCAACCAAAGTCCTACCGTAAGCGCCTCGAAATTCCAACAATCTCCAAAAGAACGAATGCTGATTTGAAAATTTAAAAGAGCAATATTGATCGGAAGAAATTATGAATTGTCTCCTTAATCGTCATAAATATTAACATTATAATAAATAAACAACAATATAATATTAACTTGAACGATTAGTATTATAAATATTCATTAAATATAAATTTTAACATTATAAGATTATAAATAAATAAAAAATAAATATAAAATAACTAAAAATTAAACAATAGTTAACATTATAAGATTATAAAATCAATATAAATGTCAATCGTTGAAAAAAAAATATGAATTGCCAAATGAACGAAATGTTCATCGTTAAAAAAAAGCCTCGACATAAGATAATTATCCATCTTCAAAAGCATGAAATTCTCAAAACAAAAAAATATTTATCAAGCGCAGAATAAAATGAAAATTAGCATTAAGTATGATCGTTAACAAGGTATCAATCTTGAGCTCAAAAATATATGCAATTCGTTCGAAAAGTACGATGGTTCGTTGCCGATTCGTCGATAAGGCAGGGCCCTTCTTCGCCGACGACGTTTCGAATTACACTCGAATTGCCCGTAGTTTCCGATTAAATTGGGCAGAACGGCGCACTTGGTGAATTCGATAAAGAGGAGTGAGCTACATCGTGAAATTTGGTAGACTTCCTTCCCCCCGCTGCCCCTGACCAGCCCGAAGGACACGGTCCGTGCAAAACCTGCTGCCGCGGCTGCGGTCCAACCGTCTCGTTCGGGCCGCGACGGGACCGAGGGAAAGAGCAGGACGGTGGAGACGCAAAGAGACCGGGGCAATTCAGCGAAGAATTCCGGGTCTCCGACGCTCCATGGATCCGACTAAAAATAGCACTGTTCCTGTGAGACTGTGCACACGGGGATGTGTCCAGTGCGGAGTTATGCCTGTGGCTTTGCTCTCATCCTCTTAATATATGCGCTGCCGAAAAAGACGGACTCGAAGAGAGGGACAAATGGTGCGAATATGGACCAGTAAAATTTCTCTCTTCGCCCTTTTTTATTCGGATTCTGATTAGGGTGGTCAGCAATAAGCTCCTGAAAGTCCTGAGCTCCGAATGAACCATCGATCGTCTTGCGTTAATTTTCCGAGGAGGAGAGGGAGCAGCTGGAGACGATGGCCTAAATTTGAACAAATTTTTTCTGTCGAAAACGTGCCGCGATCTTGACTACGGTTCGCACAAAGAGATGGCCTGAAGAAGAAGGAGCGTCGGGTCGGGAGAACGACCAAGGGAGGAGTAATATTATGGCGCCTCGCGAAAACATTTCTGGCAAAATGCCACGTGCATCTATTATAAGTCTGGAGTTCGTAACCCGTAGGTACACTAGACCTTAACCTTTGGGCGCTTTTGTCGACTGGTGAGAGGCCCCCCCTCTCTCTCTCCCTCTCTCTCTCTTGCCATATCGCAGATTCTCTCCCTTGTCTCCCTTGTCCGCTTACCCACCCGCAATCTTCTCGTATCTTTGGCATTATTATTTCAGTGGTTTCAATCAATAATTCGCCAAAGTGCAACCAAATGCCATGGCGAAGGAGTGATGAGCGAATGAGAATTTTTCATTACAAAATTATATCAATACATGATATAATAAAAAACGGAAAGTCCAACGGAAAGTAGAATTTTAAAAAAAAACAAATTTCGCCAAATAAAAGTTTCGTGAGGGTGGGAACTCTCCGTGAAAGAGCTTTCTCCCCGAGTCTAAACTCGCGCGCGGTATTCCGCGCGAGCTTGACGTCGGGAATGTGTGAGATGTCGCGGGAGGGCGCGAACGGAAAAATGGCGGAATAAAGAACGACGGGCGACGTCGTCGTCGTCGTCGTCGTCGTCAACGACGACGCTATATGAGGAAACCGTCAATTCAATTTGCTCGGCTCGAAATCGATCGGAGGCTCTTTCAGCACTCGGTCGCTGCACGTCGAGAGGGTTTGAAAAACGTGCGACTTGGGGGCACAAAGTGCGAGAGCGTGCTTTTATTGTCGAACCGAGGATTCGCACAGAAAGCACAAGGTGCAGTGAGAGCTCCGACGGCGCCAATGGAAAATTATACGTATATTGACACACACGTGAAAAATTGATATTTTAAATTCGTTACTTTTACGTTAGGTTGGATATCGGCACGTCTGGCTGTTTTGAGGATGATTCTCATAATATAAATAGATATACAGTTTCATTTCGTGCTTTGATATGGGTATATATTGATAAACCTGCACGTCTCTTTTCGAGCGGATTCGTTATAAATAAAAAATATTCCATTTTCCATTTTTATAATATTTGTATTATTCAATAAAACTAATTTGGAAAAAAATATATGAATGAAAGTCGCGAGAATAACGATCTATCATGTATGATAAAAATGTATAACTCCATTTTTTAACCAATTATTCAAATATCACTATTTAATAATAGTGATTATTAAATAGTGATAATAATATTAAAATAACTATTTAATAATAGTGATATTTGAATAATTGGTTAAAAAATGGAGTTATACATTTTTATCATACATAATAGATCGTTATTCTCGCGACTTTCATTCATATATTTTTTTCCAAATTAGTTTTGTGTGATTGAAAGTAATGTATGCAATTGATACATTTCTAATTATTTAACCCAAACGAATAAAAGTTGGGAGGATCAGGACGCATATTGGTATACTTGCACTTTTCTTTTTGAGCTTAATGGTGAAAAACCAAAAATAATGTTCCCCTTGTCATTGTTGAGAATATTTTTATTATTCAATAAAAATTATTTGGAAGAAAAAAAATTCGACTAGAAGTGGCGAGAATAACCATTTATCATATATAATAAAAATTCATAACTCCATTTCTTAATCAATCACCACAATATTACTATTATTATGATTGGAATTAATGAATGCAATTGATAAATTTCTAATCATCGCCCACACCACCATGAGTCGCCTCCCTTAATCGTCATCAAATCAATCGAATTCTTTTTTATCCATGCCCACGCATGATAACGCTCAATAATAGACCACTAGCATCGATAATAGATTTGGTTCACATTTCAGCGTATATAGGGCATAGGGGGTAGGATATTTTCAGCTGCGTTTTATTATTCGTTTTTGTTCTTTTTCCGGTGGAACGTCGTTCTTTATCATCTCGTGATTAAATCCTGCACTGTCGAATCGTCGGATTAAATCGATAAAAATTCTGATCCGGTAAGATGAGGGTGTGCAGTTTCGCGAGAGGGATCGCACGAGAACAAAAAGGATTACGTTCGCTTGACGAGGGGTCGTCTCGTCTACTCGTCGTCTCGGCGTGAAGAAAAGCGTATTATCGCCCACACTCTTATCGAAATAGGGAAGAACTCAGGTGAGGGTACCATGTTCTTCCTTGCCTATAATATCTCTCTCTCTGTCTCTCTCTCTCTCTCTCTCTAGATATTTATATATACGTATATAGAGCTTTTAATTCAGACACGAAATAATGTTATAATAGTTTATTCTTTAACTTTTCAAGTTGTTGGGAATACAAACGAATTTATTAAAATTCGTTTTTTTTTGTAGAAACAAACATGTTAAAAACCGACATTTTTCGGATCCAACCTATCGTTTCGACCAATTTTGATTTGTTATCGAACGAATCATCGAAAAAAAAACAACAAACAAATTGTCACAAATAAAAATGAATTTTCTAAGAATCGTTATCAGTCTTGAAAAAAAAATTTAATCGACACTTTTTGCGACCAACCTTGAAATTGGATTTTTGTTGAAATGGTTACTACTCTGTTTGGTTATTTTTTCAATATTAGTGTGTAAATAAATGTATGATTACGAGAGTGTGCTCAGGTTTACGAAGAATGCCCCGTATCCTTTAAATCGCCGAAAAAAGACGCCTGTACGAGCGTCGGAAGGATTTAGCTTGCGTCTACAGGAAAACGCGGGTGCACTTTATTCTCAAAGACTCATTAAAGGCATTACGGGGCTTCATCATAGCAGGGCCGATAACGAGTCCGGGCGCCTTAAACTTTTAGGAATATTCGTGTGCGAGTGTGCCGGAAGGCTCCCGAAATATTGTCGTTATTTCGGGCGTTGGCCTGGACCAACAATCGGATGGGTAACCGCGCTCTGGGGTAGCGAGACGCCAATTTTCTCCAGGTTGCTTGGGTTTAAAGTGCATTGGATGAAAGGGTCACTGTATTATTATACTTACTTTTAGACTCTCGATACATTTTTCGAGATGTAATTTTTAATCGCCTGTCATTCGTGCTTATGGGCAAATATCAATTCAACAAAAATTGTTTGCTCGGCATGGCACGAGGGCACATCGAGAAGACGTCTCGGAGAGAAGAAATTTCTCTCTTCGATACCTCTCTTCCGTTTTTCCGCCTCTCCCTTCTCGCCTTTTCTGAAACTTTACAAAAGCTAAATGTTGGGATGAGGTTGAGACGTCGCCCGATAAAAGACACTTCCATCTCGGTGCACTTCTCGATGTGGTTACCCGAGACGAGAGGAAACAAACCTTTTAGATGGGCAGAGTTTACCACTGGTATATATAACACGCTGAGTGTAGGGCTGAGCAAGAGAGAGAGACAGAGAGAGGGAGAGCTAAGGAGAAACGAGGTAGATCTTATTTCTCTCGCAACCCGCTCATTGTCGGAAGTCCTCGAGATCTACTTAGGCTCTTTCTTTATCTGCGTATAATACTCTCCTAACTACGAAAAACATAAGCCTCGCTGATAATCTTCAATACCACGAAACAATTTTTTTCTTTTTTTACCGAGACAAAGTAGTGAAGAACTTTGTCAATCGAAGGAAATAGAGTTTGAGTATGTGCAATGAAAAAGGAAGAGAATAAATTACCAGGAATAGCGGAAAAGTGAAGAAAAGCACTTGGGTGAACAGGGTGAACCGAAAACGCTTTTTTTTTACCCAATGTCGTGCGACAAACATCGGCCGAGATAGTCGCGCTCAAAGTCCCAGTAGTAAACACAATACCCGTGAAAAAATTGCCGCCGGTTACAATAAAACCAACGCTCGCGATGGCAATCGGGCCCCAACCTATGGTACCCATCCATAAGGCCAACGTTCGGCCGGTTTTGTTGACCGATGAGTAACCCATGGTTGAATTGAACATTGGCGCATCCCCGACAACCAACCTTGGGCCAACATTAGCCTTAAACTGCACCGAACCTTTGGAACGCCGGCCTTGGCACCGACACTGGTCTAATGCTGGTTGAGGTCAGCACAAACACTAGGCTGACACTGTTTGCCAACGGTAGGACCCATGTAACATTTCGGATCTTCTCCAACCGCGCCCAGTACTGGCAATGATCATTGGCCAGGCGTTGAGTATAGTTATTACTGTACTGGCCGAGTGCTGGGCCTTTTGTACATTTTTTCATAGGTAGTTGCTCACGCGAGGAACGTGCGAGTCGGACCGAGCGCGGCTTCCAATCACGGTACAGACGAGTGCATTTATTTTCTCAAAAATCTCTTTTTTGCTAAAAGACAATGAACGCTGGCTTCCATAATACGATTCAATAATTTTCGTATTAGGTAAGGTAGAATATGGCCCAGTAATCGTCACCTTAAGCAGATCGCTTGACTTTGCAAATTTACATAGCTCAGCCAAGAAAGTGAGTAAAAGTTATTTTAAGTCGTTCTTAATCAGTTTTTTTATTACGAAGAATACGGTCGTTGTGAAATTCCCGGCCCTGGTACAGTTTTCGAGAAAATATTACGTAAAGGTTATAAGATGCTATTGTACGAGTCATCGTCATGCGGCCATGATAGTTGGTCTGGTAATCGCCATGGGAACGTCCCACTAATCGTCACATGCGTTCCAACTGCTTTGAGGCCTTATATATCTTAGAAAAAAAAATTGCTTT
>OX101787.1:744702-964269 GCA_944452715.1 Ophion slaviceki
CACGCACGCACGCACACACACACACAAGTGCTCCACAAGATGGTTGAAAAAAAAATGTACCATTCCATTTAAAAAAGTGGAAGTGACCTTCACTGTGCGTCAGCGCCTCCACCGAAATAAAAAAGATTGGTCGCATTTGATGACCCCCTTTACACCGTACAACTTTTTTCTGGAACATTTTTTTGTGACGTCGATAATTACCGGGTTATATCGAGTGGCAGAGATAAGAGGGACACGCTGTATATACCGCCTGGGTCAAAAGTATTAGGCAACCGGCAAGTTTTCTATCCGGACATAAAATGGAATACCTCAGCGAAAAAAATCGCAAACCAATTTACCAAACGGAGTTTTGAAGCGGACAAAGCATGCCAGATTTTGCTTTTTTTTATTTTTATTTTTTTTGTACCCGGTACGTCATTTCGAACATGCCGGGTTTTCACCATTTTCGCATTTTGCAAAAACACGTGCTGGACATTGAAAAATCATAATCTCACTATCTAGTAATAAGATCTTTGAAAATGACACCGTTAGTTTTAGTATCGTTTTTTTTAATTGTGCGTTTTTTTTCGTAGAGTTATCTAGTTTTTTCTCGGAAAAACGGCATGTTTCCAAAAAGCCGGCATCGTGCGGCGTAACTCGAAAACTGTGAGATTTGGAATATTTAGTCTAAGGAGTAAAAAGTTGTATTTTATTATTAAAGAGTCACTAATTCTTTTTGAGATTTTTTTTCCAAAATTTGTATCGCTATTTTTGGTTGATGGTCGGTGATTTGTCTCATTAATTTATTGCCGTTACTTTGGGACAAAGATGTTTTAATGAAAACGTCAAGAAGAGAAAATGTACATAATTGAATTTTTAACTCAATTTTAACAAAATCATATTAGCAGTGATATTTCAATATTTACACCTCCCACGATAACTTTTTTTATTTAACTAATATTTCGTTGGACCCCCTCTAACCTTAATTACGGCCGCAACCTTTTTGGGCATGGAGCACACGTACTGAAGGCACACTTCGGGGTTTATATTCCTCCACTCCTATTGCAACACTTTTTTGACGTTTTTCTTCGAGGTTATTGCGTGTTTTCGAATTTTTCGTTTCAGAACAGACCATACATTTTCTATGGGGTTGAGATCCGGGGATTGAGATCCGGGGATTGAGCCGGCCAGTGGAGCACCTCCACCTTATTTTCTACAAAACACTTCATGGTTGCAGCTGACTTGTGGCGGGGTGCATTGACCTGTTGGGATTGATGGATTCGGTGTTGTCATTCCCAAAAATGTTCGCAACAGACGATCTCAATCACTTTTCCAGTACCTTTATGTACTTCTCCGAACTCATTCGCCCTTCACAAATGAACATTTGACCCACACCACTTGCCGCCATACAACCCCATACTATAACGCTGCCTCCTGCGAATTTTATGGTTGGTACTACGCACTCCCGATGGTATTGCTCTATAACGTAAAATTTATATTTTCCGCGTTCACGTTATCCGTACGAGTAATTTTCGCAGACTGACGGTTTCGTAAAAAAGAACTCCAATACCGAGCGTTACTTGAGAAGCAACAATGTAACGTGTAACTCTTATAAACAAGATTTATAGAGTTCTCTTTTGTCACATCGTCAATCTGCGTAAATTCTTCGTACGAACAACGAAAACGCGTAAAATACCAATTCTTCGTTGAACCGCATAATCGTGATATGATATGGAAGTCTCAAAAAACTCCCAAAAAACGTGAACTTATATGGAGTTAAACGAATAAAAACTGACAGTCAGTAAAATCGAAGAAGATCGGGAACAACAAAGTAACCACACTTCGGCAGAATCGAATATTAGTGAGAATATTAGTGCTCGTAAAAATCAACGAAAAACGTCATCTGTATCGTACGACGTACAAATTCAATTATGAACCTTTTCTCCTTTGATATTTTCATTAAAACATCTTTGTTTCAAAGTAACGGTAATAACTTGACGAGACAAATCGTCGACTACCAACAAGAAATAGCGATACAAATAAATTTTGAAAAAAAAAATGTAGCGACTCCAAAATAACAAAATACAACTTTTTACTCTTCAGACTAAATATTCCAAACCTCATAATTTTCAAGTTACGCCGCACGATGCCAGCTTTTCGGAACCCTGCCGTTTTTTCAAGAAAAATTAGATGACAAAAAAAATCGCATCAATAAAAAAAAAACAAATCTAAAGCTAACGGTGTCCTTTTCAAATATCTCATCACTAAATGGTGAGATTGCTATTTTTCGAAGTCCAGCACGCGATGTTGCAAAATGCGAATACCGTGAAAAATCGGCATGTTCAAAATGACGTATTGGGTACAAAAAAATCGCAAAAACAAAAATAAAAAAGCAGAATGAAGCTGGCTTTGTCTGCTCCAATACTCGTATGGTAAATTGATTTATGATTTTTTCGCCGAGATGTTCGATTTTATGTCCGGATAGAAAACTTACAGGGTGCCTAATAGTTTTAAGCAAGGCTGTGTATATGTAATACAGGGTACAATTAGAAAGTAGCCATGCAGTTTTTAAGGGTCTCGCGCGAAGTTTCTGCGACTGAGAAAAGTACGATATTAAATGGTAATTCAAGTCCGCTTCGAAAAAAAATATAGCGTATTATTTTGACGAGTAGTATTGGCCAAAAAATAGTGTATTCTGGAAGAAAATCGAAATTTCATTTTAAGTACAGCGGAACGAAGATAATTAAACTCCGAATACGAAACACACCAGAAAATATATTTTTGTGCTTTTGTCGTCATGGAGAAAAAAATTATCGAGGATGCATTTTTAAATCGACAAATATAATTTAATTCAATTAAAAAAAATCCAGACTTTTAATTATCTCTATTCTGCTGGACCCAAAATAGAATTATGATTTCTTCCCGGATTGCTCAGTTTTTTTTCTGGCCACGACTACTTGTCACAAAAAAACGCTATATTGGTTTCGAAGAGGACTCAACAAACCATTTAAGATTATATTTTTTTCGATCGCAATATCTGCGCGCTAGGCCCTTAAGGTAGTACCTCCACAGAAGAGTTGAATTAAGAAATGGTTGAAATTTGACATATATGTTATTTAATACAATATCCAAACATCTGTGCAATTTGAATAAGTTTGACCACCCCAAACCTGAGATATTTACACTTAAAGTTGGCTTGGTTTACACGTAACAAATGCGTTATGATGGGCAAACAGAGCATCATTAATTCTACCGTCAAAACTAAAATTAAGAAATTGATAAAAAACGAGGATAAGCTAGAGTAAGATATCACGAATAATGCGAAAAAAATGAGAATGATTCACCATCTAGTTTCCAAGATATAACCATGAAAAGCCCTCACAATTTTGGTGCAAAGCCTGGAAAAAAAACAATTGGGGCAAAGTCTGGACAGTCCCGGCAAAAAGTTCACTGGCAATGGTAGATCAAAAACACAATATGAAATATATTTTACGGCAATACATTATATCCATCATATTATCTACTAGTACCGAGTCAATATTGCGTAGTTTTCAATTTTATTTATTACTAATTAAACCAATTATCAATCTTTTAAACATGAACATGCTATGTAAACTTTTGGTTGAGATTTTAGCAGAGGAACTACCTTAAAAAACACACGACAAGCTTAAAATTGTTAGCCTGTATAATAAAAATAATAACATACAATCTGATACCTTGTATGCTAATAACAATAAAAATAATTTTACGGAGGAGCAAAATACAGATGATAAACGAATAAATTTCCGCACGTGATGCTGTCGAGTATCGGGCTTTTGTTTAAATTTCCATCGAGTACGCGAGAAGGGAAATAAATTCAGCTACTCGTTACAAGTGTATCGTATCATCGCGAATAACTGAGTACATCGATTGAAAAATAGAAATGCACGTGTGTATGTGTGAACTTCATCGGACAACGAGAACAATAAGGAAGAGAAGAATTTGCGTGGGCGAAGAGGCGAACGAAGGGGTTGGCCGGCTATACCTACCGGACGAATGTGTACGTCACGCTCCATTAAATCATTCGAATGGCCATAAGACGGCGAGCAGTTCAATGAGCCGACAACGCAATGCCCTCAGGCTTTACGCGTCAATGCTGCATACGAATTATCGGGAGATTTGTGAATTTTCGGAGTAAACATATTTCGAATGCGGCGAGCAAAAAAACGAAGAAAAAAACACAGTAATTGCTATTAATTTTAAAGAAAAAAAAAGTTTAAGGGCGCCGCGTATGTTGCGAACAAGAAGTGCGCGGGGTCAAGGACCCTTACGATTGTCTCTGGATCGTTCGGTTAATTATTCGCTTCCGTCTTTTTGCCATCCCTTTGGCTTAACTCGAATTTCCTATGACTGGCTCGTTCGCCCTAACAATTTGCGCCCTCGGGAGGACTTCACTTCTGGACGAGGCTCTAAGTGTGGCTCGTCGCAAAGTGTGGGCGCCTCGTAGTTCAAACACGCGCGCACAATTCGTGTTCGTAGGGTCGAAACGACCGCCTCGGGTAATTATAACAATTATCCGGGAACAATTGCGACGGTGAATTACATTCCTTGAGAGAAGGAGGAGGAGGAAGAGGAGGAGAGAGAACGGGCAGTTGAGGGACCGTCGAGGGAATGCCGTTGGGAATCTGTTGTCCGACTGGCGCCGGAACAACCGCATATACGGTGTGTGCTATAGGACGATCCGTGCCCATTCGATGAACCACCGGGACTCTCGTCATTTATATTCAAAACTTCCTCTTTCACGATTTAACAACGACAAAAAGAACCAAAATGAAAAAAAAATATTGAAGCCAATTGTTGGAAATTGGCAAAAATTAACAACGAAGGAGAAAATATTTTAGTGAAATTATCTCAATGTATAATAATAATAATAATGTATGTATTATGAAGTATACGCAATATATAACTGTACACTTCACAATGATATATAAAAATAAATAAATTCTAACGAATATAACATAAATATAATGTAGCAAATATTTGGATAATAAATAAATAAATTACGCACAATAAATATCGATATATTTTACAATATGTGGATAACAATACATGCGTGTATAAAAAAAGGATATAGGATATATATGCATATATGTACAGCAATATATGTATAATACATGTATAGTTATGTTCAGTAATGTTTTTATTTATAATGCATTTCAATTAAACTTTTCTGTACTTTATAGCTGTGAAGCAAATATTGTACTGCAATTTCGTTACTGTGCAATGCAGCAAATTTAGCGTAATAATGTGTGTGTAATTAAAAAATGCATGTGTGATGAAGTATATAGAGTATACACCAGAGGAATTAATTTTAAACAATTAAATGTGTTTTTTTTTCTAAATTATGCACATATTGATCATGTTTACGTTATAATCACTTACATTTTATTTTCTTATCAGTGGGCTTATTGAGGTAAATATTAAGGAGAAACATTGGAGATTGAAATGAAAACATTAAGGTCTCAATCAATTCCTGAGTTCCAACGTATAGCGGGTTTTTACGTACAACCCTTCCCAATTGAACTCCCTTCCTATCACTCCTTACCAGCACCTCGCTAAGCTAACCTAACGTTCCGTTGCGTCCACAGCCGTCTTAAGCTGCACTATACCGCATTTGCCGGGGGTACGGGAAAACTGGTGAAAACCCGTACCGTATATTCTTCTCATTCTCTGCTGCGCAGACTTTAACTCAAGTATTAGTCCAGTAAAAGAGACAAAAACCCAGCACCGTTTAGCGTAGAATATGAATTTTTGACTGAAGGTAGATGGTTGCTTACTGAAAGTAACCCCAATAAAATGTTGCCCCACAACTCGCCCCAACCCTCAGAAATAGGGGTTGAAAAGAAATATCGCCGTATCTCGATAATTAATAGCCCGATCAAAAAAGGTTTCAAACAAAAGTTGTTTGGAATAATAAAATTCGTATAAAGTTATGTGACGTCCAACCCCCTATCATTGAAAATAGCGAAACAACGAGCCGGTGCACGGCTAAACGGTCGTCGCTCCGAGTATTGACCACGCACAATGCTGCTTAACTCGAAGTACCGCCAGAGCCGAATCCCGACTGCCCATCCACCAGTGTCGGTGATTAAAATAATAACATTACAGCATCATTTTGGCGTAGCAGAGCATACATTTTTTGCGCAAATATAAAAAATGGCTGATTTCTATTAAAAGTGTGCAGAATTAATTCCACTAATGTACATGTCCATGTATATGTACAATAATATTTGTATTCATAATAAGTTTCAAAAGACAATTTTGAGAACTTGAAGAAACTATTCGCTGTATTTTTTCTTCGTTTCATCTTTCTCTCGATTATTTTTAGGAGAACATTTATTACGTAAATCGTTACTGTCTGATACAGTGAATATTTTTAAGCATAATAATTAACGTATAATTAATAAATGCATGTGTAATAAAGTATACCCAATGTCTATCTAATGTTTTTATTTACAATAAATCTGAATAGACGATTTTTAAAAATTGAACAAACGGCTAACTGTATTTTGTTTCGTTTCGTCTATCACCCGATTATTTTTCCATGGATTGTAACAGTTCATTAATTTCTCGAGCAACGAAGAATAAATCCATCGAGCGGGGCATTGGAGATTGACAGCTTTGGGAATAGCACATTGAATGGCCTATACATGGGCATACGCATATATAAACACGTATCCATATGTGTGGATGTCTATATCACTTACGTAAAACTATAAATATGGGCATCTCGAGCCTGTGCGTGTATGTAGTTCTGTGTGAGTGACAAAGTGTCCCTGTGCAAGGGAGAGGAACGCAAACTTGATCGTGTGTAGCCAACAATGAGCAGGACGGGTGACGACACGAATTTGAAACTTTTGATGACTGTACACTTGTGAAGTTGACACTATGAATCAGTCACAAGACTGTGCACCATTTCTCATTCGGATTCATGTGGCCACGGACGAAAATGTATAAAAAATAATTATGACATTAAATAACTGCGGTAAATAGCTAACAATAAAAAATATTAGACATCTTTGCATCTTGGTCGACATGTATATTTTTTAAATTTCACTAGTGATGTCTGTTTTTCACAATAGTTCGTTTTCGATAATTCGAACTTATTAATTTATTCGGATTAACGTAAATTGACAAGATAATTAATTGTAACTTGGTTATCGAAATATATATTTCATTAAAACTTTTATCTTTTCCTTCCTTTTTGTTAGCAATAGTTCTTCACCTCGTTAAACCAAACAATTTATGCGGATCAATTGTATTTCAGAAATATTTTGAATGAATCCTGTTTATTGAAATATATGTTATTCTTTTTAATTCCACATTTTGATTCTTCTCATTTTCCCAATAACTCGTTTCCGATCATTTGCACTGATTCATTAGTTCCGATTAATTTAAATTGAGAAGATTATTATTTATTGTGGCTTGGTTATAATAATATATGTATTTTTGTTCATGTGATAATTTTTTCTCATTTTCACAAAAGCTCGTTTCCCATCATTCGAACTGATCCTTTTATTTGGATTAAATCAAATTGATAAGATAATTAATTGTGGTTTGGTTATCGAAATACATATTTCATAAAAACTTTTATCATTTTCTTCTTTTCTTTTAGCTGTATTTCTTCACTTCGTTAAGCCAAACAGTTTATGCGGATTAATTGTATTTCAGAAATATTTTTAATGGGTCTTGTTTATCGAAATATCTATTTTTTTTAGTTTTACAATTTTTGTTCTCATTTTCCAAAAAACTCATTTTCGATCATTCAGACTGAATCCATTAGTTCGGATTAATTCAAATTTAGAAGGTAATTCATTCTTGTGGCTTGGTTATCGAAATATATATTTTATAACAACTTTGATATTTTTTTTTATTCTTATCAATAATATTTTCCGTTATACCAGAGTGATTTATACGAATTAATTGTAATTCCGAAATATTTCAACTGGCCTAATTTCGCGAGCTGGGACGAGCTTTTTTCTCGTCTGGTCAGACGGGTGAGATCACGTGAGAGCAAGAAGGGAAAAATACGTGAAAAACGGTGGGGCGGTACGCGTGGTTTGCGGCAGGCTCGTTACGCGGTTCTTCCGGTTACTTCATCGACGTGGGTTACTTCGTTATACACTTTATTCGCCTTTCTCTCTGCTCGGTGCAGGTTAGACCCATCGAGGGTGTGATGGCGACAGGGGGCAGGGAACGGGCTATTTCTGCGGTCCGGCGCACGTCACCGCACCGTGACACGCATTGTCCTCCCGCCGGGACTGTATTCATCATGTCACCTTACTATATATGTGTGCCATATGCGAAACCCGCATACAGGCGCTTCTTTGAACGGAAGAAATGGAATGAAAAAGGAACGAGAACTCGTTGGATTCGAGAACTATTAATCTGGATGGAGAGACATTTTTTCGAAAGAGATTTAAGGTGGTCGAATTTATCATTCATTATATTTATTTCATTTCTATTTGTAATTTTATTTATTTCTTTATAATACATTTGTTTTATTTGTCTTTCTTGGTGGTCGATGTGTTATTCAATTGTCTTTGTAGATTGATCTGTAGTTTTTTTGCGATTGAATTTTATAGATAGTTAGTGAACTTTCCTATAATATAGGCAGTAATGTAATCCCATTTTTGTTAGGTGAATTTATTATTTTTCTCTATTGTATCGTACTGACTTCTCAATTGGTTCCTAAATTCCAATACCCTTGCGAGTTTTTACGTATAACTCTTCCCTAACCTAACTTCCGCGCTGCACTATAGCGCATTTGCCGAGGGTACGGGGAAACTGTGGAAAACCCGTACTGGTATAGAGGACCCTATATTCTTCTGATTCTCTGGCGCACCTAAGCGGTCACCGCTCCAAGTATTGGCCCATCCACCAGTGTCGGGCTTTACAATTTATTCTATTTTCATTTATAATTTATGTTATTTTTACTTATAATTTATTTCATTTTTACTTATGATACATTCGTTTTATTTATTGTATACCATTTACGTTTTTTGATAGTCGATTCATTTTAAATAGTTTTTTCGATTGATGTGTTTTTTTTCTGCGATAAAATTTCCCTATGGTAGTTATAGTGTAATTCACCTATTTTTCAGGTATGCCATTTGTTTTTAATTCCCTTCCAGTAGGTATATTATTTATAATTCGATTTTTCTTTTTGTTCAATTTACAATTGACAATATTGAGATCAAGTTCAGCATCGGGACATGAGCACTTTTGGTACTCAATTCATAATTTGTCTATTTGTTTGTACTTACGTCATCGTGCAATTTTTCTGACTTATGATACAATTCTGATTAATTGATAATTTTATTAGTATGTATTTTACAATATAATTTCTTCGATATTCAATCCATAGTGTATTTTTTTCTCGATGTAGCCCGACAAAATGTCTAAAAAATGCTTCGATCGGTGAAAAAATCCAAAAATCGGAACGCTGTTAGATAAAAACGAGAATTTTTTTGTGAAAATTGGACCGTGATAATGCGCCTGCGGATGTTGAAGAAGGCTTGCTGAGCACAAGGGAGCGCAAGTTTGCAACGTCGATGAAATTCCTGGGCGCCGAGTCACGTCCCACCGTCCGAATGCCGATGCCTCGGCGCCCACGAGGCTCCAGCGATGAAAAAACCGTCACTCGCTTGTGCGTTCGTCGCCAAGAAATCCGATTCGTCTCATCAGAGTGCATCGTATGATTTCAACTAGACGCCAATGAGCGCGAAAATGTCGCCGTGAAAACGCGAACGACCCGCAAAATGGCATCCGCCCCCGCGCCGAAACGCGAACGATCCAACCTCAAAACTTTTCGTCATAGTTATTTTTCGAAAACAACCAAGACGACGATGCGTTGAATATGAATTAATATATCGCAAATGATAAAACATAAATTGATGTTTCGGAATTCTGTTAAAATTTAAAAAAAATGTATGTCATCACTGAGTATGAGCGCTGCCTTACCGACGAAGAGGGTAAGAGCTTACAAAAAATGTGATAAAAATGAGAAGCTTAAAAAAATCCTTTTTAGAGCAGTTGTCACGATTGATAATACCTAAAGCTGGGCAAAAATTCCTCTTCGCCCGATTGACAAAATCAATGGAGCTTAACGCTCGCGTTGACTTTTTTTGCTTCGTAAATTTAGTAAAATTGTAAAGAATCCAGAATGCTCGTCTTCTATAAAATAATAAAACAATTAAAAAAAACTCGTTTCTTCATTTCACAATTTCGGTAAAATTGTGAGCAAACCAAGATACTCTTGTTTAAATTACATAATTCCCATAGAGTTCTAAACAATCGAAAATAATATAATATAATTATAATATAAAAAATAATAATAAAAATATTCAAACGTCTAGCAATAAATTAAAAAATAAACATTACACATATAATAAGCGTGATTCGATTAAATTGTCGCGTGACTGTAAATACCTCCTCCTGCTCGAACGACGAGATGATCTCGTAGTAGAATTGCTCTCCCATGGAGAGATCCATTTTAATGGAGGTACGATCGACGTCAACGTCATCCTCGTTATCGTCGTTATCGATACTGTAATCCTTGATGACTATACTACGGCGTGACAGCATCTCGATCGGTGCACTTTTCACCATATCCATGTTGTCGAGATCGACTCTTCCTTTTTTTACGCGTTTCTTTTTTTTTTCCTTTTCGAATCGTTCTTCGCGAAAGAAATTCTGGCAGTGAGCGAAGTTAAGCACTGACGCACGTGCGCGAGCGTGAGTCTTCTCGAGAGACACGCGATGAAAGAAACACTTTGTAATAACTTTGAGCGAGAGCGAGAATTCACCGAGTCAACGGGCTTCAGTGTTATCAGTATTATTGCATGTATCCCATTACGCGATATGAAAGCTATACACACCCATCCACACACACACACATATATATACATACACATACACACTCCGTGGTTGTTAAATATAAGTACACTTTGCGAATTTTCAATCCGGACGAAAAGTTACAGATCTCGGCTAAAAAGGCACAAAGGCATGTTCAAGATACTGTTTGGAATATTGAAAAAAAACACGCACTCTTTTTTTTTGTTTTGATTTTTCTACTGTTATAGGCTTGCGTGTAATTTTTTTGGAAATGGGAATTAACGTTTCAACTCAGAGGGACATGAAAAGTCACTTCAATGGGAAGAAAAATATAAAAGTAATTAGAGAAATTTACCTCTTTTAAGGTAATTTATATAAATACGTTAGTATATAAATGTGTTTTAGAGAAATTTACCTCTAAGTAATTTTTTAAAATTGGCGGTAAAAGTTGGGTAAAAAAATTCTCGAAATTCGGAATAGATTTTTTTCAATTTTATTTCGCGAAGCCTTTTAGCTCTATGGTAAAGTAGGAAAAACCCATGGGCTTTGAGATTAAAAAACTCGAGGAAAAAAAAATTCTATGAAAAAACAATGAAACAATGAAATTTACAAAATATGTTAATATTTTTATTTTTAATACGAATTTGTTGTTTCAATTTTATTTTGCAAGTGCCTCTTTGGTAAAGTAGGATAGAACTATAAGGGCTTAAATAAACATGTCTCGACGAAAAAAAGTTCGATTAAAAAACAATACAGCGGCGTTAAACAAAATACATTTTGGATTTTTTTCAATTGCCGATTTCCAGTTGAAAAACGTGAAAAGTGTATTTGTACTTTCCACCGGTAATGCACATGTATGCGTGTATGAAGATATACTGAAACACGGTTCACTCACTCTTCAAAATAATTCCATATGAATATATATTATTTCAGTAGCAGTCGGCAGATTTTTCAATCTTCGGTGAATTTTTCGTGGTACGTTTTAACTTGTGTATATATATATATATATATATATATATATCCATATATATATATATCTATATATATGGATGTATGTATGTATGCATGTATATATATGTGTATATGTATGCGTAATTATTTACTCGTGTAATTGTACGCATACATGTATGTAGCTCTTCGAAGTACGTCCTCTTCCCATACCAATTAATAAATTATCGTATTGTGCCTATATAGGCGTATCACATATGTTATGCAAATTGAGTGCAATGAGAAATCCCTATAATCCGTCTACTTTATCACAGCCGGTTCACTTTTGGTTAAACTTTCACTCGCGAAACTTTTGCCACACTCCGTTCCCCTGAGGCTCGCGTTACAGCGCTGTAAATTACACCGCACGCGTTCGTGTCTCTCTGTCTCTGCTTTTTTCGTCTTTCTTTCTTTCGAGTCCAACATAGCTCTTCACGATTATTTTTTACAATTGTTTTCAAATCTTGAAAAAAAAAACATAATTTAAATAAATTGTAACGATATTCATTTGATTAATATATATTAATCAAATGAATATTATTAAAGTTTATTTAAACTACATTTTCCAAGTGATTATTTATTTAATAATTGAAATAGTTAAAATCGTTACATTTTTTACAAGTTTTATTTGATTTTTCCCAAGTATATTTATTGAATCAAATAAATCTTGTGTAAATAAAAATAAGAATGAAAAAAATATACATGTGTTCGTGTATATTTGTAGTGTGAATATTTCCAATGGTCCATTCTACAGTAAAGTCACCGAAAGGAGCGCAAGAAAACATGCCAAAGATTTGAAACCCGTTTGTCGCAACTCTGATGAAATGTTTGAAAAGAAAAAAAGAAAATAAAACAAATAGCGATACTCATCGCCCTGGAATTATTTTCTTTTTTTCAATTTCCCTTCTTTTCTCTCGTCCATCATCGAGCCATCAAAAGGGCGTACCAAGGATCTAAGCTAGGGGGAGGGAGGGCAACAGATAATGGATTTAATTTTTTATTCCGGGGGGGGGGCAGCTCTCCCCCTTTGGGTACGCCCTTGCGCGTTCATTTGCGGTCGTGAACTTTCGCGCTTTTTTTTTCCTCTTCCTTTTATTATGAAAACACATATGTATGTATATATAGTGGGACGAATCGCGGGTGTTCGCTCAATCCAAGACGAGCCTCGCGAGAACGTCTCGTCGAACTTTCGAGGATTCTACGCGCACGGATACGCGGCACGATTAAAAATAACTTTTATCCGCAGAAGTGCTGACGCTGGTTTTGCAACTGTACATCAAAAGACTTTATATTCCTGCACTCGGTCGTTGTTTTTTTCCTTTTTTCATACTTCATTTTTCTCCCCATCGTACTTATCGTAACTTTTTTTGTTTTGTTTTTCAAGCTACTTGTCAGTGGACGTATCTTTTTGATTTCTTTAATTGAGATTTGCAATATACGAATGCAATAATATATAATAATTATTATTATTAATAATATAAAAATTATTAATATAAAATACAATATTATATTTTTTATTTATTATTTGATATATAAAATGTTAATTCTATATTAATATAAAAAAATAAATATATATTATAAATAATAATAATACATTCGCATAGGACATTTCCTCAACGTATTGTTTACTCAACGGCTCCGACAACGTTCGTGACAAAACGTGAGAAAAATGTTGCGTAAAGAAAAACAAAACAAAAATCAAGACGATTGTGGCTGCGTTCACACTGCAAAAATTCATGATAAAGAATGAGGGAGCGCACAGAACTACGGTACGTATAAGGACTTTGGATTTTCGTTGAATCGTTAGGTGGTGTATATATGTGTAGGATCGTCCGGTGCACGCGTGCTCATCTTTTATGTGTCGGATAAGCTCGACCGACGCTCGACATGAACGCGACATCGTAGCTTGTATAGAGGACGAAGAATAAAAAGAAAATACAAGAAAAAAAGGAGACGTGCAAGAAAAGAGCGAGATGCTTCGAGTTGTATACAGGGTCACGTATGGGTTTGCGATAACATATACGAATAAGAGCTGGAACGAATTAAGAAAAGTAGGAAGGAAAAACGAAAAATGGGGAGTGATATATATATATATACCCCCCCCTCTCACTTCCTCTCACCTTTTCTCTTTATATATAGTTTATATATATGTATGTATTTGCACCAATTCTTTCGTTTTCCTTCCCACTCTTGTATATACATGTTACCACTCTTGTATATACATGTTACAGAAAGCCCTGAGGTGGAACCGGACGCAAGAAGCCGGCGCTGTACGGATTTTGTGATCGCCAATTACTTTAGTTGGTAACTCCCCAACCTGGTTCGCTCCGTTCTACAAAATAACGCGGCCCATCTGGGTTTCTTTTTTCAAATAACAAGCGAGACCCGGTTTTCTGTTATTAGATAAAATTATTATGTACCCTTTCTTAATGTTTTAATTGTCGAACATTGTCGAAGAAAAAAATTAAATGATTAAATTGAATTGAAAAATCTTTTTAAATTATAAAATAACCTGTAATATTTTTTTTCCGAGGGAGAAAATCGAAAAAAGATTAAAAAATCAGGTATGAATGGTAAAATGGAACTAAAACTGTTTTTTTTTTTATATGCAATGATACGAGGAAGATATTCAGCCTTTCAGTGCAGGATTTTTTGTTGTCAGTATATATATGTAGGAGAAAGAGGGGGAAGCAAGATAGAGTTGAGGTTGGATAGCTCAGGATCGACTTCTCGTCCAATTGCCAAAGAGATCTCCCAACATAGGCAGTTATCCCGGATTTAGCGGGATCCCGTGGAGGTGCACACACCGGTTTCCCCACAATGACCGTGTATCGTGGGCCGGCTCTCGTCGTCTTCGGTCTTGTACTCATCGTTCTTCGGGAAAAAGATTCGACTCCACTTATCCCCGATGTAGTATAGCGAGATAAAATGAAAAGAGTATTATTTGTCGAAAAAGGGGACGGGAACGAGGCGGAGAGAGAGAGAGAAATGGAAAAGAAAGCCATAGGAACGAGAGTAGAGGATAAAAGCTTTTCACAATAAAAGTACCAAAGACTCGAATTTGTTTGGGTTACCAGAGAGGGAGAGAGAAAGAGAAAAATAAAGAGATAGGAGAAAAAAATCCAAAAATAGAACAACCAAGAGGGAATTTAAAAAAAAGCTGTCTCGAAGAATAAAAATAAAAACACGGCCAATCACAATCAGCGCAACAACGCCATTGGCCTTGTCGCGATTGTTTTTAGACATGGCTTTTTGTTTCTTCGCGTTGCCGCAGACAAAACGCGAGAGCGTTGATCAGATATGACGAAAATGCATAGTACGGTGCATCGGGTATGCCGTCGCACAAACCCTCGTGCTCTAATGTAATTAAGATTCCGGCACGTGTGACATCAGTGAACGGGGCTGTATAGAAAGCGTGGGTGGTTGGATCTTTCATCGGGCTTTTTCATCGCACTTTGGTTCGTCGATGCGCGGGTGTGTCATGTATATATGTATATATGTGTTGGAAATGTTGCCGAAGCAGACCGTGATGAAATACATGCATACATACGTACGTCCGTACGTATATATACATATATATATATATGTGTGTGTGTGTGTGTGTGTGTGTGTGTGTGTGTGTGTGTGTGTACACATATACCTATACAGCCGCGTTCTTTGTTCCGCTTCCGCGCATTCTCGATTTTTTTGTTGTCTCTTCCCTTGGCGTTTCATCCTACGCTTTCTATCGTCAGTTCCCCTGATTATACACGTCCGTAATGTTTTTCCCTCCCCCTTCTCCTATCCTCAGTCTGCTTTGCCTATTAAAAAATATTCTTCGGTGGTTCCTTTTCAGTTTGTTTTTTTTCTCTTTGTTTCAAGAATGGAGTGGTAAGAGAGTCCTGTCGTATGTTAAAGAAGACGATATACAATAACACAAGATGATAATAATGGGATAATGAATGATAGAATGAAATAATGAATATTAATAGGAGGGAATAATAAATAATAAGAGAAAATTGTAAATTATGATAATGCCATAATTAATAACGGGGGAAATAATAATAGGACAATAATAGAAAGAAACAATAAATAATAATAATAGGACAATTAAGTAATAGGAGTGTGAGGTCCGATGCGGTGTCAAAATAGAGCCGAGTCGAAGTGAAATATTCTCGTATCGAGGCAGCATGTGTGTCCGTCTGTGCGGTGAACTCTGCGGGGGACGGCGAGGGGTCTGATGACGGCAAGAGGGGCGTCGGAGCTGCGGGGTGGGGTTTACGAAACCGCGGGAGATGTCGGGCTCTTTTTGTACAAAGTTCACGAGACTTTTGAACTCGTTGACGAATTTTGGAGGAGATGGGTGCAAGAGAGACCGGCCGGGGGGGGGGGGGGGCAGGAAAAGCGAGAGCGCGACTTATGTACGTATAAATGTTCCAAAATAATAATCCAGCGAGAGCAAAGCCCCGGCGGGAATTTAGCAGATGAGTATATATTGGCACGAGTGAAGTATTACGCGAGAAGTGTCCCGGGTCACGAATCCACGGTACTCTATATGTACTTTTACAGCGGCAGTAATTTTCTTTTTAATTTTATTTTTTCGTTTTCGCTCGTTCTCGCAAAGCCACGCGAAGCTTTTGCTTTACCCTCAGTGGGCATTTTCATCCTCGTAAGGATTCGCTTGTGAGAGACTCTCGCGAGCTTACGCATCCGTGCGCAGGCTTGTGTCTGTGCAACATACACATTTATAGGTGAATGAAGTGACCGACGTAAAACTTGATGAAATTTGCCAACCCTATGGGGAGAAAATACCTTCCCCCTTCGCCCGCATCCATCAACTAACATATTCAAGTTGATAAAGAGCGATTAAAATAACGATAATGATAATGATAATAGTTGCTATTTTGACTGTTGCAAAAAAAAGATCATAATAATGATAATTATAATAAAAGTAGTAACAATACAGGTGATAATGGTGATGATTATTATTCATTTTTTACCGTAACAACAATAATAGTAATTGTTATTATTCACGTTTTAGTAATTAATGATGAATAATTATTCATGACTCATTGATTATTCAAAAATTAATTATTAATACTATAGATAATCATGATTATTATTCACCTTTTACTCTGAGAATGATAATTATTATCATAGTATGGTCATAATGATCACAACACTTTCGTCATGAAAAAAAAATATTCAAAATTTATCAAATAATAATTATTATTATTTTCATGACAAAGAATGAATAATGCGAATTATTATTATTAAAGTAATTTTTTTAAATTCTGAACTTTCATTAATCTCGATGAATTGTTTGCAGAAGTTGCTTCTTTCCGATTTCGTCAAATATATTTGTCGAATGGACAAATAAAATGGAATCGTCAGGTAGAGTGATCTCGAGATTTTTCGGAGAGGGCATCGAGGGAGAAAAGTATAAAAAATTTAGGGGGTTGCCGTACCGGCATACCGTGTAAACCTCCAAGTGCCATTACGAAATCGATCGATCGTATACCTGCCTGTGTGCATATGTATACGTGTGTGTGTAAGTAGAGTATATAAGCATAGTAACGAGAGCACGACCCAATGTGAACGATGTGCTGACGACGATTGCAAAACTTTCGGAGCACCGCGTCAACGCGACGGACTTTTTTTTATTTTTCACTTTATCGCTCGACAAAAGACATTACTCAGCATTCGCGCAGTGCACAATGCCGAATTCTCGTCGCCATTTAACGTCCCCACCGTTTTATATACAATTTAGCGATGATACACGATACGCAAGCGAAAAAACAACGCATTAAGGATGTATGGCAGCTACTGCAGAGTCGTTACAGAACTGATTATGCAATTTGCAAAAATCGCATTTAAAGACTAAATAAAATAATTGTAATATTCATTAAAGCTAAAAAGGAGATTTACCACAGCTCAAAGTAAAACATGCGGTACAGAAAGAAGAATTTTCAATTTTTAACTGCAAATTTAGTTGTTGATTTGATGTATGTTTTCCCTGACGTTGTCGTGGTTACGACATACGAGCTAAAGAAATACGAAAACGGTCCCATTTAACTCGCAATATCTCGCAAAATATATGGGCACATGTCGATTTTTTATTTTTACCGTATCATGCATATTACAGCGATACCGCACAAAAGTTTTTTTTACAAAAGAGTACTCCGGAAATACCTTTTTTGCCAATGTAAAGGGAATTTTGGACGTACAGTCCTATGTTCCCCGTGTTAAATGACCCAACTTTGAATTCGGTTATCTCAGCATTCACGTGGGCAAATTTTGTTTTTTTAATCTCAACAAGTTCTCGATATTTTCCTTTACAATATCAGTGAGTTTCAATTCGAACAGTAGTAAATGACTTAGTTGCCATACATCCTTAAGCAATAACGCGACCCGAATAACGAAAATACTTGCCAAATAATCTTCGGGAGGGAGCAAAGCGTTTAGTGCGCGAAAACAAATGTTGATCGTCCGGTGAGACATTTGTTTATTATTATTTTGATTTCACTGTTTTTTAAATGTGATTTGCTTAAAAAAGTCTGACATGTTTCGGAATATTCGCATATTTGAAAAATCAGCGTCAGAACTTTTAGATCTAAAAATAAATATCATGTATCTATATATTTGAATATATTCGAACTATTTGTTCGTATGGAAAATTGAAAGAAGCCTCGACGTAGGAATTGGGAACGGATAAATCTAAGAGTGTGCTCATTGCGACGAGGGTAACGGACGTATCGGGCAGACGCCTGAATCGAGTTCTGGTGCGTACGATACGTATGTACATTGTCGCAAATATGAGTGAGTTGAACTCGTACTATAAATCATCGTCACTGTGGGACGAGTCGCTCCTTTTCTTTTAGCTTCGCGCGCGACACACTTATCTTCCATCTGCTCCGTATACAGCACTCGTAATTAATCGCAAAATTTATCGGACTCGCGGGCTTTTCATGTGACTTTGCTTGAATTTATTTGATTTTTTTCCCCCAACGGTCGTAAATTGTTTAGAACGTTTTATTTTGTTAAAATCAAAATTCGATTGCATATATGAACAAAACATACAATTTATTTCCATGCATATATGAGATGTATATTATATAGTTATAGAAGAACACATCAAATATCTGAATAAATTGTATTACGACGTATAGGGTACGAGCACCAGTACCCAGCCCCTAACCAGCAGTAGGCCGGTTCTATACATTGACTCAAATATATATAGATATAATTTAATATGAAGTGGCCGACTACTGGTTCGGTGCTCTTACCCTATATAATATATTTATACCATATGCATATAAATTAACATTTAACATTGCAATTAGAAGAGAAGAATAAAATGTCGTAAGTCATTTGATGACGTGAAATGAAAAATATTGAATTGCTCAGGACGTTTTATTTTTATTTTCCGATTGGAATTTCTAATGTTAATATAAATGCATACGGTATAAACATATAAACGTCGCAATATCATTGATTCATACATTTTATTTATTTTTCTATAAATACATTATCCATTTTAACTAATAGTGCATTATCAATAACAATTTATTTCCTTATAAATATATAATATTAATTAACATGACTTATATATATATATATATATATATATATATATATATATATATATATATATATATATATATATATATATATATATATATATATATATATATATATATATATGATAAAAATACACGACTGCACAGTAGATTTCTGATTGGAGTGTGTCGTATTGCCCGCTGCTGTACCTCGTTTTTTCCTACGTAGACGTATGTAAACGTATGTGACACAGACTTTGGACGATATGAATAATGTATTCAGCCGGCTTTTTCACGGCTTGCAGCTCGTCCAGTGGTTTTGTCACGTGTATACGAGTCCTTTTAGAGTCGTCTCGATTGCGAGACACTTCGCACTGAATTGTTTCCGGTGCGGTTTTTTTTTTCATTGTCGTTTTTCTCCTTTTCGGAGCAAGAGGCGAATACTCGCGATGCTTTTTATTTTATTTTTATATTTTATAGTACCTGTATTCGGTTCGGAAAGTTAGTTGGGAGACGATTCGTGGCGAATTTGGTTCACGTAAAAGGGAGATGAGAAAAAGTTTGAGAAAAGTCACGGCTTCTGAAAAGGCGATTCGAAACGGAACGCCCCGCGTGCGTATCGTAGGTAGGAACACACCAGTATGCGAGAGAAAGAGGGACAGAGGGGGGAGCAGGAGCGAGAGAGAGAGAGAGAGAGAGAGAGAGAGAGAGAGAGAGAGGGAGAAACAGCATGCGAGATTTTGTTTCGGGACACAAGATATCCTGGAGAGCTTGCTGTTTCTCTCTCTCTCCCTCTCTCTCTCTTTTTTTTCTCTCCCTCAGCGAGAGCGCTGCTTATTCATAACGGAGTACTCGCATAGAGAGAAGCTGTGCGGTCTTTCTTTCTCTCTCTCCCTCACCCTCTTTTTCTGTTTCTCTCTCTCTCTCTCTCTCTCTCTCTCTCTCTCTCTCCCTCCCTCCCTCCTTACCTATATGTATCCATAGAACGGACGACGACTGAGGAACATCAGCCTTCATCTACCTCCACCGAACAAGTTTGAGAGTTCGTATTATGGGTCCACTGACGGACGCAGGATTTCTCGAGGTTGCGTGTTCAACCTGCGTAGAGCTCGACGAAAAAAATTGTCGATCCTACCGATCGCACGCGACAAGAGGGACATTGACTCGTGCGAAAAAACAACTTCTCGCGCAATAGCAAAAATAATCGACAGGGTTAAAAGTATTTGATTGGACTCAACCGATTGGATTTAGCCATTAATCCGCGTCATTTTACGTGATATCCCAATGTACGCGTAATTGGACGCCCGCTTAACTAATTGGCAAGATATGTCAGTTGGCGAACTAATTGGACGGTCTTCACGCGCGTATACGACCATTTAATTACGGCACGTTCTCCGCGGCATTGGCATAATATAAAGTTTTCTATGTACGACGACAACATATTTAGTGGCGGTAAGAATATCCACTGGACGAACCGGTACAGCGGGATGATGCACACGTGTACGAGGCCTTTTCTGCCGAATCGTTCGATCTAGGGCGAGTCTTTCATTTTTTCCCTCCATGATGGGGTATGGGGTAGTGTGTGTATGTCAAGTTTGTACTGTAGAACAGCTTCAATATATATTAGTTAATCAATTGGTCTATCTATAAATCACAATTTAAATAGAACCAACACATCCTTGGTATGATCCTGACATCCTGGATCAATGGTATGGATCACGGAATCTTACCAAGGATGTGTTGGATTTCTAAAATTACTATTTATAAATATATTGATTGATTTACTAATATATGCGTGTGTGCGTGTATATATATATATATATATATATATATATATATATATATATATACATATCGATCAATATCATGCGAAATTATATATTTTTTTAATCCAACACTTCCTTGGTAAAATTCTGTATGTATGTATATATATATACACGGACGTGCGTACATATTTTTTTTTCCTTTTTTTCATGAAGAAAAAAAACAATAGTATAGATGACAGAGATTCACCATGGAATTTTTTGTTTATTTCGTTCAATGTTTGGAACGTAGTGATCGTTAATGACAAAACATTGCACTTTCGATGAGCGCAGTTTCGATGGAACATTTGTTGCGCTCGAAGACGAATGATTACGCAATAGCGTAATATATATGGACATTTGTTTAAGTGATTTCATTCTTTGAGAAAGACTTTTTTTATTACCAAAGTATGTTGGTGTTAATAAAAAATAAAATAATAAAAACGATAATAATTCGTAATCAATCGTCACGGAACGCAGATGTGAATGATTATTATTATCAGTCGCAGAAACGTTAACAGCGTTAATTCGATATCTTTTTATCATCGAATAATAATCACGGATTCGAGAATACGAGAGAGTAGACGACGTTTCGAGGACAATCGGTCCTTTGTTGTACCGTGTAATAAGCGCGCGATTTTCGCGCCAACGACCGGAAGTGTCTCTCCGCGCGCATGTGTGTGTGTGTGTGTGTGTTTGTGTGTGGTCAAGCGCGCATGCGTGCGCGCAACTGATCGCTGTCACATTTTCCGACTTTTTTGTCTCGCGTCTATTCGCGCACGATTCACTCGCGGTGCCTTTTCTCTCTTTCTCTCTCTCTCTCTCGACGCCACAAGATCTCACTTCGATGACACTCGAGCACAAAGCGTGGAAAAAAGAAAAATTCTTTCGCACGCTCGAAACGCGATTTCTCACTGGCGCGGCGTGTATCGCACGACACTCCGTACTTCTTCCTATTTCAGACGGATTCTCTCGTTTCTTTCTTCTTTCGCCGCGCTCCGCGATCCCTTTCAAAGTGGCTCGCGCGTAACCGTCGAGACTTTTCGCGCGAACAAAGGATTCGGCGTGTACATTTTTATATACGATTCGAAATAAAATTAGAGACGATTTTTTTTATGCAAGGTTTCGGAACAAAATTCAAGACGGTCATTTAAGGGCGCAATTGAAGAAATAAAACGGCAAACGAGTGTCTGAATTCACAAACGGAGTAATATAAGGCAGTCGAAGGAGAGTCGCGTTTGGAGAGCGCGCGATGCCCGCCGCCGGCTTTGGTGAAGCGCGGTGCGCGATTGCCGCATGTCGATTACCGGCTCTTGTACCGGGCCCTCGGCCGATCTCGACAATTTTCGTAAGGCTTCGTCGAGCGCGTATACACTTCCCCTCCGCCTACCCACCCACGACTACGCGACCGCGTATACATATATGTGCGGAGCCGACACACCACTCCACTCGACTCCGAATACAACACTGCGCCTTCGTGAACGCACGAGGCGCCCGACGAATCCTCGCTCTTATGTACACTCAGCGGTGCGAATGCGATGAGTGTTGCAACTTGTAAGCAGCGCGTTTCGTGTACGCGCACGTATGTGTACGTGGAGTTGAGAAAAAGTATAAAAAGCAGTCAATAAAATATCAAACACTGTTGTAAATAAATAAATAAATAAATAAATATATATATATATATATATATATATATATATGTATGTATGTATGTATGTATCATATAGTACATAGTAAGAATATGTATTAGATATACGTTGTATGTAGTCTATAAATTCTAGAAAAAATATATACAGTCGAACCTCGACGTAACGAATCTCTGAGGAAGTTCGTTATATCGAGTTTTCGTTATATCGGGATCATGTTCTTTAAAATATTCTTAAAAATACATTAGTACTATAAATATAGGGATATTTTTCAAAGAAAGAAAAGTTTAAGTTAGAGCAATTTTTACAAGCAATTAGCAATTAGAGCACCATGTATATTATTATGTTGTTTTATCGAGGTTCGACTGTACTACATTTAGTAAATACACAATATATACAGTGTATGATATAGTAATGTATTATAATTCTTAAAATTATTAAAAATTGACAAGTAAAAATTACAAGTGAATATTTATATGGTATTAAAAAATATTTATTTTTCATATTTATTTATCAATTTTCAATGTTTCATATTTTTTAAACATTTATTGAAATATATATATATATTTCAATAAATGCATACATATAATACATATAATACACTTTTATTTATTTTATATCATATATGTATATGTGTGTTGTATATATATGTATTATACAGTAGATATTAAGAGTGTGCATTAATTATCCTACGAGTCTCCTTCTCGAGAATGCATGGCATCTATTTGCCATAATTGCTTGAGTTCATGTTATCTTAAGATATTCATAAGTATAAAAAGAATTATCTTATCAACAAGAAGTTAACCATTTAAGAGTATGTATTAAAAATCCATTATATGCATAATAGTACAGAGATTCTCGAAAAAGTATGTACCACTTTTGGTAAATACGCAGTATATAGAGTATATGATATAATAATGAAATGCCTGCATATGTAGAATTCCACATAATATTTATCTTTTCATACATATATAAATGTGTAATTCATAAAGTCTCAATTGGTTCCTGAGTTCCAACGTATACCCTTGCGGGTTTTTACGTACAACCCTTCCCGGTTGAACCTTTTCCTACCGCTCCTTACCCGCACTTCGCTAATCTAACCTACACTCAGAAAAAAGCTTTATTATGTTTCAATAAATTGGCACATTAGAACATAATTTCTTAGAAATTAATAAACGTTTACTCGTATGGAGACAGTTTTTATGTGATTGTAACTACAGAATTTATTCGGCGTCACTGAATATGTTTTCTTACATGCCGATTTTTCACATCAATTAAAAGCCATATTTAAAATAGAAAATTTGAATAAATATTTCCTCAAATCAAATAAATACTACTTTCCAATCACGAAAACCTCTTATTTCGTGACTATGATAGTAATGCGCGCATGCGCACTTTGCCCTTCAACGCGACGGGCCCGACAGCAGGCCGCTCGTCAGATGTAGCTCACGCATACGTTTACCATGTAGCTTCTTCCTATGCCAATGCTTTTGGCACAAGTGTCAGTGTTGCGTTTCGGAAGTGAGAAACTCGAAAGTGAGGAATGATTTGAGTGTAAGTAAGAATATAAAGTGAGAAAAAAACGATCAAGTGAAAAAATAATGACGGACGAAATGACACAATTCCTCGAAGAAAACTAGTTGGAGGATTGTGAAGAATCCTATTAGATGTTAAGAAAAACTCTATTTGTCGGACATAAAAGACCTATTTCTTCTAACTTATATATCCTACTAGATGTTAAGAAAAATTCTTAGTAAATCTTAAACATAAAGTTAAATAAAAAATGTTCTTAGCTGTTAATAAAATCGTAGTAGGCCGACATACGAATAAGAAAACTTATTCGCCGGGAGACAAAATTCTTTGTCCTTAATAAATCTTTTTTCTGAGTGTAACTTCCGTTGCGTCCACAGCTGTCTTAAGCTATACTATGCCGCATTTGCCGAGAGTACGGGGAAACTGCGGAAAACCCATACTGGCATAGACGGCCCTATATTCTTCTGATTCTCTGGTGCACAGACTTCAACACAGTTTCTACCCCAAGGTATCAGAAGCATTAGCCCCCCCCCCCCCGCTCGCTGGTTGATGCGCCAGCCGGTGCACGGCTATGCGGTCACCGCTCCGAGTATCGGCCGCGCACATGCTGCTGAACTCGAAGTACCGCGAGAGCCGAACCCCGACCGCCCATCCACCACTGTCGGTAATTTATAATTAAATTATAAAATACTACGTGTATTTGTAAAAATATATATAAATAATATATCTTTACATAAAAATATACGATAGAATATATGGAATACAAATTAAATAAATATATAATAAGTATATAATAAATTGCCATGTATGCTGTATTTTATGTATCAATCATACATTTATATATGTATGAATAAATAAATGATGTACGCAATATTGTATATGTAAGGTCTTAATTATATTCGTATAGCATAACGGTATGTAGTAAAATTATGTTTTAAGTATGAGTATTAATTGTAAATTACGTATTGTTGTGTAATAATATAAAATTTTGTAAAGAAAAAGGTATATACTATATGTATAGTAAATACATTGTACGCATAGTATATAACTATAGTGATTAGATTCTTAACACACACACACACACATGTATGTACACATAACACCCATGGGGGTCGGTGGTCGTCGCCCAAGCAACTTGATCGCCCAAGCGCGTGTACGAGTGTCACGTTGCACACACACACACACACACACACACACACACACACACACACACACACACACACACACACACATCCGCACAGCACGAGCGGTTATCCTGAAGAAGAAAGGCGAAAAGTCGTTTCCTCCCACGAGCTACACGAAGAGTCTGTCTGTCCTCTCTCTCTCTCTCTCTCTCTCTCTCTCTCTCTCTCTCTCTCTCTCTCTCTCTCTCCTCCTCCCTCACAGCTGACGATATCTCCAGGCGTGAAAAGTCCTCGTGTTGATTCTAAGAAATGTATCGGTGTCACGTTTCCTCGCTCAAAATCTCATACGAAATCTTCATCGTCGTTTACTATATGTAGACGATGGATAAACGCGTCAAACCGGAAACGGAGGTGGTCACGCTCTCCGGCGAGTTGCGATTAGGACATACGTACCTACATCTCGGGAGTCCCGTAATGGTACACTCGTGATTTTGTTCCTGCTACGCGAGAGAGCTGACAATTTGTCGAATTTGCTTTCTTTTTTCATTCGTTTGTGCAATTTCGCATCTTTCAGGCCACTCCCCTCCTACATTTGTTTCTTCTTTGTCGAGGGCAAAACGCTTTTTTTTTAATTGTCGTGGAACAAAAATTGACCGAGATATTCGCGTTCAAAGTCCAAAGCTGAGTAAACTATGGCACAGTATTTGCTCACGGGCGATTTTTTTCTTCAAGTTATTATTAATGAACAAATTTATTGAATCGTATTATCGCTTTGCAAAACGAGTCTCCGTATTCATTATTTTTAAAAGAACAATTTTTTAAAATTAAGACAAACAAAAAATGCACTCGGTTGAAGGTGTTTAAAGCTTAACATTAAAAAAAAAGCTTTTTGCTCGCAATGACACACCCTGTATGCTCGCCGACGGAACCCGAATAGTTGTCAATAACCCTGTATATATACGTTTATTTTACGCGATTACATTGCGCTCTTAATAACATTGGGAGGCTTGGGAATATCAAGACTTTTTCTTCCTTCTTTCGTTTTCTCTGCTCGATAAATACCACAGTCGAGATTAATCTTCCATCGGGTATCCCCCGCCCCCGCCCTTCAGATTGCCGGCATTTCAATGGCTCGCGACGCTTTTTTATCGTCAAATAGTCACTCCCTCTCGTTCCCGCTCTCTTTCTTTCTAGAAAAATATTGACAAAGCAATATATATTTGTTTAACCTTCGCGATACGATGATCGCCCCGTTCCAAATATTGACACAAAAACTAAGAGAATTCCGAACGAAATTGTGCCGTATTTAACATCGTTTTTCATGCTTTATTTAATGAAATTTCATTTTTTTTCGCGCTTTCAAGAGAAGCGAAGCTATTTGGCGAAAGATGAGGAGACCGAAGTGGAGAGGCGGACGAATTTGCTTCGATGAAAATTTTCGTTTTTCTTTTGCACTTTGCGGGAAATTGAGAAAAAAAATGCAGCGGCGCTCGAGTCCCGCGGTCTTTGGCACACACGTCCTCGGAGCCCCGCGACTCGTCCTCTTCAATTACTCGTATGCATGCATATGAGCTTAATGTTAATTCAGTACCTCGCGCTTCTAAATATAGACGAGAAACGGCGCCTCCACACTTTTTATTACCCCATACACTTCTCGCCTCAAAAAGTTACTTTTTGTTCTCTCTCTCTTTCTCTCTCTCTTTTTCCCTCTCTCTCTCTCTTTATAATTTCTTGCAATTCACTACTTCTCCTTTATCCAAAAAATTAATACTGAAGCTACATTAAATACAAAATGATCAAGACTCTCTCCGTCCCTGCCTTTTACTATTTCTTGCCGGGCACTGCTTGCACTTAGCAAAAAAACATTCGCCATAATACGCTGGAAGATATCTAAAAAAACGAGTTTTTTCAACCTAATACTGAAGCTAAACAAATAATGTAATCACGCCTCTCGCTCTGTCTCCATTTCTCGCAATGCCCTACTTCCACTCTATTGCAAAAATAATTTATAAAAATACGTTAAAATACATTTTGAAATACTATTTTGATTCAGATTAAAATACTGAAGCTAAAAAACTTCCGTCTCTCTGTCTCGGTCTATTACGATATCGCCTCCCCCAATGGAAATACAAGACGAAAAAAACGCCTCAGTCACTCCGGGCACTCCGCAAACATGGGAAAACGTCGACACGAACAAGGCGAAAATGTCAATTAATACGTCCACCATTGTTCTTTTATTGGAACATACCGAGGGAATAAAGCGACGAAATTTAAAGCCCGCGGTTGCGAGCGCCGAGGTAAATCGCAAATGGGCGAAACCACCACGCTCCGTGACGACAAGTGGTCGCTTCCGTTCCTCGCTCAATGTGGCCAGTCACATTAATTTCAATTGATCGAAAGTCACACGATTCCGGTAGTGTGCTCCGAAGCACAAAATAAAAAGAACCCTCCTCCATTTGCGAAACGCGTTCTCGAACAAATAAACATAATCCCACGACGACAAATAACGTGGCTCTTGTGAATAAAATTACGCTGGTAAATTATTCCACATTTCTATACGCTAATGTATTTTAAATTTATATTATACATTCTTATATAATCATGATAATTATCATGATAATCAATGATATATGAATCAGTACACAAATAAAAAAATAAGTCAATTAACAAATATAATGTTGTTCCGATAATAATTATTATAGTCTAAGAATGTAGAACAGTAATAGTTTCAAAAAACCTCAAGATTTCTTTTTCGAACTGATACACTGACTCGACCTGCCGTATTTAACTCCTTCCCTCGATCAGAAAGTCCATACAAATCTGCACTTTTATTCCGTAGATTGGCGATTGGCAGACGCAGGGGCATCGCTCACTTCTTAATCGCCCTTAATAGCGCTCGATCGTCTCACGGAAACGAGCCAGATGAGATCGTCCAGATGTTTGCACTTATATGCGTAAAAGACTTATTGAGTTTGGCCAATTAATCGGACAATTGGTATACGCGAGTGGTTAATTGACCGATAGGAATGAACAGGGCACCAGTCACCATTGGAATTGACCGAATATCTACTCCGTCCCGGTTGCACAAATGACAATAAAGCTTAAGATAATTGTGCGATAATTTTCAAACGGTTTTCATTTTTTTTGGTTTGCATTTGCATTATAGTAACAGCAATAATGATAATAATAATCATTGTAGATGTAAAGTTAATAATAATCATGGCGACAATGGCACTATTGATTATTTTTTATTTATATTACATTACTCCGATGCAATATTGGATCTTCTACGTGTATTTTGAAATTATTCGAGAGATAAGCCAATACCCTCTACACCATTACATTTCGTAAGACGATATTTGAGTTTTCACCGCCGGGAGTGTAAATATTCGTAGGTGGTTACGGGCAAACTTGTGCGAGAACGCACAAGACAAATTTCGAGTGAATAATGTAGTCAATCTAAATATATATATATATATATATATAGTCTCGAGGATCTGTCGTGCAATATTTTCAACTCGTATGTTTGAACCCCGTAAGATTTTGTATCTATATACGTATGAACATCTTTACGGGCGAATTGATTTGCTTTCCGGACAAAACATTTTTTTCATTCGGGAAAAGATTGAAGAATGACGAAAAGATGGAGAATTTTCATTTTTTTTTCTTATAAATTGCCCACTTGACGAGTGACGAAATGATGGGGAGTTCATGAGAAAAAAAATGAAAATTTCCGACCGTTTCCATACACCGCTTTTGGCGAATTTTAATTTTTTGCCTTTTCTCATGAATTCCCAATCTTTTCGTCACTCGTCAACTGGGAAATTTATGAAAGAAATTGGCTTTTCTTTTTTGGACGAATCATTAATCTTATTTCAACGAAGATTGATTGAGTGACGAAAAGGTAGGGAATTTTTATTCATTTATTTTCTTATCAATGTCCCAGCTGACGAGTGACAAAAAATAGGGAATTTATGAGAAAATAGAAAATCTCGGAAATGTATATATACACATTTTAGGGAATTTCATTTTTTTCGTTTCTCATAAATTCCCAGTCTTTTGGTCACTCGTCAACTGGGTGATTGAAAAAAGGCTTTTCTTTTCGGATGCAACATTTGTCTTATTCGATAGAACATTGATGAGTGACGAAAAGATGGGGAATTTTTATTTATTTTTCTTTCGTATCAGTTTTCCAGTTGACACACGACGAAAACATGTATGCGTACAAAACAAAACAATTGAAATTTCCGAAAATGCATACACATTCTGGGGAATTAATTTTTTTTCACAAATTCCTCATCTTTCCGTCACTCTCCAAGGTGGCAATTTATGGGAAAAGATAGAAAAAATCCCTAAAAATATATATGGGACATTCCACGCCATTTCACGTAGCTCGTGACCCCGACAATTTTTTATTTTCCTGATTTTTTTTTTGTAAAATTGTACCCCCATGAAAGGAATATCCACACCAGTTTTTAGATTTTTATCTCTTCTATTTCAGGAGTTATAATTTTCGAAAAAAAAATAGATTTCGGAAGTTTTGGATATATTGGAACGCTGATAACTCCGGAACTAATTGAGATATCGACAAATGTCGATATGTAACTTTTTTCATTTTGAAGCATACTGTCGTTGAAAAATATGGAAAAATGATCAATTATCAATGTCAACGTTTTTCTGCTCTAAAGTGAAAACTATTTTTTATAAAGATGATTGACTTAAAAAATTTTTTTTTCAAAAAAATTTATAAAATAGAGTGACCCATTCTATGATTTTTAAGACTAGTCTCATGGCGGGCCCATTTTTTTTTCTTTTTTTAAAATTAATCATTTTTTTTCGAAGATTTTAATCATTTTGATCTCTAATAATGCTAATAAGGATTTTGTGATTTCCAATTCGGCTTCGACAGGCCTGAAACGGTTTATTTTTATTTATGCTGAATTTAACGGAACAAATTATTTTTCATTTTTTATATTTCATATTTTTTTTTCGTTTAATCAGCTAGGACGTGAAATACCCCATATATATACACATACACAAATTTCCGGGATTTTAAATTGTCTTTCCTTTTCGCAAAAATTTCCCATCTTTTCATGACTCATCAATCTTTTTTCGAATGTAATTAATGTATCGGATGAAAAAAAAAATCGCCCTCGTGCATGTTCTATATTTCGTATGCACGGGCAAAGCTAACGCAAACGGTGTGCCGAAATAAATCCGGCGAGGTGCACTGGACTGCAGGGGGGTGGGGGTTTGAGCCGACGATCGCGGGGCGGCGCGTGGTACAGTGTGCGAGTATACGGGATGGAGAATTCTCTGATTGAGCGAGTATATACACACCACCGCTGGCTTTCCTGATTCCTGAATGTTTTGCATATCTAACTATATTCGATCTCGCGCCCGCTTTTGCGCCGCTGCCGTAGCGTACGATAGTTTCGTTTAAACGTTAAAATTTGAGTGAATCGCCGACGAGCTCGCGTCTCACTGTAGCCAAGCGGTCGCCAAAAGGAAAAAAAAAAGAAATTCGGACTTTTGGACTGGGCTTTTGGCGTATTCGGGACGGTCGTGGAAAAGGCCGAGTACGGCGCGACGGGGGGGGGGGGGGGGGGGGTAGAAACTGTTCGGAATAAAATCGAGTTTGCGGTAACTTAATAAAATAGAATTTCGTTGATAAGAGGATAGGCAAGCTGGCGAGGCTACGTTGGCTGTGGAGGACTCTTTCTCTTCTCAGCTTGCAAAGTCGCGAGTTTCAACGCACTCGCGATATCTTTTCGCTTTAATTAAGATAAAATCCCGGGCTCTCGAGGCTATTAAGACACTGCGAGACGAAATACTCTTGGGGCTGTTGGAGTCTCTCGAAGCGCAGATTCCCGTTGATCGATGAAGAAGTCGGGCGAATCTAGCACTATAAACTTGTATATTTATATATACAGGATAAATTACAACCCTCTGTGAGCATACAGGTTGCGTCATTACGGGCATAACGCTTTTTCGAAAAATGTCGTGTGACCAAAATTAGCCGAGAAATTCGCTCTCAAAGTCGCGGCTTCAAATTCACCTTCGGAAAAGTGCATTTTCTATTCAATTTTTTTTTTCGCTAAAAGCAAATTATCACGAAAACTCAAAAATTGGTCGAGACAGGCAAATGGATAATATGATTCAATAATTTTCGTTAATTGTCGAACACCCGAAGAAAAGAATCGCAATTGAGTAACTACCGTTGTTCACTGGGCTTTGGACTTCGGGGGCGAATATCTTGGCCAATTTTTGTCGCACCGCATTGAAAAAAAGGGATTTTCTCGCAATGACTCGCATAATATGGTTAACGCCACTTCAAGCGAAAAGTATACTTAAATATGCGATTTGGGTGGCGTGTTTGGCTATCTATTATCCCCCAAATGATTATTCACTATTGTAAGAGAATTGAATATGTAGAAATCGTTAATTCAGGGCTATAACAAAATCGGCGTGCAAATACTGATGTTGTATAGTGTACGTTAAGTTGTCTTAAGTCAAACTTCTACTATGTTTGTCAAGTTTGTACAATTCATATGATTAACATTAACGTTTTTCGAGTATAATTTGTTAAAAGACCTTGTGAAAAGTGACTATATAAAAAAATTATAATAAAGTTTACTTATAGCGAAGACGTAAATTATTTGCAGTTCGAGCAACTGCAGCTTAATAGTTTTAAGAACTACGCATGTCCCGCAAACTGGTACATAGTATGTATTTTGCGTTGCAAAAATAGGATACCACTTCTTCTTGTAGTTCATCTTCTGATCTTGTAGGCCACACATTACCGTGCATTTAGCAGGTCGTATCATATAATATGGTATATATCACCATTATATGGTACAAAACTATTGCTGAGCGCCAAAGATCCATTTGAACAGTGACTTATATTATAAAAAAAAAATATCTGGGCAAACTTCACCTGAATCGCAGGTAACAGCTATTCGGAAGTACAGCCGAAATACTTTTGTCTCTTGTGCCATATCTGTGCTAAAGATGCCAAAAGGACTCGGTAGCGTAATGGCAGCGTGCGAAGGATGGGCAGAGGGTGGCCAGCTGGCTTTTAGATTCGATTCCGACTAGGCCAAATATTTTCTTCGAAATAAATCATTACAGGAGGTGAGGGAATGGCGAATGATAATAAAAAATCATCGAGGTAGATCTCTTAGTGGCGTGTTTTATTTTATTTCGGATTTATGAAATATTCTATGCATTTACCAACACTTGAATAACACACCAAATACGCATACAGCAGGTCGTATCTTATAATATGGTACACGTCACTATAAACATCGTTGCAAATCATAGGCAACATTTTTACTCAATGTGTATATATTTCAGTTCACTATTAGAATCTTGGGGAAGTGATTTTTTATAGTATCAGGGAATATCCATTTGATGAAAACCTCCTATGTTATATAGCATTGAAGAACAAACATATGTTTTCAAGATTGGTGGCTGCGGTTAACATATGTGCATGATTCATGCAACTGATAAAATATCAATAAGCAGTACTACACTTTATAGTTCCCTCAGGGAAATATAAAATCTAGTTAAAATATCGTTGATAAAACTATACATTTCTCTCAGTGTATAGACTCACCAAGTTCCTCATAGTTGCGAATCACCCTGTATGTGCAGGGAAAATATTGAAAGAACGAAAAATCATTCAAGATGAAACCACACACGGGTATCCATATCTACGTTCTCATACGAGGACCTCCGCCCTGATATTTGAAGGGAAAATGTTTCAGGAGAAGCGAGGCGCAAAGAAAAAACGCGCGCAGGAAGATTTGAATTTAAAGCGATACTATCTTGGCGTGCTCTCGTCACGACGATAATAAAAAATCTTTCATATTCCCGGGAGAGTTCAGACGTGGCGTATATAGGAAATTTATTCCGTCAGCTATATGGGAGAAGAAGGGTCAGAGGGTCATTAAGACACCAAGATATACATATATATATATTAACGATTTTTTTTATTTAAGGACTGTTCTGAAAACAGCTTGATGGGCTGGCAGCCTACATCGCGGAGGAATAACGGCTTCAAAATTTTTTTTTCCTATACATATATATATATGTATGCCGGTCTCTCATTATTACTCCGTTTTATACGAAATCCTCGCCCAAACTTAATAACGATACCGCGTCATCTTCGTCTTCTTTGTTCTTCCATTTTTTCTACCATTTTTATACGATCTCGGCTCATACACTCGAGAAAAATGTATTATTTATCTTTCTCCGGCGCGAGTGTATCAATCTCCGCCCTTGTGTGGCGGTCTCCGCTTCAAAGTTACACGTTATTCAAATTGTCCTCCTTGCACCTTTGGATCGTGGTATAACTTGGAAAGAAAATGTGTGTTCGGGTAGCCGTGCACGCGATTAAAATTCGGGAGTAGAATTCAATCGACGCTCTCAAAGAGGGAAACATTTGTCACGTTGGTTAGGCAGCCAATGTTTCGCCTACATTATTTCTCTTTGCTCTTTGGGATTTCTACTTTTTCTCAAATCTTTTTGGTTCCTTAGAATTTCTATTTTTCTTAAATTTCTTTTTGCTTTTTGGCAATTCTATATTTTTTCAATGTCTCTTTGCCCCTTGGTACTTTTATATATGTTTTTAATTCTTGCTCTTTGTTTTTTTTTATCTTTTCAAAATTTCTCTTCGCTCTAATAAAAAAATGTTTTTGTGAAAATGCGGAGAAAAAACGGAGTGAGAGAGAGAGAGAGAGAGAGAGAGAGAGAGAGAGAGAGAGAGAGAGAGAGAACATATGCGGAATGTAATACGAGATATCTGATGAATTTTTCTTTCTTCACGGTCGTTCTTCCCGTTTGAACGGGTCGAGCTCCACACACGTTGTCGAGCTTTTTATTCGCGCACAAAGTTCCAGCTTGTATCGCGTACGCAGCCTTGCTTGTGTAAACGTCGCCGGGAGCGAATCATGAATCGCGATTATCCGCAAAGAGAAAAGAGAGAGAGAGAGAGAGAGAGAGAGAGAGAGAGAGAGAGAGAGAGAGAGAGAGAGAGAGAGAGAGAGAGAGAAAGAGGGAGGGAGAGTAAGAGAGTGAAAGGAGAAGAAATTATGGCCGTCCTTTTATCCGCGAAATATGACATCCGCCGGATATCATCAGATTTTTTGTTTTTATATAATCCACGATCAAGATGAGCTACTTTGATCATCGTCGACGGGTCAAAGCTGCGCGCTGTTTTCACAGCCCCAATAACGCCTCTCGGCACAATGAGCGACTATCGGGCTTTCAATCCTCCGTCTATACATGTATATAGGTGTTTCGAATTAATATTGTTCTGCTGCTCTCTCGTCTTCACTTTTCTAGCTGGCCATCGTTGTTGGACCCCCGCCCCCGTTGTTTTCCGATTCACGAGCCAGATAGGAATATAAGCGTGGTGCATTAAACACAAATCATCAAGCTTGAATCTGCGTGTGCGATCTTTATTGCGCAGCGACGAAAATGATACCGCATGCATTCGTGACATTCGACCTGTGAATGAATCGACCTACCGTGTACGTTTGTACAGAGATATGCTTGTGTGACATTCCGTAATAGAAAAGAGAAAAAAAAGGCAAACTGTCGATTTAAGAACACACAGCACTTTACTGTGACACGGGGATTATTTAAATTGTTGGAATCTTACGAGGAATGTCACTTTAGTGTCCGCCTTCGATTTTGCTGAAACTCACGTATAGGGGAGACCGGGGCAAAATGGTATAGCGGGGCATAATGGGACCGGGGCAAAATGGGACCGGGGCAAAACGGGTTTGGGGCAAAATGGAATAGTGAAAATCAACACTGCTGGAAAATACGTCATTGGGGCAAAACGGGACTGGGGCAAAATGGGCCGGAAAAAATCAGGCTCCTCAGAAAGAGGCGGTTGGGGCAAAATGGGAGCGGGGCAAAATGGGACAGTGGAATAATTCGATGCAGAAACGAAAGAAATGCAGGGGTAAAAAACGAGGGGTAATAAATGAGTGAAAACAGGTTTAATTGAATGTTACACGATATTTGGATCACACTCTACTTACGATACTATAATTTAACGGTGGCAATGTTTAATTTTTATTGCTTGTTTAACTAAGCTAATTTTTATCAGCACAATTGCCGCAAACGGACTCGATTAAGTTATCGTCAGCATGGGCACGTGAATAGTGGGCCCATTTGTTATTAAAGTTTGTTAAACAATTACTTTTGATTCTGCGGTCAGAACTGTACCAAACTTGACGTAAATTGTTGTTTGAGCCTTCTTATTCGATTGGTACAATTTCTTTGTCGTTATTAATTATTTAAATAATCAAGTAATTTTTATAATCTGACGCGTGCAATTTATGGTTTTTTTTGTTTTTATCTTTCTTTGTTTTTTTTTTTAATTTATTTTCTGCCAACTGCACGTTACTGATACTGATTTTCAAGCCATTGATGAAAATCTAACTCTTGTCAATTTTTACGTAAATTGTTTTATGAAACTAGGACCGCCGCTCCCCATGAAATCGACGGATATGTGTCGACCAATATATCGGTCGGTCCGTATTATCTGCGTATATGTGGACTGAAACGAACCACAAGCACCATTTAGATTAGATTATGTTTCAACAGCTCTTTGATAGAGCCGAAGCATGAATTTTCCTGTCATCCCATTTTGCCCCAAATTCAGCGGGCTGCGACACTTCATTTTTGTGTGTCCCATTTTGCCCCTATCCCATTTTGCCCCAAATCAAGCACCAAGAAACTTCATTTTTTGCTATCCCATTATGCCCCGATCCCATTATGCCCCACACGGAAAAAAAGAAATAGTACAAAATACAGGGGCTACACAGTTCGCATTGGACTCGAGCGATTGCACAGCGATATTACCTGAAACACAGTGCTCAAAATACAGTGTGCTCAAAGTAAATTATTACAGTTTCTATACTGTCCTCTTTGGACTCGAACCGCTCTACTGTATCTTTTACTGGAACACATAGTCCAAAATACAGTGTAGTCAAAAGTAAATTTTGACAGTTCAACACTGTAATATAAATTTAACAAAACTTGTAATATGACAGTTGGTTAATCTGTATTATGTACAATGAATGCGCCAGTTATATTGACAGAGTTTATGTAGGTGTTTTAACAGTGAAGTCCTCTGTTCTAGAAACTGGTTAGCAACAGGTATAGTTTCAGTTTTGAACCGTTGCTTTTTACAGTGTGAACACGGGAAACCTTCTTGTTTTAATACTGTAATTCAAACTTGGTGAACCCCGTAATTTAATAAGGCCACAAATCGTATATTATAGAAAATTAGGGGTAAAAATAACATTAGATAGCGCTGAAAGAACAATTAAAGCGCTGAAAGAACTGCCAGTCCTTTGTGTCGTGGTCGCGCCACGCTCGAGACAGGTCCTAACCAGTGAATACCGTTTACAACGTCACACTGTAAATTTGATTATAAACATAAAATTAAAAAAGTTCGGCGAAACCTTCGCTTACAATGTATATTGTAAGCAATGTAATATATACACACACACACGCACGCGCGCACACACACACACCCACACACCCACACACACGCACGCACGCACGCGCACACACACACTCACACACACACACACACACACACACACACACACACACACACACACACACACACACACACACACACACACACACACACACACACACACACACACACACACACACACACACACACACACACACATATATATATATATTAAGAATATACTGAACTGAGTGAGACACACAAAAAAACGTTTATCCATAAAAGAAGTTTGAGAAAACTGTGTAGAAAATATTAAAAAATCAGTCACATACACAGGAACGTACCTTTTTGTAAATAATTCTCTCTTTTTTATAATTTCTTGAATTATGTCGCACAAATTTCAACATTCGCATCCTATCGACCACGCACTACTAACTGGCAATCCTTTGTGTCCTGGCCACGTGCCTCACTCCACGCGCGAGACAAGTCCTAATTACACAAGAACGTACCTTTTTTTTAATTCTCTCTTTCTTTATAATTTCTTGAATTCTGTCGCACAAATTTCGATGTCCGCGTCCCATCAACCACGCACTACTAACTGGCAATCCTTTGTGTCCTGGCCTCGTGCCTCATGTGCGTACAGCATAAAAAACAGTGATCGCATTTAAATTTTACAGTTGAATATTTTTACTGAAATCACTGATGTATTCACAATATCAAACTGTAAATAAACCAGTCTAACTGTAGAAATCTCAGAGTGCACAGATAACGTCATGAACTGTCGAAAGAAGAGTAAAACTACCGTGCCACACTGTGAAATTTAATGAATCACGCTGTACTCAATACAGTGTACACTGTAACCCTTGCAGTTTGCGTACAGTATAAAAATCAGTGATCTCATGTAAATTTTACAGTTAAATATTTTTACTGAAGACACTGATGTATTCACAATACCGAACTGTAAATAATCCAGTGTAACTGTAAAAATCTCAGTGTGTACAGGAAAATTCGTCATTTTTGTAGGACAGGATTTACATTACTTTGTTTCACTGTAAAATGAAATATAGCACCCTGTTTTTCATGCGGTTTATACTGTGATTTTCGCTGTTTCTTTTTTTCCGTGTCGCTCGAGTCCAATGCGAACTGTGCAGCCCCTGTATTTTGTACTATTTCTTTTTTTCCGTGCAGTGCCGTTTTGCCCCGGTACCGTTTTGCCCCGCTATACCATTTTGCCCCGGTCTCCCCTACGTTAGAGCAGTGTTTGTCAACCTTTTTTATAAGGCGGCACACTTGAATCTCTGTAAAATTCTTACGGCGAGACTTCGTATTGGACTTCGCCCCGCGGCGACCGCCCCGCGAAACGACACTCGTCACGATCGGTGCCCGGGTATTATCACGTGATACATACATCCGCCTATTTTTTGGCGGCACACAAGAAATACACTCACGGCACACCAGTGTGCCGCGGCACACCGGTTGAAATTCACTGCGTTAGAGGGATAAACACTATTGATATGTATTTTTTTTATCGGGGAAAAAACTGTGTGAAGTGATATCACACGTTAGAGGAAGCATGTCAAGGGTAGATTTTCGTTTCACCGGAAACGCTACACCCGAATGGATATGGAAACACGTTTTTCGCGATTAGCTGGCGTAATTTCAAGCTTTCGAGAAAAATTCGGCGATATTCGTGAATGGCGGAAAATGTTCCATTAAAAAATCTTGTAAAAACGATTTAAATGGCGAAAATAATTCTTTCGACCCTTTTAGCCACTTTTCTGGAGCTGCCAAAATCGCGAAATTTCAAACTTCCGTAGCATCGGTTCTATTTGAGTGACATCAATTTAATGGAGGGATTTTCAAAAGAATTTCGATAGACTCAGAGAATGTTGCTTGACTCATTTAGATATCTCAATTAGTTTTCGCGAAAAGAGCATCTCAAAAAATGGCCAAAAAAGAGACAAAGGCGTTGGTATGGGTGAAAAAATGAATGAACGTCGATGCTCCGTTTTTGAACTTGTGTCAAAAATCGAAAAACAATCGGAGCTCAATAAATCAAAGGGCGTTTTCAAGAACAAACGAAAACGAAGAGAATGAGTACAAAGGGAAGTTTCATATCAGAGCAGAAACGTAATGATCGGCGATTCAGTGAAGCCATTTATTTATTGTCGAAATGAGAAACAACTTGGATTTTAAATTTTCTCTTCACAAGTCCATATCGATGTATTTTTATCCTCTAAATAAAAATTCACCGTTAAATTCCCCCGAAATCATAAATTTTCATAAAAAATCGTCGAAGACGATCCGGCAAAAATGCAAAAATACATAAACTTTAATTTAGTCCCCCTTTCAAAGTGTAACCCGTTACGTTCAATTCCACGCACTCCTTCAAAATGTGGGCTGAGAGAAAGGAAAGTGAGGGACGGGGCACATCCCTTAATTTTTATTTCTTTCAATGTACCCATATTGGATTTCCGATCGTTTTGCATTAGCTGAAAATATATGTATGTGTATACGAATCGAGTTGTATGTACAGTGCACATATATGTAATATGTGCCGTAGGAAGCGAACTTCGTATTCCGATCACGTCGCAACATTAACCCCGAGCGTATCCTGATAACCCTGTTCAACGTATATCTCGAGAATGTTTTACCGTGAATGTTTCCACCTGCGAAAGTTTCCGAGTGAGCTGGCAAAAGCCAGCTCGAGCAGAATCATGCGGCATAAAAAACCACCGATGATTTATCGATTTGCAGAGTTCAGGACGCTGGGAAAAGTCGAAAAATATGTTGGGCAATTTTTTCTCTTATGGACACGAATAAAAAAAGGGCGACGAAGGCTACGATTTTCGTCTCAATTTTCTCTTCATCTCAATTTCGTCTTTGATCCTTATCGCACATATATGTAATATCGACCTTGACGCGTGACATTTTCGATACGCATTTCGCGTCATTTCCAAACAAGAGTGTCCCCTCGTTGCGGGAAAGCTTTCCTCGTGAACAGGCTTGTTTCGCCTGTTCACATTCCCGCGCACTTCGGATATCGTTACTTCCGCCTACTCGTGGCGAATGGATCCACGGAGAGCGAGAGAGAAAAAGAGAGAGGGCGAGAAGACAAGAGCAGGGAAATGACAATTGTCGTGATGGTACTTTTCGTTGCCTCCGGGCCAAAGAAGTCGTTTCGACGGATGAAACGTCTCTCGCGATAGAGAAAATTGCACGGGCACGATAATAGAACGATGGGGAAGACATCACAGGCCTGGTTATCTCCCGTAACGGTATATTGTACCTTTTGGTTATATATATATATATATGGATGTATATGAGTTTTGGTGACGAGACATATGTGTTTATATGTACACATATATATATACAATTTCAGTTTGATCAACCTTGATATGAAATCTTTCTGAAACTCACGATTTTTTAAATCGTTTACCCAATTCAGTTCCTTTCCATAGGGTGTATTTTTTTCTCGTATCCTTCACATCACATATTACCACATAATATGAATATACAGATTACATTATAAATATATATATATATATATATATAAATATTGGAGTGTATTGAATTTTTTAAATTCAATTTTAAAAATCAATATTATTAGCTGTAAAACGGGTCGAGTCGGGGCTCTCTAACTGACGCGATGCGGTAGCACCAGTTAACACACAATCCATGAAGGTATTTGAGGCACCTTAATCCTGTGAATCTGGGTTGTTTTCGTTTTTGCACTACCAAACCAAGAATTGGGAATGAAAAAAATCTGAAAAACTTCATGGTCAATCGTTGGCCGTACTTTTCGAGGCAAAATACGGTTTTTTAGCGTTCTTGTTTTTAATAATTTTTTCATTAAATATTAAGCAACCTACGAAGAAAATGATTTTGAGCAAGACGAAAACGACCCAGGTTTACGGATTGAGGGTCAACTTTCTCTCGCATATATAATTTAAAAATATATATATATATACATATGTATTAGGGTGTATTGAACAAAAAGGATTTTTTTATTCTTGCCTTTTCCATCAATATTATTAGGTATAAAAAAGCATCTTAAATCTGGGCTTTCTAACTAACGTCTATATGATAGCGCCGAATAATTTTTTTTTCCATATAATTTATACGAGATATTTGCTCTTTTTGTCCACGTTTAAATAATTGAAAAGTGAATTAATCTTTCTCAAATTCCAATGAGAAATTGGTAGATCTGAGCATCACAAATTTGGAAAGCTTTTTTTTGTATCCGTATATTATTAAATTTGCACAAGTTGCAGATATTAGAATAAGTGCATGTATTCGGTGTAGAACATAAGAAAAGGCGATAATAGTAAATGTGGAGGATACAATTTGGAATGAATGCGCGACGAGTGCACTTACCGCGGCTGTGTCGTCGAGTTTCCGTTTCCACGCATCGCTGCGCTCGATCAGGGCGTTCCACTGTTCCGAAAGTTTGTTAACTTCTCGACGAATGCTTCGGGTTAATTCCCTCGCTTGTTCCTCGGCACTTCTGTAGCCCCTTGAATCACCGTCGAGTTCTCGGCCAGCTGCGAGTGTACAAACAGATCGATACGTCGCGTTAATAATAATCCGATCATGCAATATTAACAAGCCGATCATTGACTCTCCCAGTTTCCAATTTCAAACACGAGGCGCATTATGGATTTGTAATGAAAAATAATTCGATACATAAATAAAATAATAATAGTAAACAGAATAGATCGTAATAAAAAAAAATAATAAAATAATGACAAAGACAATAATAAAAAATGAAAAAATAAATAAAATAGCGAACGACTTTATTCGTTGCTTTAGGGCTTGCCCTTCGTCACCGCGAATTCTTGAATAATTCGACGAGCAACGAGATGCCTGCGCGGACCGATCGTAGGGCCGTTAAATCGGGGCCTGCGGTTACGAACGTAAATCAATGTAACGGAATAATAGGTTACGTATATGTGGTGTAACGAGGAGAGGGTCTCCGAGTCGGTGTTATCAGTGTTAAACACGCGCGTAAAAATAGCACGGTATCGTACGATGCGTGATTAATAGGACAATTAAATTTCGCGTGATAGGCTCGTGGGGTTGTTCACCCCAACCGTTACTCCCTCGTCACTGACCTCGAAAGCATCAGGTGCCCACCCTTTCTTTTTTCAATCTCGATAATCGTAAACATCGAAGTGCTCATTGGGAGACCACCAGAATGTTGATGACCTACAAAAATCGGGGAGCTTTCTCCCGAGGGCTGACAATTACGTCATGTAAACTGGGAAAAAATGTTTTTATATTCTTTGGACGATTTTTGACGAGAATTAAAAGTTTAGAAAAAAAAGAAAGAAAACTAATATTTATGTACATATGCAAATAGAATTCTAGGGGAAATTTTTCATCTCCCCTACAACTTTTAATTTTCGATAAAAATCGTCCAAATTTTAAGTGATATTAAGCGTTACTAGATAAATTAAGATCCAGTACCTTAAACTTATTATTACTTAAAAGTGCCTGAACTCAGATTTTCAAAATTCAAAATGGCGGATCCAACATGGCGGATAAAAAATCACAATTTTTTTAAAAATAAAAGCTAACTCTGAGGGGGTTTTCGGTGTTGTTGAATCAAAATCTGCAATCAGATTTTGAAAATTTAAAATGACGGATATAATTAACGGTTCGGAAGAAAGAACATGTCAATTTTTGGCGGATATAGTGGAATATAGCGGATGCAAAATTCGAAAAATCATTTGATTAATGGCGAATATAATTAACGGATCGGAAGAAAGAACATTTCAATTTCTGGCGGATATAGTGGAATATAGCGGAGGCAAAATTCGAAAAATCGTTTGATTCCGACAAAAGTATCTTTTGTTTTCAAGGTCGTTAAATTCAAACCTAACATAAGTTTTTTTTTATATTTTTAACAGTAGATACAATATCGTGAATGCAAATTAAAAATATAGTTGCATTTCGACAAGAGTGAGTATACTTCGGTTTTTGAGACCAATGAATCACATCTGGAGTTAAATTTTCACAATTCATAATGGCGGATAAAAAAAATTTAATTTCTTTGAAATAAAAGCTGATGCGCGAGGGTTTTGGGGTTGCTGAATTCAAACTTCGTATTCAAATAATGAATTTAAACCTAGCGACTTCAAAATGGTTTCTATAAAACTCAAAAATTGTCGGATTAGGATGAAACTTGTCCTTCCCATCTCTTCCACCCAGCCAAACTATATTTATGTTTAGTAAAGTTGGCGTGATCGTTAGATTTTTTTCTGATTTTTTTTCTGATTTTTTTTTAATGTCTCATTTGTTCAATTTTTTTTTCAATTCTTCGCAGACAAAAAGCTCTTTTGATTTTCGAATATTTACATTAACTTGGGATCGTGTGACGTCAACAACTTTCGAATGACACTTTTCGTTTTAAATAAAAAACATTTAGCTTTTTTGATCCACCATATTGGCTCCGCCATTTAGAATTTATACAATTTGACATGGGATTTGAATTTAGTGACCCCAGAATCCCCGAGTGTTAGATTACATTTCAATATAGTATTCGATATAGCATTCAATCATTGTTGTCGAAATTTTCAAAACAATCAAAATATTGATTTTTGAATTATATTCATTCTTGAATTCAGTAAATTGTACGATTAAATTTTTTTTTAATTTTATCAATCTTTTTGCATTTTTGTGTTATCGTCGATACAGCATACGTCGGAATATGTTAACAAAATCAATTCAGAGGTTACGTGAGTTTCGAAACAAAAAAAAATATTTTCTCCATTAAAAAAAATATAATATATGAATTTTTTAATCAAAATTTTAATCAAAATCTAAGCACATAGAAGAACAATATTCCAACAATATTTTTAAAAAAATTCATCCAAAAATTTAGAAAATTCAGCCGGTGGGACCTGGTTTCCGGAGACCCCTCAAAAACGGTGGACACAATTTCTCAATGCCTAATGACTAGTGCACCTCTCATATTGAAATTGTGCACACTTCTTCAAAATAGCATTGACTAGTGATTGAATGAAGGTTTTTTTTATTTAGATTGCTGCTAATTCTACAAGGCTATACGTAGTGTAAATTGTACCAAAAATTGAACCTTTTTGCATACAACTCTGCCAAAAATTCAAATATCAATTTTTAAAAAAATCCTTCGTCCAATCACTAGTCAATGCTATTTTGAAGAACAGTGAAAAATTTCAATAAGATCGGTGCATTAGTTGTTGAGAAATCGTGTCCACCGGTTTTTTAGGGGTTTCCGAAAACCAGGTTCCATCGGCTGAATTTCCCAAATTTTTTAATGAAATTTTGTGTAAGTATTGTTGAAATGTTGCTCTTTTATATGCTTAACATTTTAAATAAAATAATTGATATATTATATTATATTTTTTTTAATAGAGAAAATATGCTTGTATTGGCTTCGAAACCCACGTAACCCCTTAAAACAAAATTATTATGTTTAGGCTTGATGCCCGTTTCTCCCACAATTCCGGTATTCAGCCGAGGTGCCCGTTTTGCTCTACTGTCCATTTTGTTACAAAAGTAATTTAATTACAAATGTAATTAAATTACAAAAGTATTTTTTTTTCCTTAGGTACACGGTTATTGCGTTTGTTACCTATTCTTCCCTTCATTGTGCCCGTTTCTTTCCTCTACTGTTTACTCCTTTTTTCTCCATCTTTCTCACTGTTCCCCCCTCTTGCGGCCGCAGCCGACTTCCCCCTCTGTATTATGTTCATCATGACATTTCTGTCATGGGTGTAGGGAAACTGCGAAAAACCTACATCAATACAGCCGGTCATCGAGTTCGCCCCCCAGTCGTGGAACTCGTCTTATTTCGCCGCGATATGCCGAAGAAAAACATTTCACGACGAAATGTACGCGACTGGGATTCAAACCTGGGACCTCCCGGTCAGCTGGTTTAGTGACGAGCACGCTAACCACTAGACCATCGCACCGGTGTCTCAATTACAAAAGTAATTAAATTACAAATGCTCGAAGTAATTTGTAATCAAATAAATTTGAATAACCAACAATCGAGATAATTTGTAATTAAATGATTTTTCATTACAAATGCTAAAAGTAATTATTAATTAGATATGTAATTTCATTACGTGGGTAATGGCCCACGCCCATCTCTGGTGACGAGCACGCTAACCACTAGACCATCGCACCGAATAAATATTTAAATATATTATATGTTAATAATATTAATAAGTCAAAAATATTAATTAAAATTAATGCTTTTTAATAACAATAATTCGAACGCGTTATATATCATATATATATATATATATATAGGGGAGACCGGGGCAAAATGGTATAGCGGGGCAAAACGGTACCGGGGCAAAACGGCACTGGGGCATAATGGGATCGGGGCATAATGGAATAGCAAAAAATGAAGTTTCTTGGTGCTTGATTTGGGGCAAAATGGGATAGGGGCAAAATGGGACACACAAAAACAAAGTGTCGCAGCCCGCTGAATTTGGGGCAAAATGGGATGACAGGAAAATTCATGCTTCGGCTCTATGAAAGAGCTGTTGAAACATAATCTAATCTAAATGGTGCTTGTGGTTCGTTTCAGTCCACATATACGCAGATAATACGGACTGACCGATATATTTGTCGACACATATCCGTCGATTTCATGGGGAGCGGCGGTCCTAGTTTCATAAAACAATTTACGTAAAAATTGACAAGAGTTAGATTTTCATCAATGGCTTGAAAATCAGTATCAGTAACGTGCAGTTGGCAGAAAATAAATAAAAAAAACAAAGAAAGATAAAAACAAAAAAAAACCATAAATTGCACGCGTCAGATTATAAAAATTACTTGATTATTTAAATAATTAATAACGACAAAGAAATTGTACCAATCGAATAAGAAGGCTCAAATAACAATTTACGTCAAGTTTGGTACAGTTCTGACCGCAGAATCAAAAGTAATTGTTTAACAAACTTTAATAACAAATGGGCCCACTATTCATGTGCCCATGCTGACGATAACTTAATCGAGTCCGTTTGCGACAATTGTGCCGATAAAAATTAGCTTAGTTAAACAAGCAATAAAAATTAAACATTGCCACCGTTAAATTATAGTATCGTAAGTAGAGTGTGACCCAAATATCGTGTAACATTCAATAAAACCTGTTTTCACTCATTTATTACCCCTCGTTTTTTACCCCTGCATTTCTTTCGTTTCTGCATCGAATTATTCCACTGTCCCATTTTGCCCCGATCCCGTTTTGCCCCAACCGCCTCTTTCTGAGGAGCCTGATTTTCTCCGGCCCATTTTGCCCCAGTCCCGTTTTGCCCCAATGACGTATTTTCCAGCAGTGTTGATTTTCACTATTCAATTTTGCCCCAAACCCGTTTTGCCCCGGTCCCATTTTGCCCCGGTCCCATTATGCCCTGCTATACCATTTTGCCCCGGTCTCCCCTATATATTTTCTGAGTGAAGTGATAAAAGATTGAATTCCTGAACTCGTTAATCATTTAAAGTTTTTCAGAGAACTATGCTATGAATAATAGCGTGATGTATTATTTTTTTGTATGGCGTATTATTTGTGTACAGCGTCGAACAAGTTTCGTCGTTATGTGTAAAAGTATCGGGCCGCTATTTCGCCCGTCTTCGTAGGCACATTTTTTTTGCATTTTCTTTCGTACTAGTTTCAAAACATGCATGACAATGAAAAATCAGCATTATTTCTGTCGCGATGGCAAACCTTGATGTTAAAACTTTCTTCGGAAGGAGAGATTTTTTGCGATATTGCGACTACTTTATCCATTGGAAAAAGTACGGTCAATCGTGTTATTCGTAAATATAGGCAAATTAACAAATTCGTTATGTGATGAAAGTCGAAGTGATAGACCGCGAAAACGATATTTCTTGCCGCACTAAAAGTTACGTCAAAAAAAAAGATAACCAAATTTACCGAACATCGTTTTTAAAGGGAACAAACTCAACTTCGTTTTGCTTCTTCGAAATAGTTTTAATGATTTTTTTTCGACCCGGTACGCACTTTTGTACGTGCATGATTTATGGAAAAATTCGTGTCATGTTTATCGATGATTAACTCGAACGGGGTAGCAGAAGCTTCATTTTCGTTTTTTTAAGCTTGATGCGATTTTTTTCGCAAAGTTATTTCTTTTTTGGCTAAAAAAAAATTTGAAAAATGCATCGTAACTCAAGAACTATAGGGTTTAAGAGGAAATGTCATAGATGTAAAAAGTTGCGTCAGTTTATACTAGATCGCCTGGATTTTTTTCAAAATATTCCTGAGATTTTTTACTATTTTCGCTCGAAACTCTGATGAGTAGGATGGCTTAACTCGAAAAGTATTGCGTTTGTAACAAAATAACGAAATATCAAATCGCTTAAATTTTTTCAGAATTTTTTTCTGAAATTTGTTTGGCCGACCCTCGGAGAATCGTCTGAACAATTGCTTGGTGGATCTCGAAAACTATTGAGGTACAGACAAAATATCAAAAGGGGAACATGTTGCAGTGTTTCGCTTTGAATACGTTGATGTTTTTTTCGGATTTTTTTCGAAATTTTGTTTACAATGTTTTTTTTTTCAGGTCGTCAAAGTGCGTTTGAAACATTGTAAAAAAAATTGACGAAAATGTTTTAAAAGATCAACGTATTCAAAATGGAACACTGCAACATTTCCCCCTCTTGGTATTTTGTCTCTAACTCAATAGTTTTCGAGATACGCCAATCAATTCGGACGATTCTCGGAGGTTGGACCAAAAAAGTTTCAGAAATAATTTAAGCGAATTAAAAATCGAAAATTGAAAAGTTTCTCCTTCTAATATTTTTATACTTTTCGAGTTAAGCCATCCTACTCATTCGAGTTTCGAGCGAAAATAGAAGAAAAAAAAATTCCGATAAAAAATTTGAAAAAATTCAAGGCGATTCAGTATAAACTTATGCAACTTTTTACATCTTTGACATTTCCTCTTAAACCCTATAGTTCTTGAGTGACGTTACATTTTCCAAAATTTATCTTTTTTAGCCAAAAATGAAATAAGTTTGCGAAAAAATCGTACGAAACTTAAAAAAAAAAACGAAAATAGAGCTCCTGCTACTCCAGTCAAGTTTATCATAGATTAACATGCCAAACATTTTTTCCATGAGTCATACGCCCAATTCTCGATGGTCGAAAAAAAGCCGAAAAACAGTCACGTACAAAACTGCATACCAGGTCGAAAAAAATCATAAAAAACATTTCAAAAAGGCAAAACAAAGCTGAATTTGTCCCTTCAAAACGCCGTTAGGTAAATTTGGTTATCTTTTTTTTTGACGAAGCTATATAACTTTTGGTGCGGGAAGAAGTATCGACTGGTGTATCGAAACTTTTGAGCGGCAGTGCACGTAGTGAAAATCGTGCCGATATTAGTCGACGTACAGTAATCCCGACGGCTGAAGGCTGGAAGACTAATTGGACGCATTGGTGTAAAAAAGCCACTCGTCAGTAGAAAGAATCAAAAGGCCCGATTCAAATTTGCAAAAAAGATCAGTATTGGACAGCATGAGATTGGCGGAAAGTGCTTTTTCCGATGAATCCAAATTTCAATTATTTGGAAGTGATGGTCCGAAGTACGTGAGACGTCCAACAGGCACCAGTTTCAACGTAAGGTATCAAATCCGTACCGTAAAACACTGTGACGGGAACATTAAAGTTTGGGGAGGACTTCTGACGACGGCGTTGGTCCGTTGCTAGAAATTTAAGCGATAATGGACGCTATACAATGTACAGAAATATATTGCAAGACCACACGCTCCCATTTGCAATGAAGAAAATGCCGCGTGGTTGGGTTTTTCAACACGATAACGACTACAAACATGCTTCACTTATTGTAAGAGATTTTCTTTGAAGACGAAAAGTACGCCTTCTCGACTCAGCTCGATTGAGCATTTGTGGCAAGACCTAAAATATCGCGTTGAAACAAACAATCATTCTAATAAGGCGGAGTCATTTGCGACATGTGTGGAAAAACTTGCCACAAAAACGGATCTTGCAATTAATAGATGAACGTCTCGTCGATGTGCCGCAGTTATCGCTGCTAAGGGCATGCCAACAAAGTACCGAGTCAAGTGAACACGGCCGAATCGCGTTTTGTTATTTTCAAAAAAAAAAATTATGTTTTTCACACGCAATAGTATGGGGCCCAATGCTTTTGCACACTCGTTAAATAATAAGTGATGGACAAGTAAATATTTAAGAACACTATCTATGTATATAATTAATTATTTTCAAATATAAATGAATACGTGTTGTCATAACTCGATTAGTTTTACTCCACCGTCATATTTCAATGCAATATGTCTGAAAAATATAATGGCCGAAAACTTTTGCGCGCAACTGTATAACCATAGATATTTGACGGACTCGCCGACCACGCCGTTAATGTGGTTGCCTCTAGAGTTTATCAAGGGTCTCGATTCAGGGATTATTTTTAACGAGGAAAGAAAAACTTGGATGTATAAAAAATATAACTTCAATATCTGCTCATTAATTCGAAACTGTAGGAGTTCGTCAATGTTGCATTGTAATGAGGACTTTTTTTTTAACCTCTGCTCTCCTTCGACCTCTCTCTCTCTCTCTCTCTCTCTCTCTCTCTCTCTCTCTCCTTATGCGTATTCTTTGTTCGCGAAATATTTTTATCAGCTCACAGGTCGTGATAGGATTAAAAAAAAGGAAATAAAACATTTTTCCCTTACACAAAGGCATTGACAAGTTGTGATATTTGTCTGCCGGTATGCAGGCCGAAGTTGCGGGGCCGTCGTTTGCATATACATTGAATAGCAAATGAAACGAACTTTCATCGAATCTCGTCGCATGCACATCGTCGCAACATTGAGATACATATTTTCCCTATCTTGTTCGCGAACCGAAAGTTTCTTCGAGTCGGTGGATAAGGAGGAAAATAAAAAAATCACCTCGGGTAATCGGATTTCGATCGGCAACTTCTCCAAAAGGGTTCGAACTTTTTGGCGAAAAAAAATCGTTGTATACGATGTGAAAAGCAAAAAATCAAATGGCTAGAAACGAAATCTAGCGATAAAGAAATCCAAATGATTGAATCGAATTAGGCAGTCGTGCTCGCCATCTGTAAGTCATATTATCCGCTGGAGAGTCGACCTGTTCGAGGTCCCCGATCACGTAGATGGGAAAGTTCGGGCTCGTCGCGGTGACGAGCGTTTTTCCTTCACACCGGAAGTCGTGAGTCCCTCCGCGACGCGACTAAACTCCCCTTCGTGGCCACCAGTTCATTCGTACGCGATTCTCACTTCGAGATATATCGATTTATAACGCGAGAGAATACTGTCCGGATGATGTCGAAGTGTGCCAAAGTATTGAAGACCGACGAGAGGAGATTTTGATTTTGGAATTGAGGAGGACTCGTCGCATTGATCGATGTAGAAGGAGATTGTTTTTTTTTAACCTACGTACGTACGTCCAATAGGAAGTTGGCGTCGAAATTTCATTGCATCGTTTTCGAAGAACAAAAATCTGAGCCACAATTTTTTTTGGAAAAGATCGTCAACAGAGCTGCAGTTGAAGGGTCTGCAGTCTTGGAGTCTTTAAAACACTTTTTTTGCTGTTGTTGTATAGGGTTATGGCCCAGGTTTTTAACTTCAATTTAAAACAAAGATTTTGCAAATATTCACACAGTTGACCGAGCTATGGCGATTTTTGTGGTTGGCGCCGATGGCCGACTGCGCTAAGGCGAGCCGCTATGCTGCGATCTACCCTTTTTAATTTGCAGTTTTTTACCGGACTCTATGTTTCATGAAACGGTGTAAGTCGTATTTCAAAATCTATTCGTCCGATTCTCTTCGAATTCGAACAGAGCATATTTTATAATATTTTCTCTCGTAGCATCGGGCGATTTTTCGAAAATGGAACTTTTTCTTCTACAGCTTGGCATATTCGTAATTTTCAAAATTTCGAAAAAGTATCCGGTCATACAAAAGTTTTATTATTATACTAAAAGTATATTTTTTATCATTTTCATTGCAGATGAGCCCAATCGCCAGAAGCACCTACACCGATTGGCCGCGCAGCAACGACGCCACGTCCTTCAAATAATAATACGTTCATTGTTTATCAATATTTGTCAATTTTAAAAAGAACTCAATCTCGAAAAGGCTATAAAGGATTGTGTGTAAAATCCTGACCTCGTCATCCCAATACTCTCATCAGAAGAAAATATATTGAAAAGCGACCTGTTTTTTGGGCCCCAAGCTTGTGTAGCACCGTATTGTCAGATTCTTGACAATAAAATTCTAGCTCCATTCGCGATTTTTCTTAAGAATCTGGTAACATTTTTCTAGATTTTCTGTTTATTTGAAATGATTTAACGGATCTTGTGGAAACATCGAAGTCAACTTGTGATGGACGTATCTACATCTAAGAACAACATCAGAGTTATATTCAGCGGCTATATTCGAAGGCTCGACCCTCCTCAAGGGGTTAGGTGGGTTTAAAAATTTCAAAAAATCCATCAAAAAAAAGTTATTGTCTAATAGTACAATATCTCTAGAATATTCTCCCAAAGTTTTAAGTCACTCGGAGTAAAAGTCTACGAGAGAGAGCTTTTGGGGATTCCCCCCGTTAGGAAAGACCGGCCGGGAGCAACGCAGGTAAAGGCATTTTTCTCAAAACACTATTTTTGAAGTCAGTGGACACGATTTATCAAAAACGAATGCACCGATCTTATTGAAATTTCGCACACTTCTTCAAAGTAGCATTGACTAGTGATTGAACGAAGGCTTTTTTCGATTACAACTAATTTTACAAGGCTATATGTAGTGTAAATTGTACCAAAAATTGAACTATTTCGCATACAACTCGGCCAAAAATTCGAATTTCAATTATTTTCAAACCCTTCGTTCAATCACGAGCCATACTTATCTACTAACAGAAAAAATGTGGTTTTTTAATTTCAGATAAAGTTTTCATGAGTTATCCTGACCACCACAAGGACACTTTTTTTAGGGGTTTTTAATGATTTTTTAAAAAATATTTTTGAAATGTTGCTCTTTTATGTGCTTAACATTTTGAATAAAATAATGTATATATTACTTTTTTTTAATAGAGAATATATGCTTTATTTGGCTTCGAAACCCACGTAACCCCTCAAATGTCAATTTTGATTGACATATGTCTCTCTCTCTCTCTCTCTCTCTCTCTCTCTCTCTCTCTCTCTCTCTCTCTCTCTCTCTCTCTCTCTCTTTCTCGTATGTTCGTTTAAGAGCACCGTAAATAAAGTTGGGAAGGATTATATAATTCGATGGCGGACTAAGTTACGATGTGGTTGTGGTTCTAGGGAATAAACGAGCGAGAGAGCAAGAGAGCGAGAGAGAGAGAGAGAGAGAGAGAGAGAGAGAGAGAGAGAGAGAGAGAGAGAGAGAGAGAGAGAGAGAGAGGGAGAGAGAGTCTGCAAAGTTCTGACTTCGCCGTTTTGGGTGCGTTTGTGTGTGTGTGTGTGTTTTGTGTTGACACGTCCTCACGGGACGATGCATTTAACGAGAAAACCGCCCAGCAGAGTCCTCCGCTCTGCCTCTCGAGTGTGGTAATTTGATTGATCATCCGTCCATAGAAGAGAGCGTGGCAAATTATAACGCTGCCGCGCTGGTTTATCAAATACCGTCGTGTCTGTCTTCACCGTGCAGAATACAAGTTTCCAACTCATTCGCGTTATCGCACGTTGTACACCGTTCGCGAGTTAAAACGCACGTCACTGCGCAACAACGGGAAATGACTTCGAAATTTTTCCAGTTGAATTAGTCATTCCACATTCCAGGACAAATTACTCGTTTCGGAAATCATTCGGGGACAATAACTCGCTGTGGAAATTCAACAGGAGAAATTACTTGCTTCGAAAATTCTCCAGAAGGAATTACTTGCCTCGGAAATTATCCAAGGTAAACTACTCGGTGCGCAAAAATTCTCCAGGACAAATTACTCGCTTAGGAAGATCTTCAGAAGAAATTATTCGCTTAGGAAATGCTCCAGGAGAAATTGCTCGGCTCGGAAATTCTCCAGGGGAAATTACTCGTTCCGGAAATTCTCCAGGAGCAATTAATTGCTCCGGAAATTCTCCAGGAGAAATGACTCGCTTCGGAAGTTCTCCAGAAGAAATTAATTCCTTCGGAAATCCTCCAGGAGAAATTAATTGCTTCGGAAATTCTCCAGGAGAAATGACACTACCTTTTTACCCGCGTGTAAATTTCGAATGTTCGTCAAAATAAATTCGACAAATTATGTTCCAAGCCACTATTTTTTTCCCTAACAAATCAAATTCTTATAAGTTGTTGTATATTCATTTATTAATACGCACGTGAACTGTTACTCTTCTTTTTCTCTTCATTTGAAAATTCTTGTCTCCAGTTTCCCAGTTTAAGGGGTTACCCCCACTTGCGATTTTGAAAAAATCGATTTTTTTTAATTGTATTTTTTTGAAGTGCAATTTGATGTGCAGTTTTTTTTCATGCCCGGAACAGATGACTCTATGTAAGTTTACAAAAAAAATATTTTCTTCGTGTAAACTGAAATTGAAACTTTAAACGTGTTTTTCTCAAAATGGCATTTCTGAAGTCGGTGACCAAGATTACTCGAACACTAATGAACCGATCTTCTTGAAATTTTACAGGCTTATTTAATACATAAAAATGTAGTCTTTAATCGTTCGATTTTTTTTCGTTAAAATCGAACCATTAACTTTGACTGTCCGCCATTTTGTAAAAAATGAATATTTTTTAAAATCCTTCGATTAAAGACTAGTTTATACTTATATTTGACTAAATCCATCCGCATTTTTTTTTTCAGATGATCCACTTCGCCGCAATGTTGGTCACCGCAAACCGTGTATATAAAAACATTATTTCATTGATGGCCATTTGCCACTAAACAATCTAATATTTTTCGATAAAAAAATTACTGAAAGTTCTTCAAGATGTGTTCTTTAAGATGGTATATTGATCGATTAAAAAAGTTTTGTAGTTTTCTTTAAAAAAAATCATGAAAAAGGCCTTTTTTTGCGCTGCAAGCGTTCCTCAAATTTTAATCTTCCAGCAACATTGCATTCGCATGCAGGCTAAAATTCTCAACTTTCTCAGAATATTCGGACGGGTTAGATATTTTCGAAACGTTGGAAAAAGTGTTGCACGGAGCGAGAGGCCCCAGGGAATCATCGCGAACAGTGGCGTAACGAAGATTCGTGTTCGAGGCGGGAAAAAAGGTCGCCCGATCGGTTCTCGAATAGATGATGATAAATAGCCGATGAAGAGGAATAAGCAAGAGCTCCGAGCTTTTCCTCATTTGTGATTAATGGAGGAGGTAGAGAGGAGCTAAAGCCGGCTGTCTTTTATCTCATTACTGACGTCCATCCGGCAATATTCCCCAGCTCAGAGTTGCGCTCTCTCTGTCTCCCTTGCTCTCCCCTCGCTGTTTCTGGTAATTACGCGATATTATTTTCACTATCGGAAACAATCCGTGTTCCTTTCTAAGCCATTCTCCGTTCGTGAATACATCAAGGATCGATATGTATATGCATATATATATATATATATATATATATATATATATATATATATATATATATTTCTACGACAAAATATGATTTTGTAGACATTTGGGTTTGAGGACCGTCCTCAAAATTGCCGAATGTGCGAGTGGCAAACGCTAAACAGATACGGGCAGTTCAAAATATCCTTTTTCCATATACAGACTGATTCACAGCTGGTGGGGATCCTTTGCAAACATACAGGGTGACATTGCGAGCAAAAATCTTTTTTTTATGTACTAGTGCGACAAAAATTGGCTAAGTTATTCACGTTCGAAGTTCAAGTAGTAAAAAAGCACAGCTTACGCGCGGAACGCGGCTTCCAATCTACCTTCAAATAAGTGCATTTTTTAAATATATTTTTTTTTTCCGAAAAAAAAACAATCAACACGGTGACTTGCTTTGCAAATCGATAATATGATTGAATAATTATCGTTTATTATTTAATACTCAAAGAAAGAAAAAAATCGCGCGTGAGCAACTACTGTGCTGTTGTTTGCTCAGCTTTGGACTTTGAACAGGAATAGATCGGCCGGCTTTTGTCGTACGATATTTGATTGAAAAAAGCGTTTTGCTCGTAATATCCCACCATGCATGCTCGCCAAGGGAAGCCCAAAAGTTGTGAATCACCCTATATATAAATGTGTGTGTGTGTGTGTAGTTGTCTTCTCTGCTATTGCTTCATTAAAATGGATTCGAGTGGGTTATATACGGGTGCATATTGCCTGCGGATACTCCACCGATCAGAATTCAACGCGATATTTCACCGTTGCAGCCGCGTCTCATTCAATCATGCTTCGTTTAATGAGAATAGATTCGATGTAATCGGATTTCTATAGGGAACAACGGAAGAGCTCGAGGAGGATATTGTTGCAAGTCAGGACGAGGCGAGGTTCCGTTATCTTGCAGCCAGGAGAGAAAGAGAAATTACCAACAGTCGATAATTGTATCGTCGGATTTCTTAATTCTTATTGACTCGGAGCGACGTGGAGATTAAACTTCTCGAGGATTTCCTCTCGTGCGATATTTACGCAATGCAATAAATAAAGATTCTCCGCGTTCTTGTCTTCTTTGTATTTTATTTCTCTGCTCTTTCATTGTGGATATCACATACGATAAATTTACCTTCAGAGTCCGAGGTGTCCGATAGAGGCGGCTCATTGGCGATGTATTGACGACCGCTCAGCAAATTGTTCTCGACGACAGGTCGTTTGTCTTCCAGCTGCCTGCGGAATCCCCGGTGGTCGTCCTGAGGAGAGAATGAAATTCGTCACTTTCATTTTGTATGATAAATCACCCAATTTCAATATTTCGGAGGGGAGAGAAAGACACCCCAATTTATTTTTCGAGCAATAGTGGAGATTAATAATTGTAGAGATAATAAGAGCAATTCGAGCAATAGTTGTACAAATGATCATTTCTTTTTTTTTCTTTGTAACAAATAATCCTTTTTCGAAGACAATTCAATTCAATTTATTTTCAAGCCTTATCGCAAGAGGGTTGATTTATAAACATTACATTTATCACGTATTTCATTTCATTTATTTGACAGGAGCGCCTTTCAAAAGAGTTGATTAGATAATAATATGTCTGTCATGTATTTAATCAAAATGATCGAAAAATCGAGTCCTTCGAACGGTTCGTTTACAAATATTCTCGATGACAATTCTCCGTTGCAATCGCACGATCATTTCTTTTAGCTGCTCTTATCTCGGGCAGCTGCCTCGTGCTGGAGAAATAACGTTCGGACGTGTATGCAACGAAAAATCTTTCGTACCGAGGAAGAGAAAGAACGAAAATGTATCCACGCTGGGTCTCGTGGTAACAGCAGCGTCGACGACGACGTTCGGGAAGAGGAAAATCTCGTCGAAACGACGCAAACCCGCAAGAAGAAGCTAATGACCGTGTGCGCGCGTAATTAAATTGAGAAAAGCAACGGGGCGTGATTACGTGCAGGCGAAACGTAAAAGTCAAGTAGGTAGAAGCACTTTCGGATGATGCACATCGTTATATATATATATATATATATATATATATATATATATATATATATACACACACACATATACACGTATACGTCTTTCCGTTAAGCCCTTTCATGTCGGCCCTTTTTTCTTTTCCTGTGTACGCCATAATCATCATTGTTCTCGGCCGAGAGGAACGTGCGGACCTAATGTCTTCATTTTTTTTCTATTTAAATTTAAATTTTACTTATTTAAGTCGATTTTTTAATTCTATCACAATTTATTTTCATTACCATTTCTATTCTGATTTGGTTTTTACTTTTAATCTAATTCTTTTATTACGATTTTAATGTCGACAATTTGTCTCAATTTTTCAATTTTAATATAATTTCTTTTATCACGATTTCTGATTTGATTCCCCTATTTAGTTTTAATCTTTTTTAAATTCTTTAAATTCTTTTTTACAATTTTAATATCATCAAATTGGTTGGATTTTTCAATGTTAATCTAATTTTTTTATTACGATTTTCATTTTTATCGGATTTTTTTTTTGTTGAATCTCATTCTCTTCTGCCAATTTCCCTTCTGTCTATTTTAATTAATTTTTTTAAAATCGTAATCCCACATTTTTCCCATGATTTAATTTTTTGTCTTCTGTTTTCTAAATGAAAATTAAATAGCGGCGAGCCGTTTCGCAATTCCTTCGATTGGATTACAATCTGAATGAAAAAAATGCTGTTGATTGGCAATAACGATTGGCAATATTTGCGTGAACGACTGATTCTTTTTCCCCTCGAGATACTCGAGAAAGGATCTCGAGCGAGCCAGCGAACAAGAGTCTGGTTACGACGACGTTTTATGTACCGTTCCCATCGGTACATTGTGAGTCGTATACTAGGTCGCGCTGCGTGTCTGACTATAACGAGACTCGCACTACTAGCTCCTCGGTCTCCGAAACAATTTATATCGTACAGTGCGGAAAGGAAAAAGAACTCGTCGCTTGGCACGTGCGAGATCTTTGAAAACGTTCGTTCGCTATCTTCTCTCATTTATTCACCGAAAAATCCGTTCTTATATATATATATATATATATATATATATATATATATATATATATATATATATATATATATATATATATATATATATATATATATATATATATATATATTGTCGCAATTTCACCGAGAGACACGTCCACCTGTTTTATTCCGAAATACGTGATCTCACCCGCGTTACTTTGCTAGAAAGGAAAAGCTTTCTTTTGTCAGGCTTTTTCTTTTTCTCCGCTCTTCGTTTACTCTTCTGTCGCGTTCAGACTGACCTGTTGTTTCTGAAGGGCCGCTATATCGCCGCAAACAGGCCCGAGACCCGTGAGCTCCGTGTCCTTTCTTATCACCCACTCGATGAGCTCGCGCAGTGACAACAGCAGCGCATTCCAGTGCTCGGCGTTGCTCTCCAATCGATTCCTGCGAAATTAAATCGTGTGAGTATTTTGCGTTTGTTTTTTTAGCTGCTTTTTTTCAGCTAGTCCACGAGCTTGTTTTTTTGGTCTTGACAATTCGGTCGAGGAAAACAGACCGGGATCAAATTCTTGAATAGTAAGGCACGAGTTTGGTATTTTTTGTTTAGAACTGGTCATCTGTGTGCAAGTACGTTGGTGTTTTGATTTTGAGTGGTGAGGCTGGGTTTTTTTTTGTAAATGATGGAAAGGAGAATGGATTAGGAAGATTGAGTGAATTTATTGTTCGGGGTTAACTTTATCGGTCTGAGAAAGACTTTTTATAGCACGGAATTTAGAATTGCGATAAAATTAGGAATAGTACGTTTAATTAAATAATAAAAGTTTAAATTAATAATAAAAAGTTTCACGTTGATTTTTTTTTTCATTTAACATGAAATATTTTATTCTTAAGTGATAATTTTTTTTTAAATTTATATATTTTAACCTCTTATAGTTCCATCGTGCGGGGTGTTCCGCTTTGACGTGCCCGCCTTATTCCACTTTCCCCTTATAAAATGATGTATTACCATCTTAAAATTAGATGTTTCAGTTAAAATTGGGTGTTAATAAATATATTACTTGAAAATTTCGAATAGATTATGGTACTGATTTTTTGCAAAATGGATAGTCGATGAATGAAAAAAGAATACGCTTCTACGCCTCTTTCTAATTAAAATGTCGAATTATTATGGCTTAACATATAATGATAATTACATCTTTATCGGTACATATAATAATTATTATTATGTCATTATAGCAAATAATTATAATAAAATAATAATAATATATTATATTAAATAATAATAAAAATAAAATATTATAATAATAATATATTATATTAATATATTATATTAAAAATAATAATATTATTATTATGAAGGGTACTATTACGAAAATTTTTAAGAATGTTATTTCAAACCCAAGCAATCCCAATAAATGCTATTTCAGAGTCATGCGCCCGCATAATCGACCTCCCTCTAATAATTAAGGGCTTCAGTGTCCTTCATCCGTAACCAACAAAGTAAAAACTGGATTTTTTAAACACTATTTCATTAAAAATAACAATATCCAGCCTTTCTTCGGGAGCTTATTGAGGCGTGAGGGACGAATGTATTTCCGGGACGAGGCCAGAGTTGCTCTTGCGAGTTCATAGGATGGGATTTCGGATTTATATTTCGCTATTATCGTGCGCCACTTCGAGGGTGCGGTGCACCCTTTGCGCTCGAGAACGAGGATTTTCTCGGGCGTGCATTTTTTTCTCTTTTTTTTCGCTCGTTCGCGGCTATCGGCAAGAAACAGCCTGGGGATACAGCGTGAGGGGTTATATATTGCAGTTATTGTAACGTCGATGAAAGTCTCGGAGAATTCAAGCAGAAGTAGTGTTTCCTCGTCTCCTCGTGCGGCCACCTGCCTCAATTCCTCTTCGCGAACGGGATAAAAGGGTGGAAATACATGTATCAAGAGGCACCCTTCTTACATCTGTGCACTGTGTGTACCCCCCCCTCCCCTCCTTATCTTCCTCTTCCTTGCTACATCGCAATTGCTCCTCGCTATACCCGCGCGATATTGTACAGTGAGTGAAAACTCGAGATACAAGGGAAACAAGAAAATGCAGGAAAAAGGTGGCGCTGATGTGCAGGATGATCCAAGGTACCGGTTCTATATAACGTTGAGGAAATAACTTTTAACAACAGACAATCCGGACAAATTCAGAAGTGTGTTAGAAATTATTTTAACAAAAGTTGCTGAACCGTACTTCCGGTTGAAAAAAAAATGTAATGTGGTCATTATTCTTTAGCCATGAGTGCATCTATTTTGCTTTTAATTTTTATAAGGCGTACAGACTGTCATTAAAAAGAGTACTGAAAAAAGCTGCCCATAATTATGTGTTTTTTTTCTTGAGGAATAATGAAAAATGTTTACTTATTGGGTAAGAAATTTTTTAATTGAGTTGCACATTTTCGAAGCTTTAGTGACGATTCGATTTACACGAAAAAAGAGCAGCAAAAACGTGGTAATTGTAAATGTACAGGGCGATTAAAAAAAATCTTCAAAATCACGATTCTACTTAACAATAATTAATTTATCGTGTCGGTATGAACTTTTCTTCTTCTTTGTGATTTTAGTCAACTTTCGTTTCTTCCCTGACGTTTGCCGAGACCCATTAAAAATCTCATCTCCCTCGAATCGTTTCAACGATTGTCGAGTGATAAGAATGCACAATCGATATATCCCATTTTCGGCGCCCGCACGAAGCATCAATATTGCGGCTGTAATTTTCGTATCCCGTGCATCGTGGCAGCGGAGTAGGGGGTAGTTGGAGTGGGGGTAGTGTGGAGTTTGCGGATGATCAAAATACTCTCGGGATAAGAGGAAACGAGCGATGTTTCTCGGGCGAGGGAATGGCTTGGGAATTAAGTGAGCGCAGCTAATTGTAAGCTTTCTATACACAAACTGTTAAGCTCTCACCCTGAGGGCTTGAGAGCAGAGAAAGCGAGAGAGAGAGAGAGAGAGAGAGAGAGAGAGAGAGAGAGAGAGGATGGCTTAGCGCGATTGGAATATGCGAACCCTGTAACAGGATAGAGCAGACTATGAGCATTGTGCATCGTGCTCTCTGCTGCGTACTCTGTGCCCTTTGGTGGGGTTGTCGAGTGCAGACCGCTCCGGGTTGTGATCTTTGATACGAGATACACAGCCCTTACGCTTCCATACACAGTACGATTCATTTCACCGGTTCACCAGTGTAATTTACCTTAATTAATATAAATCCATAACAATTAATCTGCGGATATCAATCGCGTTTATTACCACAGCGTTTTTCGTGCCCTTCCAATATTCCTTCACATGCCTTTTTTCACCACTTTGCCGTGCAGTGCACCACCGAGCGGTCACCGATCCGAGTAGCGCCCTGGGTGGCTAGATAAGGGAGATCGGTGCGGCCGCACACTGAAAACGTTTCGAGAATGATCTTGCAATTTAATTGGAAAGCAAGGATCTTGTCTCGAGTCATGCGGCTGTAAGATGGCAGCCAATTAGCTGCAGACATCGAGTCTTCGATATCCGGTGGAAGAATTCCCTGCACTGTGTCGGTACACACCGAGACTAGGAATGTACAATCAGAGGAAATCGTTGGAAACTACCTCAAGATTGTCCAACCCTTAGCACCGAACTTCTACTCTAATCCAACATGAGGACTGCAAGAGCCTCTGTAATACGTCCGCCACAATAATCTGCGTATTTACTGATAGAACACAGAAGTTTTCAACTGGCACTTTGAAGATACCGATACGATGAGCCAAAATTGGGTAGCTTGATATCACACAGATACATATTTATTTTAATTTTTCAAAATTTAACTTTAATTTCTTGAAATTGAGTTATAAGTTTGGAACATTTAATTTTTTTTAGGGGAATTTTATTTCCATCTTGCAAAATTTTATTTCAATATTTTTAATTCTAGTTTTAATTTATTTTTAATTATTCTTTCAATCTTTTAAAATTCGAGTTTAATTTAAAAAAATGCATTTCAATTGATATTTAATACCGTATTTGCATTACCTAATACTATAGAGATTAATTCAATGTTTTCACAATGTCGAGAAGCCCCTGGCGCTAGAACAGCAAACATCAGATGTGATGCAAGGAAACTCTCGGACAAGTTAACGAAAAACGGAGTTGCACCCGAGCGGAGCCCGGTACAAGAGCTAGCACATATATATATAGCGGGTGTCCTGTTATGAATAGATAATCCTGCAACTGTCGATAGGTCAGATCATGTCCTACTATATGCTGAAATTTCAGTTTAGTAAAAGTCCCACGGTTTCCGAGATAAAAGTAATCCGCTTGTGGTTTTTCGCATGCCAATTCTACAATGGAAAACTCTTTCTGACCCGGTTTTAATAAAAATACTTTTGGTTGTTTGTTGTATCTAGAAAAGTCTTCTTTTTAACCTTAAATGTTAAGGAAACTTTATGAAAAAGATCTTATGCAGAATTTTCATTCAGACTAATTCGAAAATCTGACTTTGATAGCCTGCGGTGTCAAAAAAACGTACTACGCATATCGTGCCAATTACTTTGAAAATTTGCTTAGTTTTTGTCGATTCATATCGTTTGTAGAAATGGTATGCGAAAAACCAAAAGAATATGATTTTTTTGTTAAATAACGTAAAGCCCAGAATCTCGAAAAGCGTGGGACTTTTACTCAACTGAAATTCCAGAATGTAGGATATGATCTGACATATCGAAAGTTGCAGGATTAGCCATTCATAACAGGATACCCTGTATACACATGCTTGGCCAAAAGTATAAAGCACCCGATAATTTTTCTATCCGGACAAAAAATCAAATATGTCAGCGGAAAAAATCGTAAACCAATTTACCTAACGGCGTTTTGAAGAGGATAAAACCAGCTTCATTTCGCTCTTTTATTTTTATTCTTGCGATTTTTTTGTACCCGGTGCGTCATTTTTAAAATGCTGGTTTGTCACGATTTTCGCACTTTGCAGAATCGCGTGCTGGAGATAGAAAAAATAGTAATCTCACCATTTAGTGATCATTTTGAAAATGCCGGTTTTTTTTTTGGACTTAGAAAAAGTAGTTATCTCACAAGTTAGTGTTAAGATCATTAAAAAGGAAACCGTTAGTTTTAGTTATGTAAAAAAAAATAGCGATTTTTTTCATACAGTAATTTAGTTCTTTCTTGAAAAAACACTTGAAAACTATGAGGTTTGAAATATTTAGTCTAAGGAGTAAAAAGTTTTATGTTGTTATTGTGGAGTCACCAAATTTTTTAAAGATTTTTCTTCAAAATTTCTTCGTACCGCTAGTTTTGGTTGATAGTCGACGATTTGTCTTATTAATTTATTGCCGTTACTTTGAAACAAAGATATTTTAACGAAAATATCAAGCGGAATAAAGGTACATACAACCTTGGCCACAAGTATTAAGCAGCCCTATGAAATATTGATAATTTTGAAAAGCACATGAAGCTATTACAATTGTGGTGAACTAAAGCTAAGATGACATCATCAAATATAAACTTAAACAACAGAAAACCTGTTTTGGTTAATTGCAAATCATCTGGATCGTAAAAACGCGAAACATTCGCATAAAGTTCCAAGTTACGCTGCACGATGCCTGCTTTTCGGAAACCTGCCGTTTTTTCAAGTAAAAATACGTTATTCTGCGAAAAAAATTGCAATTTTGTTTTCTTTTCAACGAAAGTAATGCTAACGATTTCCTGCTTTACTATTTACTTTAGATTACTATTTTTTCTAGGTCCAGCACGCGATTCTGCAAAATGCGAAATCGTGAAAAACCGGTATTTTCCAAACGACGTACCGGGTACAAAAAAAAATTCGCCAAAATAAAAATAAAAGAGCGAAACGGAGCTGGTTTTATCCTCTTCAAAACGCCGTTGGGTAAATTGCTTTACGATTTTTTTCGCCGCGATATTCGATTTTTTGTCCGGATAGAAACATTACAGGGTGCTTTATACTTTTGGCCAAGGGCGTATGCGCATGCGCACGTGCGTGTGTGTGTATGATGTGAAAATTGTACATTGACACGTGCGAGGTGTAAAGCCAGCAAAGTCCGCAAATATAATTGTCAGAGTTGGGAAAAATATGGCCCGAGTGAGGCAGTAAAATCGAAGAGCAGAGAGTGGAACGACCGTTGGACGAAGTAGTGTTATAATTCAACTTAGGGAATCAATTTACCCCGGCCGGCAACCGTCGGACTCGAGTCTGTCGGTCCTGAAAACAAACAACCGGGACTTGCTGCCTCGGGGGACCGTGGTTCGTACACATATACATGTACGAGACGATATTAGACATACAATTTCGAGGACGGTCCTCACAGTAGCCAGTGGTTCTCAAACTCAACATGAGATGAATATAACGGGCGCAAAAGTCTTTTCCCCATAGTCATATATACGTGTCTCTCTATGTGTGTGTGTGGGTGAGTGTTGTGGCAAAACCATGCGAGAGAACTAAGCTCGTAAATAACGTCGCTCCGGCCGACCGTCCGAGATCCTCTCCGGGTTGTAGAAATTCCGTGTCTAGTTTCCGGTCCCTTCACCGTAGTGGTCCCTCCCTCGCGCGCTGTGTCAGCGCAATTGTCGTGCTTGGAGCTTGACAGCGCATCTACACTATGGACCGTTTCACGCGATACGGGAGACTCTCCACGACGATCGATTTACCATCTATATGTGATATCCATTTTTATCGCATCGAAGGGATTGCAGCGATATGACCTTTCATTTTTCTCTGAGCACTGTGCCACGGCAGAGTTCTCGAGGAGGAACTTTGTGCAGCGATTGCGCTGAGTTACGGTCATCTTGTCCGGATAAGAAATTATTAAGTGTGCGAGATTTCCACGGGAATAATAAAGTTTGACATTATCGTCTTGGGGTCGGGGAATATCTGTCACAATTACATCGGTTATTATATGCATGAGAGTGTTGGGGGAAATTTTCTCATGGATTATGGAGAGAAAGACACGTAACATTTTCCTTTTTTAGGAGCGAAGGGTTGTCCTTGGAGGGATGAACAACGACCTATGGGAAAGGATCGTGTGAGGACACAAAGAGAGAGGGGTGAGCGAGAGAGAGAGAGAGAGAGAGAGAGAGAGAGAGAGAGAGAGAGAGAGAGAGAGAGAGAGGCAGAAGGAGAGGGGGAAATTAGAAATAACTGAAGCATCTCCCTTGTCGCGAAAGCTCAACAGGAGAGGCCACATCTGGTCTCAGGAGAATGTAATGCCTGAGAAAATAGAGGACGTATTACGCGAGCGCATTCAGGAATCCTCTTAACTTCTATATATGTATAAAGATCGGCGTTCAACCGTGTGCCCATCTATGCGTACGCGAAGTTTCGGTACTGTGAAGTTTCAAGTTCCGAAGAAAACGGGTATCAGCCGAGTATCCACCTCGTACAGAGTCGACGAATATACACGTATATGCATATATACATATGCATGCGTCAATATAGCGATACGTGGCACTGCGCTATATACGTCTATTATGCACCTCTGTCGAATTCGCAAAACGGGGGGCCAAATCGTCGTTGGTGGTTACAGCTTGTGCTTGCAGGAGAACAAAGAAGCCGCGGATAACAACCGGTATATAGATACGTAAATGTGTATGTATGACTTTCTTCCCATACATATGGATGCTATATTCTTTACCGTAATGATGAAGTACATTGCTTGGTAACGATAGGTAGAGAAATTATTATTATGTACTGATAAAAATAAAAGGAAAAAGGGAGACATATGTCAGTTTGCCATTGTCTATCTATATCTCAAGCGTGCATGAAAAAAAGATTGTAGAAATATAACATTATTGTCATGTATGTAACATTTTTTTAAATTTATGTTATCATTGGGGAGTGCACTCCCGAGTAAAAATGAATATATATAAACATATGTAATTGTATATACTAATATACAGTTATGTATGATAGTATATGAATATATACATCGTACATAACTGTATATTAGTATATACAATTGTGTACGTTTATATACAAATATATAAAATTCTATCGGGCCAATTTTCGTATACAATTGTATATGATCAATTAATATACAATTATATATGTTTATATATATTCATTTTTACTCGGGTATATGGATCAAACCGACTTTTATTTTCATTTGAAAATACTTTGTATTTTATAATTCAACGTTTCAATGTACAATACGTTGATATGTTTTGTCATGCAGAAAAAAAAGCTATTGTGACACAAATTATACCAGTCGAAGAAATCGATGACAATTTGTTAGTAAAATATCAAGAAAAAAACTAATATTAATCAACTGATCAGAATTGGAGATTATCTCTGTAAGAAACCAAATAATTGTAATCAAATTTGGTAAATATATTGCATCAATACATAATTTGTTAATTTTTAATAAACAATCTTTTGATTTACCTGCTTCCAATAAAACCAAAGAAAACTTTTTCTATATCTAATCATATATGAAGCCATATAAAGATATATACAATTATATGTATTTCAAAGAAAATAAAAGTACTCATGTACAGTTATATACAATTTTATGTACTGTAAATAAAATTTACACCTATGTATATAATTACATACAACACTATATTGAATTATATATAACTGTATATGATATATCTAATTATATAAACTCTCTATAAAAATAGTATCTCCATATATCATTGTATACAGAACTATGTATAATGTTATCAAATCAAATTTGATGGAAGTACATTTATATCGGATTATACATACGAATGTATAGAGTTATATACAATTATATACAATCATATATATAAATATATATGATTGTATATCATTTTTATATACTTGTATCTAAGTATATACAATCATTTCTACTCGGGCTGTTAAACAATCAATAAATTACCAACCGAACACTAACGCAACTGCCTTAGATTTCGATCAAAAGTTAAGCAAAATAAGTTTAAGAGAATCAGTCACTAAACTTCAGATGATTATAAAATACTTATACTAGTTCAAATGACTGCAAATTGCTTTCAAAAACTTCCATCAGGGAACTGCAAACGCAAAAGATAAACAAAATAAAAACCTTATGCTATAGGGAAACCCGAAAAAAAACTAATTAAAAAATGGATTTTTCTCAAAAAGTACAAAAGATCGTAAAACGTAGATGGGGCTGATTCGGTTCGGTGTTGATACGACGGATCAGGATTTTCCTTCCGGGTGTCACTATTCAGACCACCCAACCCAAACAAGACAATTGATTTAGGTATTACTACTAGTAGAAAAACCCAAACCCAAACAATCCCTAGTAGTAAAGCAATGAAAAATAATAAGAAAAAAAATAGAAAAGACTATTAAAAAACCCTGGGAGTGAAACTACTGGTGATGAGTAGTTTTACCACTAGAGTTTTACTAGTTTGTATTACTCTAATAGTAAGCCTATACTTACTACTAGTAGTAAACCTCAAGCCCTCACAAACTGTGGTTGAGTTTTAACGGAGACTTTGTCCTTGAAAGCAGCGGGAGAAGTTAGCGGCTCAACATGAGCAGCTAGAAGAAGAGGAGGGATGCCTCTATGGACCAGGCATTGCCGATTAGCGGTAATTATAAACACATTTGTGTAAACACATTACAAAACTTTAAACGCGTTTTTCTCGAAAACACGTTTTTAAAAATGGCTGACATTCTTCTGACCGCTGTAATTAACATATCGACCTGAAATTTGGAGAGCATACTCAGAAAATATGTCTTCACGGAATGACGGATCGTTTTTTCGATAGATACATTTTTGCATTTATTATTTATCTTTTTATGCGAAAAAAACGCGAAAATTTGATTTTTTTAAAATTGCCGCCATTTTCCGAAATTTGTACTAAACGAAAAACCCATCCGTCATTCCATGACCAAAGGGTCACAGATTGATAATATGCTTTGAATTTGTGTTTCAGATCAACAAAGAGGGGGCAGTGATGTCAGCCGTTTACCTCCCGCGATTTGAGGACCTGTTTTCGCGGAGCTGCAACGGCCGCCATTTTGGTTTTTTTTTCAAAAAAATTTTTTTCAACGTTCTGTATATCATGAATAAAAGCAAGAAAAAACCGCACTCAAAAAGCTTTACTCGTTTTTTTTTTTTTTTAATAAAATGTAAACACCTGAAATATGGCACTCCAAGGACAAAGTCTCCCTTAACACTATTTTTAACTAGAAAAAACTAATTGTAACGAAGACGTTAAGAAAGAACTAGTTTTCACTAGGGAAAACGCATTTAAACTGACAACCGTTTAAAATTTCTTGCCGCACTAAAAGTTGCATAGCTTCGTCAAAAAAAGATAACCAAATTTACCAAACGGCGTTTTGAAGGGAACAAATGCAGCTTTGTTTTACTTCTTTGAAATATTTTTTTATGATTTTTTTTTCGACCCAGTACGCACTTTTGTACGTTACCGTTTTTCGACTTTTTTCGACCATCGAGAATTGGTCGAATTTTTTATTTTACTCATGCAACATTTTTTGTCATGTTTATCCACGATAAACTTGACCGGGGCAGCAAGAGCTTCATTTTCGTTTTTAAAAAAGTTTCGTATGTTTTTTTTTCGCAAAGATTTTTCATTTTTGGCTAAAAAAGACAAACTTTGGAGAATGCAACGTAACTCAAGAACTATAGGGTTCAAGAGGAAATGTCAAAGATATAAAAAGTTGCGTAAGTTTATACTGGATCACCTGAAATTATTTGAGAATTTTTCTCTGAGATTTTTTTTTGACCATTTTCGCTCGAAACTCTGATGAGTAGGATGGCTTAATTAAAAAAGTATGGCGTTTATAACAAAATATCAGAAGGGGAAACTTTTTTATTTTCGATTTTAAATTCGATTGCATTTTGTCAGAATTTCTTTCAGACATTTTTTTGGCCAAACCTCGGAGAATCGTCCACGGAGAATTGCCCGAACGATTGACGTATCCCGCAAACTATTGAGTTAGAGACAAAATATCAAGAGGGGGAATGTTGCCGAGTTTCGTTTTGAATACCTTCACATTGTTCCCATTTTTTTTACAATGTTTCAAAGCTTCGAGACTACCTGAAAAAAAAACATTGTAAGAAAAATGTTGAAAAAAATGTGAAAAAATGTGAACGTATTCAAAACGAAACACTGCAACATTTTCCCCTCTTGATATTTTGACGATAACTTGATAGTTTTCGAGATACGCCAATCAATTGTTTAGACGATTTTCCGAGGTGCGGGCAAACAAATTTCAGAAAAAAAATCGGAAAAAATTTAAGCGAATTTTAAATCGAAAATTAACAAAGTTTCTCGTCCTGACATTTTGTTATAAACGCCATACTTTCCGAGTTAAGCCATTCTACTCATCAGAGTTTCGAGCGAAAATGGTTTTAAAAAAATCCCGGAGCGAACTTGTGAAACGATTCCAGGCGATCCAGTATAACCCTACGCAACTTTGTACATCTTTGATATTTTCTCTTAAACCTTATAGTTCTTGAACTTACGTTGCATTTTCCAAAATTTGTCTTTTTTCGCAAAATATGGAATAACTTTGTGAAAAAAAATCTTTCGAAACGTTTTAAAAACGAAAATGGAGCTACTTTTACTACTAATACTTTCCGGTTTATCATGGATAAACGTGACAAAAATGTTTCCCATAAGTCATGCCCATTTCTCAATGGTCGAAAAATGCCGAAAAACAGTTCCGTACAAAAGTGCGTACCAGGTTGAAAAAAAAAAATCATAAAAGATATTTCAAAAAAGCAAAACAAAGCTGAATTTGTTCCTTTCCAAACGCCGCTCGGTAAATTTGGTTATCTTTTTTTTTTGATGAAGCTATGTAACTTTAGGTACGGCAAGAAATATCGACTGGTGTATCCAAACTTTTGAGCGGCAGTGTATATACAGGTTGTCCCTCTTATCACTGCCACCCAAAATAACTTGGTAATTATCGACGTCACAAAAAAATGTTCCAGACAAAAGTTTTATGTGGCTTGATGTGCTCCACAAGATGGTTAAAAAAAGTACCATTCCATTTAAAAAAGTGGAGGTGACCTTCAGTGTGCGTCAGCGCCTCCACCGGAATAAAACAAATTGGTGGCATTAGATGGCCTCCTTCACACCGTGCAACTTTTGTCCAGAACATGTTTTTGTGACGTCGATAATTACCGAGTTATTTCAGGTGGCAGAGACACGAGGGACACCCTGTATATGTATACACACATGCAAATATTAAGATCGAAAAAAGAGTAAAATGTGTTAGAACGTGGCTGACTACATTTTGTTTCCGAGTGGTAAGAGATAACCGCTCTTTCGACATACGTTTTATACAATACAAACACGCATGGATATATAAATATATACAGAAATACATGTATACAAATCCACGTAACGATAGGAAAGGAAATTTGCCAGGTGTGGCGGGAGGGGGATGCGAGTCTGTCGTTGGCAGAGGATACACCGAAGTTTCGTGCTCTGACATTTTCGGGGATCCAACGATAGGTCTGGGCGAGAACGTGCAGGAGGTTGGGGCGCGGCGATGGGATCAGTATCTGCGGACGAAAATGCGGGATGATAAGAGGTTGGGGAAAGAATTTCGTGCCAGAAGCGATCGGCAATGGCAGCCGGGAATGTGTGTTCGTGTGCGCGCGCGCGTGTGGATGTGGGTGTGTGTATATCCGTCCGTATAATCAGAATCGATGCTTTTGACGATCCAGTGAGATCTCTCACGGTGCGCGTTCCGTATGGTGGACCTAGTTTGTACAGTGTTCGGTAAACCGTGCTCCGTTGCCAGCCGATCCACGTATGCGGGGTGTGTGTGCGAGTGATCGAGGGACGTCGAAGCCAGCAAGGGCGCGCTCGATAAGGGCGCGGTATAACAAATACAGAAGAGTTTCCATCTTCCTATATATCGATAGATTGAGGAATTCGAGTCTCGCCTACCGATGGCAGAAGGAAGAGTGAGAACGAGAGGGGGGAGAATGGAGGATCGAGGGAGAGCCAACTCTCTTGCGCTTTAAGCTCAAAGTGATCGTGTGTCTGTCTGTCAGTCCGGCTGGCCATGTCCGTTCGTTGGAGTTTGCCCGATTCTGTATGCGAGACAGAGAGAGAGAGAGAGAGAGAGAGAGAGAGTGAGAGATCCGTTTGGTTACAGAATCCTAACCAATCCAACGATCATCGGGGCACTCTGTAATGGCAATCAAACTCCGAGGACCGAGACAGTCAGAGAGTGATAGGCAGAAAGAGAGAGAGAGAGAGAGAGAGAGAGAGAGAGAGAGAGAGAGAGAGAGAGAGAGTCTTCATAGACTATAACTATAGTTTCGAATACGCTCTATATCGCGAGAGAAGCGAGACGAGGCCTCTTCTCTCGTGATACGTGCTAATTAATGAAGACCGATCGGTCGAATTTATATTTGGGTTAACTCTGTGCTGACGCTGCACACGTTCAGGCCCTTTTTTGCCTCGAATCTGCTACCCTCTATTATGCACACCCACATACACACGCAGCCACATGTATACTTGTGTATATATGAATGTAGCTAAAGGTGATTTTGGCGACATTGGCCTTCGAGGACCATCAACATTCCAAACCAGCCCATTTGTATGAACATCATTGGGAGGAACGCTCTGCTTCCGATAAAATAAACAAAAGTATCATTATTTGAAAAATTAACTAATCAATTAAATGGGACTTATTTATTCGACATTTATTTAATGTGGAAGTTAAATAATTACGATTGAATCATTGGGAATTCATTTAACAAGAGAATGAATTAATCAAGATTCATTTATTGGATATTTATTTATTGAGAGGATTCATTCATTTCGATTCATTTATTGGGAATATATTTATTAAGAGAACCAATTAATTGAGGTGCATGCATTGCGAATTTATTCATTGAGAAAATGAATCAGGCAAGATTTATTTAAAACAATAATTCGGGACTGTACTCAAAACAGCCCAAAGTGCCGAAAGTCAACCTTGCATATCAAATAACGGGTTGAATTCGAAATGTCTTTTATTTTTATATATTTTTATATGTATATGAAGACCCACGGAGGAGGTCCGTTTTGGAAAAGCCACGATATACAGGGTGTTAGGAAGGTCGATGCAAAGCCGTAAGGAGGTGATAGGTCACCTCGTTAGGAAGATATCTAACCTGGGTTACCTTAGTTCAAAGTCTAAGGATTTCGAGTTATCATGGTAAGTACGATTATTGGAAAATTTTCCATAATTCGATACTAAATCGTTCATAATGTTAAAACAGACAATAATTGGTAACTAAAAACTTATTTGCGTCTTAGTTCAGTGTGTATTCAATCGACAAACACCAATACAATCATCTGTATCCACACAACTAACCAAATGGGACGTGTTGAATAATTAAAAACTTGTCCAAAAATAGAAATAGCTATTATGTTAATGCCATTTTTTTAATTGCATTAACATAAGAGGTAAACGAGTTAGTACCTAATTTTGGGAAATTTTTCAATAATCATACTTAACATGATAACTCGAAGTCCTTAGACTTTGGACTAAGGTCACCTAGGTTGGATATATGTCTAACGAGGTAACCTATCACGCCCTTAAGGCTTTGCATCGACCTTCTTAACACCCTGTATATATCCACACATCCACATATTCTTTCGATCTTTTTTCGATTTTTGGCCACACAGCTGGTACCACTCAGATTTGATATTAAACCACCCTCTGCACACAATCAACGAATATCGGACAACGATAATACGAACGAGCTAGCAATCTTGGAGAACAGGTGACTTTTTTTTGCTCGCCAATTTTAAAACGGGCAACGGAGAGGAAAACGTGCAATTCGGCGACAATGAGAGGAAGATCGAGGACGTAAAAAACGATTTGTTGAGAGGGGAGGGGAGATAGGAGAATGTGGGTCGCGTTGCGTCTTTTCTCGCGCGAGATCGTTTTGTTTCTTTGATGTGGTATGCAGATGATTCGCTTTTGGCCATGTTGGGTACGCAAATGAAGCAGCGTCAAAGGATACATAGTGGCGGCGGGTGGGGGGGGGGGGGGGCTCAGGCACACGGAAACAGAGAAAGGGGAAGGCACGTATAAAGAGGGAAGAGAGAGTACGCGTGCACGGAATTTCATTCTCCATAGTTAATCAGCCGCTTGTTCCTCGACGATCGTAACCCAACAGCACATGCTCCGCTCGCGTGGCTCGAATACTTCAACTCTTTACCCTTTCCGCAGAAGTCTCGCATCCTAGGGAGTACCTCCCTGCACGCACTTATATTTGTTACAGGGTGATTCACAGTTATCTTGGTGAGCGTATTACGGTGGGTGATTGCGAGCAAAACGCTTTTTCTTCAAAATGTCGTGCCACAAAAATTGCCCGAGATATTCGCGTTCAAAATCCAAAGCTGCGTAAAAATGGCACACCAGTTGCTCAAGCACCATTTTTTCTTCTCCAACTATTAAATAATAAAAGAAATTTATTGAATCGTATTATTGATTTGCAGAGTGAGTTTCCGTGTTAATTATTTTTGGAAAAAAAATGCACTTGTTCGAGGGTGGATTCGAAGCCGCGCTCGATCTGGCTTGCGCGGTTCGCGCGTGAAGAACTACCGTAAAACGGGGTTAAATTGACATTAAGGGTAACTTTGACAGTTTCTGGGGTTGCTCTAACAGAGCGCAAAATAGGGTATAAATGTGTACGCATTTAAATGTGTGTATGTTTGTTCTTCAAGTTTATTATAATGCTGCTCAAGTTGATTTTGATCTCAATAATGATTATGCGACTGATGAAGTGCCTATAATAGTACGCTAGGTACTTGATATTTTTATGTAAAATGTTTCCTCAATAAAGATGAAAATTTGATTGTAAACAACATTTTGTTTCTATTTAATTCCATGTATATTGCATACAATTTTTTTATATATATTTCTTGCAAACCATGTCGAAGTAATCCTTAAATTTTTACATAAGTTGCATTTTATTGCCTTCTCAAAGAAGCCTCACATTCGAAGTTACTTTGACACTTTAAAAAATATATATAAAAATGTGGGGAGAGTGGTAGGGCTCGACTTTCTTATACATTTGATAGCCAAAGGACACATTGTTCTATTGGAGCAAAAAAAGTTGGCATTTAGGATGTTAAAAAAAAGTTACCTAGAAAAAACTTTCGAAACCTGTTCAAAGTACTCCCATCCTTAATGGGCTACATCACCCTGGTGGGTAAAAAAAATTGCATTAAAAAATATTTTTATTCGATTCCATTACCTTTTAGCTCTTTTAGCTGAAAATTTCATTAAAATATTCCTGAAATTGATTGAGCTACAGCTTCTGCCTAGTCGGCCGGGCGAGCGGTAGCAGCGCCCTAAACTTTAGAAGCGTTTTTTCGAAACAATGTTTTCAAAGTTGGTGGACATGATATCTCCAAAACCACTTGATGGATTGTTTCCAAATTTACAAAAGATAAGATGATAAACATTTAAAGGTCGTTGACAATATCACTTTTTTTCAATCGAACTTAATTTTTTTAGTTACGTAAAAAAGACGGCTTTTTCATAGATTTCGTATGTAGACACGTATTTATTGTTAATTTGAATCACCCGTTTAGTTTTTCGATTTCGGATGGACCGTTTAAGCTGGAGAGAGTCACCGCCAAACGTCGCGAAAAAAATTCATCATCTGCCGGTCGCCATATTTTTGTCTTTCTGTATTTTTTAGTGATTTTTTAAAGGATCTCTATATATGTACCTTTGTGTTAAAAATGCGTTACTTTGCCAATCGTTTCCCAGAAGGAAAAGTCGGATTTTGACAATTTTTTCGGGCTTCTAGATAGATGGAGCCCCTTAAATAATTGAACTTTGAATGCGAATATCTCGGTCAATGTTTTGTCGCATGACATTTTGAAAAAAAAGCGTTTTGCTCGAAATTACACACTGCGTATGTTTTTCAAGGGAAGCCCGATAGTTGTTAATCGCCCTGTATACAGGGTGTCCCAGAACTCAACGTCAAGCCGAAACGGGGTGACAGGATTGATTGTAACCATCATGAGAAAAATCAGAAATAAAATCTATTTTGAAAATTTTCAATTCATAGTTTAACAAAAAACAGTCTTAATTCTAGGAAACTTGGGGCAATTGTGTCATTATTTTTTACTGTGATTCTAGAAATGTTATTTAGGGTTACGGTTCCACAGTTTAAATGAACAAAAATAATAAAAATTAACCACAATAACCGAAAAATGGTTACAGTTTGACCAAATTTCTAGGTTTTCCTTAAAAGCCCAGATTTTTTTTCTGATTTTTCTCATGATGGTTACAATTAATCCTGTCACCCCGTTTCGGCTTGACGTTGAGTTTTGGGACACCCTGTATATAGCGAACGGAAGCGGAAATTCGTCTCTCGCCACGCGTTACCCACACCAACCTTCCCTCTCTCGCAAAGTTTCAATGTTTATCTTTCGCCCGTGAACACACGTGTACACTCGAGGTTGAATTCTTGTCAAAAAGTAATCGGAGAAAGGAACGAATCAAAGAAAAGAATGATTTTTTTTCCAGTCTGACGGGAGAATTCATCCTTCTCTTTTGATACTTTCTTGCCGAACGTGTCTTTTCTTCCGGCCCGATTTGGAACGGAAAGTCCCAATTTTTAGCGTGTGAAGAGTAATCGAGAGGAGAGAAATAATGAACGTTACTGCGCTCACCTTATAGCCATACTCTTCGCCTTAAGATGATGCCATCTTTGATTCATCTCGTTGAGACGACGCTGCAGCATGACCGCGTCATCCTGGCTGGCGAGGGAGCGCAATAAATTTTGCCCGGTCCCGTTCAACGACACGTACACGTCCCGATGGGTCTCGATTTCTGACTGGAGATCCTGCAAAAATTAAATTAGGAAACAAAAATTAAGTGATTGTTCTTTAGATATAAAGATTATTTTAAAGTTATCATCTTTGTATATATATATATATATATATATATATATATATATATACACATTACGTCTGTACATATGAATTTACATTACATTTAAAATAAAGCAATACATTTTCGAAGCGTAAAAAATTAATTGAATTATCAATTAAATTAAATTGATGAAATTAACATTATTTTTTTTTACTGCGAACCTAAATTAATTAGTTTTAAATGACTTTAAACAAAATTTATTATAATATAGTTCAACAAATTAAATTACATTAAAAAAGATAAATTCAAATAATTTAATTAATTTAATTAATCTCATTAATAACGAAACCTATGTTTTTGGAACAATTTTGTATTTGCCAGGTAGTGTATTACCTGAAAATAAAAATTAACGGTAAACTCTACACACGCGACAAGATGCACAACTGGCCTAAGGAGTTTCGGGACAATTGACGATGTGTGACCATTCGATTCGAATTTATACAGTAAATTCTTTGTTATATACTTAATAGTCATAATATAACGGGAGACGAAATTGTCATAACAATTCTTTCATGAAGTACATCATGATAGTTTTGTCATCAGTGTCATACTGTACTGAATGATTTGACAGTTTCTCATAACATTTTAAACATTGTCTCACAATGTTTCATGCGTAAGAACTGCCATTCAGCGATGAGCGTAGGCATCTCCCTATGTTAAAAAGAATTTCGTCAATTGTAAATATTATAGAAACGGTGGAGACGATCGATTTAAGATTTCGAGGGTGCATTCGGTATATGACAAAGAATTTGCTGTATAAATTTGAATAGAATGGTAACATATCGTCAATTGTCCTGAAACTCCTTCAAATCGGACTAAACCGAATAGGAAAACATTTAAAAATCCCCCTTTTGGTTGTACCTGTTCGAAGCTCTGAAGTTCAGCGAGTAGGGTATATGACACGTAGATGAAACGAGCGTCGTGAAGGCTTCTCGAGCGTGAGCCCCAGGGGCGATACCCCCAGAGGTTGTTCCGACCCCCGGGCCAGGTGCCGCCCCCACGAGACCCGATTTCACGATAATCCACGGTAACTCAACATTTTCCAACGATCCGACATCCCCCGCCCTTGCCCTAGGGCGGCTACCCTCATAGCGGGAGGTGCCCCCTCATAGCGACCGGAAGCAATGAGAATTCCTCTCATCTGATTTTTTTACGCTCTCTTTCCGCATCGCGGTCCAAAAAAAAATGTCTTCTTCATTTACATCATGACGGGCGCGTATTGGTCTATATTGATTTTTTTTTCACTGACTCTCTCGTGATAAGTGCCCTGTGGAGCGAGTAAACGTGCATTGTGAATTATGTACTCGAAACAGACGAGTGAGCAAGAACGTCAGGCGACTTCATAATGGAATTAATGGTACAGCCGGTCTCGTATCGGCCCTTCCAATAGAACCCTTTACGAGCCAGAATTTCACGATGGAAAATCGCATTTTTTTAATTAGAGATGTTTGCCGTAGTCTCGCTTGAGCACTCGTACATAATTGCGACGGCAACATTTGTCGAATAGAGACAGGGATGTATATATGCACATACACACACACATATATAAATATATATGTATGTGTGTATGTATGCATTAAAATTAAGCGAGGCATGAGACGAGAATCGCTCTGAATAATACATTTTCTCCACCGTCGTCTTTGCTTCAAGTGAATTCGGTCGACAAGTAGCGAAACGTATACTTCGAATGTAAGAAGCGGAGGTTGAGGTATAAGACCTCAAAAATGTCCTGTAGGAATGTCGACCATTTATCCATCGGCATTACGGTATAGTTACGCCCTTCCGTTTTTAGAAGAAGTATATATATATATATATATATATATATATATATATATATATTAGGTGTACAACTTAGTTCGGTCCGTTTTCAAAAGATGGCTCTAGGTGCTATAAATGGTTGACGGCAACAGCTGATTTTTGCTGTATCGTGAAGTATCAACATCTCTTAACCAAATATCGTTTACAGACCTTTGAGTTTTGCGCATCACGTCTAATTTTTTACTGCGATGAAAATTTTGAATTTCGTCCCAAATAAGCACCATTTGCGGGAAGTGTTGATTTTCTGTTTCAATTGGAAGAAAAGTGCAGCTGAAGCCCACCGAATGCTTGTGGGACCATCACGGGAGACTTCTACAGGCAACAATTGATCCGTTTAAAGCGAGCTATAGCCGCCGAAAAACGTCCAGAATATGCGACCAGACACGAGTCCATAATCTTTCAACATGACAACGCTCGGTCTCACGTTGCCAGTGTGGTTAAAAACTATTTGGAAAATAGCGGGTGGAAAATTCTGGCTCACTCGCCTTATAGCCCAGACCTTGCCCCTTTCGACTACCATTTGTTTCAATCGATGCAAAACGCTTTGACTGGAATACACTTCACGTCACAACAGGGTATCAAAAATTGGCTCGATTCATTCTTGGCTTCAAAAGATGAATGGTTCTTCCGCGACGGAATTCATAAATTATCAGAAAGATGGGAAAAAGTAGTGGCTAGCGATGGACAATATTTTGATTCATGTATTAACTCATTTTATCATCCAAATAAGTGCGTATTTTAAGCAAACGAACGGACTGAATTAAGTTGTACACCCGATATATATATTCCAGTTGAACTCAGGCAACTATTTCCCTCACCATCGCTGATCATAGATTTCCATAGCGGAAAACGTCACTTCTGGTGTCAAAATACCACCTCACTCTTCCCCCGACCCCTTACTTGCCTTTCTGCGACTGCGAAAAATCGGAAAATCCACTCGGGCCGTTTTTGAAATACTGAAAAAATTCAGAAACGTTTAAGACCTGTATCATTTTTCATCAAAGCTTAACTTGTGTTTGCCATATTTACTATTTTTTTTGTGAAATTTCGATATGGCGGATGATTGTTCGACAGTTTGGAATCAGAAGAGTACTTTTTCGGTCTTGCAAGTGTAACAAAACTTCCAAAATATGGTTTCAGATGAAATTCAATTCGGGTCGGATGTATATGTGGAACGAAAAAGTACTCTTCTGGCTTCCATACTGTCGTATAGGCATCCGCAAAACCGAAATTGCACAAAAAACATAGTAAATATCGCAAGCACGAGTTGAGCTTGGATGAAAAATGCATAAAACAGGTTTGAAACGTATATAATTTTTTTCAGAGTTTTAAAAACGGTCTGAGTGGACTTTCCGATTTTTGCGGTCGCCGGAGGGGGAGAGGTTGGGAGAAAAATGAGAAAAAATTAGGTGTTTTTTTAACACCAGGAGTGAGGTTTTCGTAGTTGTTTGAAATTGAGTTAAGCTGGAATTCCTTATATATATGTTACAGTTCAAACTCATTTTCCGTTTAAACGCGTTTTCCCTAGTAAACACTAATTCTCAGTGAACGCCTTCGTTACAACTAGTAACGAAATTAATCAATTACAACTGTTACTGAATGAGGTTAAAGTTTGGGTTTGTTTTTGTTCCTATACGTAAATTCTAGTTTCACTCGGAAAAACTAGTTGTAAAGAGAGCGTTCGGTCAGTGCTATTTTTTACTATTGTTACGTTTAAATTAAAAAGGGATTAACCGGTAAAATCATGTGTAAATTCTACTTCTACAAAATAGGGCTGCATTTAAAAAACCCAAGGAGGTTTCGCTTTCTAAAAGCCATTGTGTATACGCATACGCACAGGATGACAATTGCAAGGTGACCGTATGTCTTTTGAGGGTCTGGCGCGGAGATTTTGCGACTGAGAAAATTATGTTATTCAATGGTTTTTCCAAGTGTTCTTCGAAAAAAAATATAGCGTATTTCTGTGATGAGTAGTGATAGCCAGAAAAATTGAGCATACTAGAAGAATATCAAAATTCCATTTTGAGTTCAGCAGAATGAAGATAATTGAATTCCGAATACGAAACACTCCTAAGAAAACGTTTCTTTAAATGGAATTGAATTCCATCTATCTACTTCGAAATGCGTCCACGATTATGTTTTTTCTCCGTGCCGGGATATACAAAAAGCGTTTTCCCAGAGTGTTTCGTATTCCGAATTAAATTATCTCCATTCTTCTGTACTCAAAACGGAATTTGGGTTTTTTTTTCAATATGCTCAATTTTCTTCGTCGGTACTATCACAATAATACGCTATATTTTTTTCGAACAGGACTTGAAAAACCATTGAAAATCGTATTATTCTCGGTCGCAAAATCCTTAAGAAATACGTGGCCATTTGATAATTATCACCCTGTATATAGGCATATATAGGTATGCAACGACTTTTGAAAAGTGGAAGGACGTAACTCCCATCACTCCGTGTATTAAATTGGAGCTCCACTTTACAGAAGTAGAATTTATATTATATATACATACACACAAACATATATGTATGTATATTTATTATATATATACATATATGTATATATATTTATTATATATGTCTGTCTGTCCTTTGTCCTCGCGCCACTTAAAAACTACTGAACCGAATAAAATATTGTATTCTCTGTTGTATAGCTTAAAATGCCGCGAAGGCAATGTTATATGTTTCATTTAAATCGAACGAGTATAAGTTGGGCAGATGATTGCTTTACAACAAAACGTCATCGAGGGAGAAGTTCTGATGGGGTGGGGACGGGGTGAGACGGTATTTAGGGGAGACCGGGGCAAAATGGTATAGCGGGGCAAAACGGTACCGGGGCAAAACGGCACTGGGGCATAATGGGATCGGGGCATAATGGGATAGCAAAAAATGAAGTTTCTTGGTGCTTGATTTGGGGCAAAATGGGATAGGGGCAAAATGGGACACACAAAAATGAAGTGTCGCAGCCCGCTGAATTTGGGGCAAAATGGAATGACAGGAAAATTCATGCTTCGGCTCTACGAAAGAGCTGTTGAAACATAATCTAATCTAAATGGTGCTTGTGGTTCGTTTCAGTCCACATATACGCAGATAATACGGACTGACCGATATATTTGTCGACACATATCCGTCGATTTCATGGGGACCGGCGGTCCTAGTTTCATAAAACAATTTACGTAAAAATTGACAAGAGTTAGATTTTCATCAATGGCTTGAAAATCAGTATCCGTAACGTGCAGTTGGCAGAAAAGAAATTGAAAAAAAAACAAAGAAAGATAAAAACAAAAAAGAAACCATAAATTGCACGCGTCAGATTATAAGAATTACTTGATTATTTAAATAATTAATAACGACAAAGAAATTGTACCAATCGAATAAGAAGGCTCAAATAACAATTTACGTCAAGTTTGGTACAGTTCTGACCGCAGAATCAAAAGTAATTGTTTAACAAACTTTAATAACAAATGGGCCCACTATTCATGTGCCCATGCTGACGATAACTTAATCGAGTCCGTTTGCGACAATTGTGCCGATAAAAATTAGCTTAGTTAAACAAGCAATAAAAATTAAACATTGCCACCGTTAAATTATAGTATCGTAAGTAGAGTGTGACCCAAATATCGTGTAACATTCAATAAAACCTGTTTTCACTCATTTATTACCCCTCGTTTTTTACCCCTGCATTTCTTTCGCCTCTGCATCGAATTATTCCACTGTCCCATTTTGCCCCGATCCCGTTTTGCCCCAACCGCCTCTTTCTGAGGAGCCTGATTTTCTCCGGCCCATTTTGCCCCAGTCCCGTTTTGCCCCAATGACGTATTTTCCAGCAGTGTTGATTTTCACTATTCCATTTTGCCCCAAACCCGTTTTGCCCCGGTCCCATTTTGCCCCGGTCCCATTATGCCCCGCTATACCATTTTGCCCCGGTCTCCCCTATACTGCCGATACCACTTATTCCCAATAACTTTCCGTTTCAATTCAAGCGAGTGGAGTTCGCCATAACCGTCTGCTTTGCGATGACGATTGACAAATTGCAAGAACAAACGCTACGAGCGGCTGGAGTCGACCTACGAACAGCCTGCTTCTCGCATGGTCAGCTCTATGTCGCCTGCTCTAGAGTAACCGACCGAGAAAATCTTTTAATTTTAACCGAACGGGAAGAAAGAAAAACGCAAAACGTAGGTTTCATTTCAGTACTTTTTTATTTAGTCAAGTTAAGATCGATCAATGTGGTTTCCATTGAAATTTTCGTAAGTAAATACTCAATCTATCTATACTTATAATAAAGATGTGAGGGACAAAAAATCAGTGTACATGGAATATAAACTAAGGGGCCAGTCCACTTTGGAAAATTTAAAAAAATCGAAAGCAAGCAAGACTTGAAGAAATCGACGATCATGAGCAATCAGAAGGGATTTTGTACGGTGCCGGAATTGCCGATTGAGTTTAGGTCAGAGCTTTTCATAGCATAAACTTCAAACGCGTTTTTCTCGAAACAACGTTTTCAAAATCTAGCTCTATCGTATCTCTAAAACTAATAAACCGATTCTCTTGAAATTTGAACCACATATTGTAAACATAATTCGCAACAACACGACCCTCGATGGATTTAGAATGTTGATTTTTACTCTTTATTTTGGGAAAAACTGCGAAACGCGTTTATTTTACTTTTTTCGTTTTTCATCTGCCATTTTTTTATTTTATGATAAAACTTCATATCCGAGGGTCATTTTGTAGCTGGTGTTATACTGAATCTAATGGACTTTGATTTTTTTGTTTCAGGCAAGCCGTTGCCGAGTTGTGATGGAGCTACCTAGCCCACCTATTTTTGAGGCGATGCGTTAACTATAGTTTTTGTACTTAAAAATGAATAAAAATGAATAAAATTTTTTTTTTAAATATATTTCAAGACTTTATTTATCAAGCCCAACAACTTTTATATACACATCTTTTATAAAATGCTTTTAAAAAATCGCAAAAATAGCCTTTTTCGTGGCTCCAAAGTGGACTGGGCCCTTAAAAAAAAATAAGCAAGGTGAATTATCAAAAACTATAGGCCAGGTAGTCACCACGTAGTCAACCTGTTTCGACCGGTAAAGCGTGGGCGAAGCCGCGAGCCCAGTCTAGTATAGGTACATATATATTAATAGATATTCATTCCTCTAAGTGTGTGTGTGTGTGTGTGTATATATATATATATATATATATACGCGTCACGATCTAATTTGTCAGTTTTCCAGACGAGCTGCTCAAATCGATTTGCACGAGGAGAGCCCTAAATTCGCTCGAGGAAAGTTTGCCCTCCCGATTTACCGATTCGTCGGTTCTCACTGTCGCCAAGTTAGCCGTTGATAATTGCGAGTGCTGGTGGCCTCAGAGGATTGAGTGTGCCTCCTGAGAATATTTTAAATGTATATGAGAAAAGAAGAAAAAAAGTGGCTTTGATTCTGATAAATTATACGGTCGAGCGAGGTTAATCTTGCGACGCGATTATTAGCATCGTTAATCCATTTGTCTGCCGTAAACGGTCGGTGCCGCTCTTCGTCTGTCGCTCGCTCTTGCACTACGACGGAAAAGTAAGCATTTCCGGAGGTGTAGAGCCGTTGCGGAAGAATGAGGAAGGGTTCGATAATTTTGTGAGTAGGTTGGGGCCAAATGTAGACCGAAACATCTAAAAATATTTGCATGTTTTGTAATTAAATATATTTATACTTGAATCATACATTTTATAGTATAATTATTTTTGAAAAATCTATATTTCTTGCAAAGGTAAATCTTAAAATAATTTTTATTAATTTTTTATGCATTTTTTACTTGTCTACAATCGATAGCAGATCAGTGGCAATTCGTTCGTTCGATCATCGATAAAAATTAATAGCACCCTGTCTTCGATCATTGTCAGTCAAGGAAAAAATAAATAAAAAATCGTAGTTTTCCTCTCTCGGCGAATTATCGCGACCCGTTGATCGCTACCACGGGAGTCGAGCCAACTGCAGACTTCCACGAGAGTGCGTTTAACTCGGATCGAGTCACTCACGAGACGTTGCGGGGCTCTGCGGAAAACTATCGTTGATTGCAATTCTCACTCCAGTCTACGTACACGCGCGCGCCATTGCAAATCCCTTTTTCGTTCGTTCGTTTATTTTTGCATTTTTCTTCGTTTTGTTTTCGTACGCTAGGGGCTCCGACGAAGATTTTTGCCAAGAGTAACGTGCGTGAATTGTGCGCTTGCGCGTGCAACGACCGCGAAGTTTCTTCGCTTCATTTCACGGCGAAGAGACCCGCCGCGTAAAACGCCAGTGAAAAAGACAGATGGGATAAGAGAGAAAGAGAGAGAGAGAGAGAGAGAGAGAGAGAGAGAGAGAGAGAGAGAGCGAGAGGTTGGAAAAGAGTGAAAAAGACGGTACGCGCCGAGGGCGAAAAAGACTGGCGCTGAAAGCTTGGCTACTGTGGATGCGCCCTTCCGATTGGCAGGCCAGCGATGCCCAGGGAAAAAGCTCTCCGCAGTCACTGGAACCATTAACGTCTCGCTCAACGACTCCGTGTACATATATATTTATATATGACTGCACGACTCTCGTGCTTTCTCCCCAACACCTTTCAATTTCTCGACTTGGTCCAAAGAACCAGCCGCGTTTTAGGATTGAAAGGAAAAAGAAGCGGAAACTTCCGACGTCGATTTCGCGAAAGCGTAATTTCCAAAGGATATCACGATTTGCCCCGGCTGTTCTGGAGCAATGATCAAGGAAGATGCTGGAACAGAGGGCAGCCGGAACAACGTCTGCGGAAAGAAAGGAAAAAGGGGCCAAGTATCAGGTTCGAAAGGTCCGAGGAACGAAGGACCTTTCGCACTTTCGTTGATTGCGCGACAACAATTTGAAATGTCACCTGGTCGAGGTCTTGATCAAGGGATTCGTCATCGCACAGGCTGTCGTCAGAATGATGAAGACCTAGCCATAGTGCAATGACGTTTTAGGTGCTCGCTAGGTTGTCATTTTGGTTGCTAGCAGGCTATAATTGGCACTGCCAAGCGGCGGTGGATCGCCTCAAGGGTCCGAAGCTTCAGGAACCATTCATTTCCCATATCAGGAAGCTGCAGAAAAGCGTTGTAGGGTGCAAACGACAGCGAGAGGAGCCAAGAGCCGCACCGCTGTCGGTGACTCGTCGACTTCGATAATGGTCCTTGTGGGGACGATGATAAAGCCGCGGCTGTATCGTTGCTGACTACGATACGCCAAGGTAAAAGGGCTCTTGGACGATATCCTGGCTCCCGAGGTCAAAACAGTAAGTGGAGGTCAGAGCTAGAGAGATATCTCTCGATGGTTCGCAAAGTGGCTTCACGCTAGAGCTGGTCTCTTCAGGTTCCTCCAGCCCCTCGCAATAAGCCCCTACGTCGACAAGACAGAGAGAGACAGAGAGAGAGAGAGAGAGAGCTGCTTTGTGCTGGCTGATTATACAGCATTGGTGGCTCGATGCGGGAGTGTTTAGGCAACTAGAATAATCTTCACTAGCTACGACACCTGCAGGCTCTTCCGCTGCCCTCCCTCATTCCCGTTCATTCGCGTATCGACTGATCGAAAATAGCCAACTGCGTTGGCCAAGGAACCTTCGTGACGAATTTATGCCATTTTGGGGTGTCGTAATAGTCCGTGGATCCTCAGTGACGGTCGCATTTCGTGACCGTAATGCATGATCATTGGGGAAGTGCACGTTGACGTGCAACGATCATCATAGTTGAAACTCGGATTCCTTCTGGTGTTATGTGCATGGTATTTTTATCCATGGTATTATTTGAGCCTCAACCTTCGGAAAATGTGCACTTTGGGTGTTGAGTTGGTTTAACATAACATGTTGGTTCATTGTTCCATCTAATAGATAATTCGGTGAGTTCATTTCGGTTGCTTTACGAATAGTTTTCCTTAAGCATTGATCTTTGTAAAATCTTGATGATTTTGTTCGCTCCAATACCAGAAAATACAACAAAACAACAACCCCATTTTTGGTAAATCTTTATGATGATGTTCACCCAAGGACTAAAAACCTAACAATGACCAACAAGACTAAAAGATTGGCCAACTCGTAGCACTCGGCTTATTTTCGTTGGGTTGTTTGGATTCGTTTATGTACAGTTTTCTTGGAACATCGATATTTGAAAAATCTTGATGATTTTGTTCGCTTCAAGACCAGGAACCCCAACACAAAACCGACAAAACCAGAGAGCCCATCTTTGGTAAATCTTGATGATGATGTTCGCCCCAACACTAAAAAACCCAACAATGATCAACAAGATCAAAAGATCAGCCAACTCGTAGCAATTAGCTTGTTTTTGTTGGGTTGTTTGGGTTGATGTACGTTCAGTTTTTCGGGAACATCAATCTTTAGAAAACCTTGACAATCATTATTGTCCGCTTATCTAGTGCTCGAACAAATAGATACTTTTCGTACTAATTACGTTAATCAGTGCCCGAACGATAAGATCATTCGTCACTTTGGGCTCTGCGGGCTTCAAACATTCTGTCTCTCCCTCCCTCCCTCTCTCTCTCTCTCTCTCTCTCTCTCTCTCTCTCTCTCCCTCTCTCTCTACTCTCGCGTGGCTCACAGATCAGATATCAGGGTCTACAATTGCACGCGATAATGAGATCTGACTGGGGAAACAAATGGGGACAAAAGTGAAAAATCCAGATGCGCGAATCGCGAGAAGCACACGAAGCGAGGCGGATTTTTATCCACGGTTTTAATGATGACGGGGCGATTTTTGTTACGATAGGAACTCGCCCACACGGGCACACGCGAGAGCGTGACGGATGATTAAAAAAAAAGTGGAAAAGACGGTGGCTCTATTGCAGACCATACTCTTTTGTTCTCTTATCGAATAGTTCCTCGTAGCTACACTGCGTTTCCCCAGTTTTTGCAACGGCAGTTCTGTCTTCCGGAGAATGAGAGCCAACACTGCGAACCGATCATTCATCCAACTTGGATCATAAACAATGGGTACTCGGCTAGGAAACGAATTTCCCGCGAAGTGCCGACTATTTCAATTGTCCTCTGACACACGCGCACTGTGTCTCGCTTATGAAGATCAAGCGCGTCGACGAGAATTCCGACTTCATCGAAACGCAATTGAGGGGCTTCTATTTTATCGATACATGGTTGAAAAAGTTTATTTGATTTAGCTGGAGTATCGATTCGAGGGAAATAATTGTTTTTGTTGGCTCACGGCCTGGCTCGATACGATTTTTTTTCATGCATATTTTTTTATTTGTGTCAAGCATGTGATCATTGACATATTTCGATCAATGTATATTGTTATTTTCAACGAATGAAAATCGTATTTGAATTATTAGTACTTTGTTTTGTAACGATCAAATTTACCATATCTTCTCATATACAATACATATTTATCCGTGTTGTTAACAATCCTCAATAGTGAACAATTATTAATAAATAACATTTTGTATTACGACTTTTTTGGCAAATACGATAGAATGTCCTTTTTACGTGAGTATATCAAGATCTGTAATTTCCTCGTCTTTAGAAATACACTTGGCCGAGTACGAGCAACAATGCGCAACATTTTTAGTGTGTCGATATGTCCCACGAACTCCGTCATATGCTCGCTCAGACTACAAATGGCTTGCGGGAGAAGCATAGAGCCCTGCGCCACACCGCGGCCGCGGAGCGTACTACTAGGTCTATGAATTTGTTAGTTCAGTCAAATAAAAAATTCAAATAGACCGCTTTAGTCTCAATATCTATTTGAGTAAAGAACACGAAATGCCAAAATTATTAGAAGCACATACATTTTATATTTCTCAATGGTGTTAAATAGATATTGATTTAAATCAATAACTTTATTTATATAATTATATAATTATACAATACATCGCTGTAACAGTAGAATCAAATAAAAAAAGCCTCGATATTACGAAATCTTTAGTTAGTTCGAATAAACAAGAATAAAATTAACGCATTTACTTAATTCTAATAAATCTTTTTTATCAATGTGACGGTCGATAGATACATCGATTATAACAATTATCTACATCAACAATTCTGAATTCTTATCCATCAACGTCGATAACAAAATCGCCACTTTTATCAATAGCCAAGAACAAACAAAAATGTACCATTTGTCATTCTTGATTGTCACTTCCCTCACGAATTGATAGAAAAATATTGTTTCCCTACACGAATCCCAGTAAACAATTTCCTCGTCTGCTGTATTACAGCCATTGGAATATTGCTTTCTCGAGAGCATTTATCACAAATCCTGTCTCTAGCCGATTACTGCATTGTCAATCGCTACTTTTTTTTACCGCCCTTGCAGTCGGAAGTTAAATGGCGGTATCGTTTCCATTAAGGGGATTTGACGTGACACAATTTTATTTAATTGCATCCGAAAAAATTCGTGCTCGACTACTAATCCGCAATTCTTCCCATTCCACATGGCGAGGGGGGGGTCCTCTCTGGACCTTGTACACCCATGTCACAGTTACGTTACGTCATGACCGCGGAATCGGCGAGGAGATTTTACCGCGTCTCGATTTAAATGTCGCGAGTAATCGGCTTTTGACGTCAACAATCATCCGCGCTTTGCTTTTATCTTCTTTTACGTATACATGTATAAAGAAAATATATTTTGTACCCGTTATATCTACTAAATGCCGCTTATCAATACATACAACTGTTTTGAGGCCGGTCCTAGAAATGACCTCACTATAAGTAAGCTCCCATTTATCTGAAGTTGATTTTGATGATATTGGGGTTTACGTAAAGTTGAGTACCCGGACCATCGGCTACTATGAGGATAGTCTTCGAAGTCGAATGTCTATAAAATAACATTTCCCTATAAAAATGTCGAAATATGTCTAAAAAGTTCAAGGAACGTCGGAAATTCTATTGATCTACGTTTGATGGGAAAAAGTGGTAGGAGGTGGGGAGGATCGATGACGTAAATATGAGAACGCGCGTGTATGCGTTTGTGCATGTGAATATTCGAGTTTCCGAGACACTTTTGCGTATACATTCGATTCGGATGTTCGAAGCTCCGTCAATATCTATATATAAACGTCACGGGGAGAGAATTCTGTCTGTTTCGAAGTGGATCACGCGCGCGCGCGTGAGTGTGTGTGGGCACGCGCGAGTGCATTCCATTAATGTGCATCAAATATTCTCTCTCTCTCAGCCAACGGGTATATGTATGTTATGTAAATGCACATGCTCCTGGTATCGATATAGGTAAAGAGTATGTGTGTGAGGGTGGGTGTGTATGGAACGATTCACGACAAACCGAACTGATTTTTCAGCCACTGCTTATGACTAAATTTCGAAAAAAGTCAGCACTGGTTTTAGGTGTGTATTTAATAAAAAAATCATGTCAAGAATTTTGATAAAGAGAACAAATATGCGTTTCGGCATATTTTTAATTTTATAAAAAATATGCCGAAACTGGTAGAGTTTCCTTTTTCATCGCTTTACAATACTAGTTCAATATTTTATCAAAGAACTTGATTTATATGATGAAAGTATACAGATAATTTTCGCAATCGAATATAAAAATCGGAAGCGTGATTCGAGGTTGAAGGCTCGTTGTGTAAAATTTGGTATGATGACGTTTTTTTCAATGTTTCTTCTTGATTTTGCATGATCCAATGATAGGGCAGAGTCAAATCTTTACAGACGATTAAATTCAATGTAAAATGGCCGGCGTATCCGTTGGACACATTCTAATTGGATGTCACCTCGTATGAGAGGCAAGGGAGGGCAAGGGGGACGGTTTGTTCGTAGCAAAATGTCATTGAGAGGGTCGCACACAGGCCGCGATTGTTTTATCGGACCGCAGAGGTTGAACGAACCGTATCGGGGTTTGTCCTAATTGGCCTAAAATGGCTAATGGAATATACATTGGATCGAGGACAGGTGGAAGAATTATCGTTGTAGATTGAGCACTCTCGTAATTTCGGGTGACGCGAGGTCCGCTCGTACACTTAAATAAATATATACAAATATGCATAAACATATATGTCGAAACATTGTTTAACCTGCGAGGAACAATCGTATATCTAGCTTATGCAAATGCGCGCGTACTACTTCCGCGGATTATTCCCAAAAATCATCGATTGATCGTTCAATCCCCATCAAACTTGATCCTACTCTTGACTTTTTTTTCGCATACGCGGATTCTCTCCATTTGGCAATTTTATTCGTGCAACAAAAAGTAATTCCGTATACGAAGATTATCGTTGAATTTTGAGCGTCGGGCTCACCGATCGACTGTATTCGAAAATATACGTATGGGTTTGTCGTTGATGCGAGAGGGGCCGAAATCTTTGGCAGTGCGAGGGGAAACGGCGAATCGGCGAAACGAGGCACGTAGTCTCGTTCGCAGGTTACGGCGTGGCCAACTACCGGTATAACGTTCAAATCGATATGGCCGCATGTGCTGGAACTTATGCCCCGTAAGGATATATCCAGTGCGAGCTTCTCCGTAACCTGCGTCCCCTATGTACACCTATAACCTCGTATACGTACATGCAAATATATATGTTTGGAGAATGAACACTTTGGACACATAATAATATATATGTTAGAGTTAAAACCCGTTTTCGGTTTAAACGCGTATTACCTAGTGAAAACTAGTTCTGACGGAACGCCTCCGTTACAACTAGTTTTCCCTAGTAAAAACTAGAATTTACCGATGAATACATTTGTTTGGGTTTGTCCAGGTCCAAATATAATGAAATTCAACGGAAACATACCCGCACAAATTCGTATTGACGAAGAAAAACTAGTTCTAATAAAGTAAATCAGTTAAAATTGATTGCCAAGCCCGTACAAACCCAAAAAGCAGTTTTAACTAATATTTAAAATGATTTACCAGTGAATTCGAGTTTTCTCAAGGAAAAACTAGTTGCAACGAAGGCGTTTAGTCAGAACTAGCTTTCACTAGGTAAAGCAGGTTTTAACTGAAACATATATATACGTATAGGACGATTTACAACTACGAAGGTTCCCTTTGTAAGCGTACAGGGTGTTCCATGGCGAGAAAAACGCTTTTTTGAAAAATGTTGCGCGGCGAAAATTGGCCGAGATATTCGCGTTCAAATTTGAAGTAGTGCAGAATGGCACAGTAGTAGCTCACGGGCGGAACGTGCAAGCCGGATCGATCGCGGCTTCGAATCCACCATCAGAAAAGCGCATTTTTTTTTAATTTCCGCTGAAAAATAATGACCACGGCGATTCGCTTTACATATCGATAATATAATGATTTCATGATTTTCGTTAATTATTTAATACTCGAGAAAAAAAATTGGCGCTTGAGCAACTATTGTGCCATTGTGTATAGTAGTTATCCATTCGGCCTACTGTGCCAAATCGATGATTTGTCACTTTTGTTACATTTCACGTTTTTTGCATTTTAATATGTATAATTTTATTTTTTTTAAATTTATTTATAATATTTATAATTTTATTTTATGTAATATGTATACATTTATTTTAATATTTACCACACTTCAAAAATTACATCTTTAATATGTAAATCAACGTTGAAAATTAAATTTTCAATATGTACTTTAACATGTACTTCAATAATTGTCGTTTATTATTTTCAGATGATATATCGTGTGCTGGATGAAAAATTAAACGATCCATCGCGCTAATGGATCAGAGGCCAGCAGTACCGCGCAGTGGCATGATGTACTGGTATGATTTAGCATGTAAGGCGAAGACCGCGCCCTTTTGTTTGTCACTCGCTCGACGATGAACCCCATACGCGGTGTACCCGAATTATATATAGCCTCGAAGATAAACATCGGAGTAATCCCAACGAGCAGTGATTAGGGCGTTTCGCTGATTGCATCATTCATGCGTATCCCGATTGTTTAACGAGGATGACATTGCCTGCGTTAATTGCTGCGTGCACCCGAGAATATATTACGTGTGACGAATATACGCGGGCAGCACGTCTACCAGTTTACGCGGTCCCCGATAAAATCTGTGACGGCTGGTACGAGAGGGAGTTGTGGCTCACTTGCGGTCGTTCTTATATATACATATAGATGAAAAAATGATTCTGAAGTCATTCGACTCTGGAGACCATCCTTATAGTAGCCTATCGTTCGTAGATTGACCTTTGTGTGAATTTGAAATGAAGATAACCGCAAGTATATTTATACGATAGTGAGTTAAAAAAACGTGTCCCTAAAATCATGAAGTCACATAAAAATAAAATTTTGAATGAATATACAGGGTGTCCCAGAACTCAACGTCAAGCCGAAACGGGGTGACAGGATTGATTGTAACCATCATGAGAAAAATCAGAAAAAAAATCTGGGCATTTAAGAAAAACCTAGAAATTTGGTCAAACTGTAACCATTTTTCGGTTATTGTGGTTAATTTTTATTATTTTTGTTCATTTAAACTTTGGAACCATAATCCTAAATAACATTTCTAGAATCACAGTAAAAAATAATGACACAATTGCCCCAAGTTTCCTAGAATTAAGACTGTTTTTTGTTAAACTATGAATTTAAAATTTTCAAAATAGATTTTTTTTCTGATTTTTCTCATGATGGTTACAATCAATCCTGTCACCCCGTTTCGGCTTGACGTTGAGTTCTGGGACACCCTGTATACGTATAAAAATGATTTTGAAGACATGTAACTTCAAGGACGATGCCCTTAGTAGCCTATCTTTCGTATATTGAACGTTGTGTGAACTTCAAATTTACATAAACAAAAGCGTATTCATATAGAACCGAGTTAAAAGACATGTTTCTAAAAATCATGTCGTTACAGAATAAACTTCGGGATCATACTGAAAATAACTGATCGCTAATGCTAGCATTGAGGGTTCAGGGTATCTTTTTCTTGTTTTTCTCTTTCTCTTTCTCTTTCTCCAAGCGGAGGTCTGTATATACATCTGTATATATCTGAGTCGGTTTATCGCCTAAAAATATATACATATTTATATATATACGATACATATATGTTCATAGGCTTGGCTAATGTAATGATGGAGGTACGATTCGCACGAGTCATCAACCTCCTGCACCTTGGATGTCACATCGAAGCTATATTGTCGCTGGAAACTCGTAAAATGTTCAACCCGACGCGTTGAACCCCCCCGCCCCCCTCCACCGCCACGTCCATCGATTCATTCCCGTGAAAACGCGTGATTCGATTGGCCATAAATACCTATGCGCATGCGCCTTGGGAACGCCATAACCTTGCGAGCAATATCGCACTGCGTACTCCATTAAGCGCAGAACCTCCATTTCGCAACATTCTGTCCGTGGGAAAGATTTATTGCCGGAGATAGTGGGATTTTTAAGTACGTCCATTAGGACAAATTACGATATAGCTAGTCGTAGGGAAGAATGGAAAAATCGACAGATAAAAGGCGTACGAGTTACGTGGATGAAGTAGTAGCTGAGGTAAGCGCCGCTAGGTGGCGAGCGCCCGGCAGCGCTCCCGCAGGCGAAACACCGCCACCTCCGGTATATATGGGGTCTCGGATGTGATGAGCGACGGATTAGGGGACGACGGAGAAAGGACTCAATGGGACTACCGGAATTTTCGAATAATAGTCACACCGCAGATTCGGATTTGGCGATGTTCTTTCTTTGTACGAACTGCATTTATTTTGTTTCATGGAAGAGGAAAACATGCCGTATTGGACGGCGGTCTAGCCGAAAAAACGCTCTTTTTCGGAGCGTCGCTTTGGCGAGGAATGTAATTAAAGGTATCTACGTGTAGAGGGGAAAACGCGGCGGTATAGGGAGATCGCTAAAAGAGATGGCAATATGGATGCGAGAGACCTAAAGAGAGAGAGAGGGAGAGAGAAAGACTCGCAGGTTGGGTTCGTACTCATGCATACGCGCAATTGGCAGATCGCCAGATCGTACCACGACGGTTCACGTACCAGTGAATCCTCCCTCAACTTTGTTTCTCCCTCTTCTCGGTCCACGTATTTCCACGAGTCGTGCATGGGTGACCATCAATTCGAGCGACGATTTCGCGGTTCGCCCATCCCTCCGCAGCCTACCTCTTTCTCTTTTGTACATATTTGCACGAAAACATGGTCATACCGACACACAAACTTCCGTACAGTATCAGCACATGAGCCGCCTGTACTCATTCCAATGAAGTCAACGTCATCGCAGGCTTTCCAATCGTTCATCGTCATTATCATGGGGCAATGTGTGCCAAGCGATTACAAGCTTGAACACACGAGAGAGAATACACATTGGTGCGATACCGTCCTGGAATTTTAAAACGTCACGAGCTTGGTACTTCCGGCAATGATGTCCGGACAAACTAATCGTTCGCATTCGCAACATTGGGGGGAGGAGGGTGGAGGATTCATTCACAGGCAGTCTTGGCTAAGAACGAACGAAACCGTCAGGACCTTTGCCAGAAGCTTTGCGGTTCAGTTTCCATTTTTTATTCTTCCGCTCTGTCGGCGTTATTTTCCGTGGTGAATTACACCGTGAAAAGCTCGTTAAAGGTCCGATGTGCACCACATTAAACGTTTGGGAAATACGTAAAAATCTTCGATCCGATCACTTGGTTAACGCCCCCTCCTGCCCCCGACATTGTACGCAACCAGATCCAATCAGCACTTTGCCTGGTTACCGGAAGGAGCCCGGGCGAATTTTACGACGTGCGCTGGATGCATCAACGACGGGTGATTCGGGGGCAACGACTAGCGCCTGTAAAACGGCCATCAATGGTGGCAGCAAAGAAATGAAACTCCCAATGGTGCGAATTCGAACCACCTGCTAGCGCTACCTTTTCAGGCTTATCCTTGAGTCAATTAAAGGGAAGCAGGAGACGTTAAGCGTTCGACGATCTCTTAAACGGAGCCATCTTCCGTTGTCGGATTGACCGAGCTTGCGTGGAAAAAGTAGAAGATATAAAAACCTATACACATGAGATTCTTGCGAATTCATCCGAAGCGAATCAATCAGCAAACTTCAATCGCATTAGATCTTTGACCGGAGTGCTCCACTCGACTAATTTGCTCGAAGTGATCCGACCCAACGACCATACACCCATTAACTAAAACGAATTTCTTCGAGTACATGAAACCCGTAGGTTGCTGTAAACCTTCGAAACTTCTGGTCCACGGAAGTTCCGCACGATCGTTACTTCGTATTGACCGGATATTTTCATATGAATCCATAACCATCAGGCACGTATCTAAATCTGAGAAAACTAGTACGATCTGCCACTTTTGGAATCAAGTCATGTCAAGCTAACAACTAACTACCTTTATGTCGCGTTCTCACAAAGAACTTCTTGGTGACTCAGCTGTAGCATCAACCCTCCCACTTCTTCTGAAATCTTTGATGACATCAAAGCGACGGGCTGATACGAGCGAGCCCATGCAAGCTCTAATAATCCAGACTCGGTAAAGAATCTCTTCTGAAGGCAGCGGAGCCCAAGATCGAAAATCGACAACATGAGATCGGACATCGTAAGGGCGCCAAGAAGTCGAGTTCGCGAATGATCGGAGGTCCAAAGCTCGAGAATCGGATCAATGGGGAACGAGCCATTTGGCCGGACATTATATCGGATCTCTGGACACGCGGGGGGAGGGGGACAATCGAAGGTGCTCGTCGGTGTTTAATGGCATTATCCATTTAGGTGATCTCATCAAGTGCTCGTTGTACGTATAGACGTGCACAGGATGTGTCTGTGTGTATAGAGCCCCGAGAGAGCCCCGGCGTGGTGTGACCCACTGTGTGTGACGAGGATCACTCAATCCCCTTCGACTGGACCCTTGAGTCTCGGACGCGCATCCGATACACTATATGTTCTGCATCATACACATGCATGCATACATTCATAGGTGTGTATGCGTTGGTGAGCATAAGCGACGGCAAATCTCCTCGGAGAGGCCGCGATGAGCACGACCGAGTGAGGAAGTATCAAGAGCCAAATGGCCAGAGTGGGATGACCATCATCCACCGAGATGCAAGAGGATAGACGGATGCGGATACCCGGAGAATTCATCCTCTTGCACTTTCTATATCTTACTATCTCTCGCTCTCTCGCTCTTTGCCCTCACTTGGTCTGCCGACCACTCCTCTCCATTCGATTCCCAGTAGTGCCACACCGCAAATGATTACATTGCGGCCGTCCACTAACTGGCCAACGAGCCAACAACCCATCTCGACGGTAGTGATCCATGCCAGAAACGATGCGACGATCGACAGGTGATGGTGCGGATCCAACCACCGACTAAACGTCGACCGAGCCAACCTCCATTCACCCACATGTATACATTATATATGCGACATCCACTGAATAAAGCCAGTTGCCTCGGCTCTCTTTTCACGCCATTCCATTCCATATTTAACCTCTCCAAGGTACTCGACCTCGATCGGCCCGATCAATTTATGACGGCCATTTTTCGCGTTCTGTCCCCAGCTGTCACCGGGGAGGTTTCACTTTACGGTTGGACCCCTTGGAAAGTACTCCGCTTGTAGAACGAACTCATTTTTCCCGGCTACTTTGTCAGTGGCAATGCGACTGGAAACGAATTCCAAGTCGGGAATGACGATAGCAGGAAATAGTCCGTGACTGGGTGGGAATAGATGGCTATTGGAGAGGAAGTGGCTGGTAAAAGTGATTCGGCTGATGACAATACCGAAGATTAACCAAACCGCATCCGGTCGTGCCAAAGACGCCAATTCTGTTTAGACTGATATAGCTCAACAATTCTTGAACGACAGTCTTTTTATCATTCCAACCTCTAAAAGTTCCACAGATTTGCACGAACCATTTATTTAGGCTTGCCAGGTTATCACGCAGGAAGGACACATTTGGCAAGCCCTTCACCGCATTATCATTCGAAGTACACGCGTTGCGTGTGTCCCCTGTGATGATCGGTTCGCCGCGTGAACGTACCTCGGTATAGCCTGGCCAAATGCCAGACAGAGATAGAGTACATGCGATGGCCAGGAATCTCACGAACCACGAGACACATCCCTCGAGATGTGTGGTACGTGTGCGATACAACATGTGTTCTACATTCCATGCAATCAGCGTCTTCCAAGCAAACCAAATCACATTGAAAGAGCAGGGTGTCTTTGCAGAACCCTCACTGAAAGTTGGTTCTGTCAGTAGATCCCTCAACCTCCATCGACTTTACATCCCAATTCAGCTCAACGTTCTTACCGACTGGCCTCCGCTACGATTATTAATTTTCTTCAGGAATGACAGCTTCCCGACGTCGTTCAGCATCTTAGAGAAACTGACGGCAGGAATGTTGCAAATCGATTGAGTAATTCATAATTCACCCCGTCGTTCGTGACGTTTACGTCTCAGGCCAGTTGGTCGGACAACTTTGAGGGCGTCGCCACTTTGACTTCTATGTGTACCTATCTGCGCAGTAATAAAATGTGAGTAGCACTCCAGCGATCCTGGTATTGTATTTGTATGTGTGTGCGTTCATGTGTGTATGTGTGTGTGTGTGTGTGCAGCTGTGAGGTGTTTATTCCGGGTCTCTCGTGAATCTGTGAGTGACATACCGCCTGGAAAACGGTGTAAGGCTGAACAAGGTGCAAGTCCCGTGAATTCGCGTGAATTCTCACCAGCGCTCTATTCTGCGACAGGTGGTCCCCTTACGTCGATCCTGGCGAGAAATCTCCACTTCAACGGAAGTGGAGATAAATCCGGCAATATAAGCTTTTTATTCGCGCCACCTTGTTGGGGAATCACTCTATTTCATCCCACGATTGCTTCTGAATAGTCCTAGACTCGCTACGTCAGACGAACATTGTCGAAAATGTTTTTTCCTCATTCTCTCCGGGGCTGCAATCGAAGTTGGCAACACTTTTATTTTCTCTCTTAGCCTATGTGTTACTGGTGCGATCTTTCAACATTTTTTTTTTTCGACTATTTGTTGGTATCGGAAATTCATCAGGCGTGCACAACGTCCGAGTTCCGATTTCCTTGTCGACGTTGAAAGGCTTTGATGTAGCGAATGTAAATAAACATTCGATGCAGTTTCGCGGCCCGAAAAATGAGCTGGTGAAATGGGAAAGACCGTTAACAAAGTACTTCGGGCCTCTGACGAATTTTTTTTTTCCGTTTGTATTTTTGATTCTGCCATTCGGAGCACCGAATGCGATTCTTCGGAGCGTAAAATTCGTTGGCTGTTGGGAAGTTCGACGAGGCGTGTCCAGTCGCGAATGTAATGCGCACGTTTCTGTCGCATTTACCGACTCGTTGTTAATATTGCATTCCGATGTTCCCGGTTTTCAGGCACTTCCCACGCCTGAAAATTCACGCTCCTGAATCAACTGGAAAGATATTGAGTACACAGAAAACAAAAGGTGCGCCGATGTGGCACATTTTCACGTTGCAGTATTCCGGAAATACGAACACGAATAATTAGCAGGGATATTTTCATGTAATTGTTCGAGCTCTTTGTTTGTCACGCCGTTACCAGCTAATATCTATTCATTGGCTAATTATGAGGAATTATTAATGGGCTAGTCATGTCGTTCACAGCCGAACCAACATTCGTAGGAAACTAACCATGACATTATGACGAAATAACAGAATCAATATCAATTACAAGAATAGTCATAATAATAAAAATAATATTTAGGATTTTTTAATAAAAAATAAGTAAACGTGGAAAAGTAAAACATAAGAGTAAAAAGTAAAAAGGATAGATACGTTAACTTAAAAAAAGTAAACGTTTAATTAAAAAGGATGTCAACGTGAAAAAGTGAAAAGGATAAATACGTCAACAGTAATTACTTTGAACAATTATTATTTTTTTATGATATTAATACAATTGAAAAAAAAACAATAATGATTCCAAAGTAACAATAATTTTGAGTAATAATAGTAATTATTGTTATTGTTACAATGCAATCATTTTTATTAATAATAATAGCGATTCCTACAATAACACCGAATTTGGATACCAATCATAACGATTCTTACAATGAAAATGATTTCGAATAATCATAATAATAATAATTCTTACAATAACAACAATCGTGAATAATAATAATAATAATAATAATAATAATAATATTTCATAATTTTTCATGGATAACATGCTAATTTGAAAATAAAAAAAATTGTATTCGAATTCAGTACAATTGTATAGACAATTCAACAACGAGTACAAACAATGACAATGGGGCCAAATGGACACAAATGAAATTTGTATCCTTCTTAGCCGATTGATACAATGGCTCGAGGTTCGGCTGCTTATATCGGGAATGATGTTGAAGCTGAGCGGGACGGTTAAAGGGGCGGGAGAGGAGGGGCAGGTGCAAACTCCTCGAATTCCGGACAACAGCGGAAGCACCGAAATATTCCTTTGGCTTTGGCCACGCAACTGTGCAAACGAGAGCGCGTACAGGGCGGCCTGTATATCGAGTACGTCGATAGGATCGATCGGTATCGCGTGTGCTCAGTCTTGCTCCCTGCGGGGGAGGGCGGGACGTTACCGCCACTTGTATACGTACACTGGCCGCGTCAAAGGACTTCCTGTAATTGGTTTCACGGAAATAATTTCGTGCGCCGTAGACGTATGACGATCGATTGACCGGAAATTGCCGGTTTCGCGAAAATCCGATCGGCGCACGGAGGCTCGCCTCAATGATCGGTGGCGCACGTCTGTGCTCACCACCAGATCTGAAACGTCTCGAGGAAACGGCGAGGACGAGATGATCAAATTTTTTAGATTTTTTTTGAGCTCGTGTCGAATTTCAGAGAATGAAGAAAAAACGAAAACAAAAAACGGCAGAATTCCGGTCTGTTGGTTTGGGGTTTTATCTCCGTTGGTTTAGCTTTTTGGCTTTGTCTGGGTTTGTTTGGGTTTGTGATCTCGTAGGTACAAAGCCCAACGGGCTCAACGATGAAGTGTACGTGAACGATATCGCGATATCTCGGTTAGCGAGAAATTATCGGTTCGACGTAACAATCCCGATGCAAATGCGCGACGGTGCAAATGTGCGCGAAGTGCTCCGGGATCATAATCGGGGAAGATTACGTGGCATGTGGCGCGGCACAGATAACGAAGCACCTCGGCCTCTGTATGGAACTTCCCACCTCGGTATATCGCGCGGCCCATTTTTCAACATCCTGACTGGGTCCCGAGGTCACATTACACGGGCTGTTACAAATAAAAGCGGAAATGACAAAAATAGACGGATGCAAGGTGGATCTCGAGTTTGAGAAAAAATTTCTTCAGCTTGTGCTCTTGGTGATGGGTCGTCTAATTAAAGAGTAATCAATCGGAGATGATTACCTTAAAGGAGGTAAAATTCAGTTGAATCAAATATAGCCCTTTCAATAGTTAGCAAATATAAGTTTTAAAAAATTGACGACTTAGCTCAAATAATGATTTGTTGATAGTTAATAAATCTGTACTTGAGATAAGTATCGTGCATTTGGCAAGACCGTTTACTTTGTACGCTACCATGGCCCTTTGTCACACAAGCTCGTTCGTGCGCAGACGCGACGTAGATACGATCGAGGTACACTGGAGACTGTGCGTGACCGCATGTCCTCTTACCTAGAGGATATCAGTTTGTGAGCGTGAAAACGTAAATTTATTCTCTGCGCCGATGACATCAATTAACGATTTGCTTGTTTCGTGGGACCGGCCATATTTTTAGAAAATTTTCGAAAGTATATATTAAAAATATTCATTTATGCATGAGAGCAGCGGTGGCCAAAACCTCGACCGCGGGACCGACCGACCGCCTATTTTCAATGAGAGTTGTTCCTTGCTCTACGACGTATTGATGCTACCATCTTTGTCGTCCTCCAATTAATGGACTCGCTACTTGTAGAGGACAAATCGTTGGACAACGATTTGTCCTCCACAAGTAGCAAGGAACAACTCTAATTTTTTATGAGAGTCGTTCCTTGCACACTTGTCCTCTAGCACTATAGTGCTACATTGAATCAACTGCACATTCATCAGCCGACAATCAATTAATGACTTTGTCCAAATATTCATTCGGTAACTATACACGAATCTTGATTTGTGCGAATATGAAATATCGTTCACTCAACTATCCGTAACATCTCGGACATCTTGTCCACTGATCTCATTGAATAAACGCTTCAGTTATAGGAAACAAGTATTTAGAGTACATCAATACGAAGTATTGGGTTAGACCAACTGTAAATCTATTAGCTGTTAAGAACGGATATGTTCCATTAAAGTACCCATTTCTTAACTATTACCAAATCTTTATTTGTGACAATTCAGAGGCTCAAATGAATGATTCATTAGCTGTAAGAAGATATTTATTTCGCCATATTCAAATTTACCATTGTTTTTTCTGTGTAATTCAAATAATTTTTTTTTTTCGATTTTCTCAAAGTGTACATATTCAAGGACATGAGGAACCGTTTCGAGCCAAAATATTGAAAATTGACCAAGTTACAGCCGATTTAGTGAGAGCAGGTAGCGCAACGATTTACGTATACTAACGATAAAATGTGCAATCGGGTTTTTCTCGCAACGACTTTTCTCGACCTGGCCGGAATCATAACTCTAGCTATAATTGTCCGATATTCAATTTTGTAAAACCAAATTTTTTGTAATTACAGTCGCCATCATTATAGGTAATCACTTTTTTATTCAGTATTTTTTCAGCCCCCGAATAAAAGTTAACATTTCGCCGAAATTACACTTTTATTCAACACGCGGCGTTTTGTGAGATTTTTTTTTTAAATAAATAACTACGTACAACAAGAACTACATTTATATAGATTGCAAAACTTATTTTTTTTATTTTTCAGACCAACCATTGTCAAGTTATCGATCCAGCCGTTGGACCGCATTTTTTATGCAGAGGCCCTGTTATACCTCAATAACGTTGTTGATTTTTAATTTTTTCAAATAAAAATTCACACGAAAAAAATTCAATGTCTGGTTAATTACATACCTTTTTTTCCAAATCCCAAATAAATAATCTAGTAGACGAAACAAATCGGACAAATTAACCTTTTTTCGACCCTTTACGGTGATGTCCTACCTTAAACACCCCATCGAAAATATACCAACGGTAATTTATCCATTTTGTAAATCGTCACATGAACTATTTTTGGAGAGGTCTGCATAAGCTTGAAATTTTTTTCACATTTTCATGGCCAAGGGTCTTAGCTTCAAATTGCAACAAAGATTTTGAAAAAAATTCCATAAATTGATCGACTTATGATGATTTTTGTGAGAGGTCAGATCCCTCACTATGCTACGACAAACCGACCGGTTTCGATTTCCGCTTTCTTTTGCTTTTTTCTCGAAAGTATGTTTTATGAAGCGGGGAAAATTGCATCTCAAATCTACTCGTCCTATTCACTTGAAATTTGAACAGATCTTTACCTTATCTTTATAACATTTCCTATCGTATGGCCGGATGATTTTTTTTGCATGTTTATTCATTTTTTAACAACAGATGATTGGAGTTGTTTTTTGTCGCAAATCAAACTGTATTTTCTACACCTCGCTATTTTTGTAATTATTAATATTTCAAAAAAGTGTTCGGGCAAACGAAAGTTCTGTTATACTGAATGTACATTTTTTTCATTTTTCATTTCTGATGAGTCTAGTTGCCAGAAGCACCTATACCGATTTTATCGGTATTATATTTATTTTTAATCATTGTTTATCAATATTTTTTCATAAAAAAAACTTAAACTTAGTGATACTTTGAATCAATTGTGTGTAAAATCCCAACCTCGCCATGCCAATGCTCTCATCGCAAAAAATGTTGACAATCAACCTATTTTTTGGGCCCCATGGCGTGTAATCACATTCACCCAGAACAATTCTCGATACGTTAATTATTTTGGGATTTCCGAGTATGTCCAGTGTGTAGCATTCGAGCGGTTCTCAAGACACCCTGTACGGATTACCAAACTGAAAATACAGTAATATACGTATACGTGTGCACGTAACCAAAGCTGCATTGCATATGAACCACAAAGCTCTTGATTCCGTAACACCGTCATAACTTTGTGTGCATTATCGTAGTTATACTGATGCAATTGTGCACGTAGAGTTTCCGGATAAAGCCGAGATTCTAGACGCTCTTCCGACCGCATCGAGAATCGATGATGAACAAAGTGCGATCCGCGGAAGCGGCAAGGGGTGGAGAGGAACACCGGAAGAGGACTATACATATAGGTGCGACTGAATTTGACCAGTAATAACGATAATCCGCGCAGCATACGATTGCCAAAGAAAATTAGTCTCAGAAGTGCATCCATTAGTCCAGTAAAAGAGAAGAAAACCCAGTACTTTTTAGCGTAGAATGTGAATTTTCGACTGAAGCTATATGGTTGCATACTGCAAGTAACCCCAATAAAATGTTGCCCCTCAACTCGCCCCAACCCTAAGAAATAGGGGTTGAAAACTTAAAAATCGCCGTATCTCGATAATTAATCGTCCGGTTAAAATATGTTTGAAACAAAAGTTTTTTGCAATAATAAAATACGTATAAAGTTATCTAACGACCAATCCCCTATCTTTGAAAATAGCGGCATAAAAACACGAGAGCACCACTGACCCGCAGACAAGGACACAGCGATATGTCTACTCCGCTCGCACACGCATCAACACCGAATTTTCAAATCGTTTTTGTGCCGCTTTTTCCCCAACCCTCTATCTCTTTTAAAGATAGGGGGTTGGACGTCAGAGAACTTTATGCGAATTTTATTATTCCAAACAATTTTAATGTGAAACCTTTTTCGATAGGGATTAATTATCGAGACACGGCGATTTTTTAGTTTTCAACCCCTATTTCTTAGGGTTGGGGCGAGTTGAGGGGTAACATTTTATTGGGGTTACTTTCAGTATGCAACCATCTACCTTCAGTCAAAAATTCTAATTCTACGCTAAAAAAGGCTGGGTTTACGTCTCTCTTACTGGACAACGTTTTCGGCTGTACGAAATAATTTTTTTTTTAATCAAATTTATTTCTTTACTCTTTATTTCGTAGCTAATTTTTTCGCGCGTATTAATAATGCAGATCGAGCACGGATTTGTATACGATGAAAATGAAGGATAAAAAGTAGCGGTGCGATGACGGCGCGTTAAGCCGAATTTGTTTGGGGGGGTAGTTGATCGAATCAACAACGAACGTTTTGGAGCGGGCGCTCGGCCATTCGTAAATTAAATTCCCGGCATCATGCCGTGTGTTGTACGTGTATACGGTGGGCTCGCAGCAAATAGTTCTTGATTCAGGAACGCGTTGCGCATCACGCGGTGGTATCGTGCACCACCGCGCGCCTAACCCACCGACGAAAATCGAGTTGGCACGTATGCACCTAGTGTGTAGGGCTTGTTGCTGTTGCGAACGTGGCGGATGAGATATTCGCGAGCACTATTTTTAAAGAGCCAAGCATTTGCCGACTTTTTTCGTCTCTTTCTCTCTCCCTCCGTATATCTCTTATTCCCTGATTTTCATTTAATTATTCTGTTATTGACGTCATTGTTATCGCATTATATCGCTCTTTATAATTCAGTTACCCATTGTTATGATTTTTTAAATTTTTATTATTTTGATGTTATTATTATGGCGTTTTGATTTTTTTTTTCATTTTTATTCGATTTAATATAATTTTATTTTATTTTTCAATTATTATTTTTCTTATTATTACTATCGTTATAATTACCATAGGTCTGAGCATAACTATGATGATTATTTTGATTGTTATTGTAATTGTCTCAAAGTATACATATTCATGGACATGTGAAAAAGTTTTCGAGTTGAAATCTTGAAAACTGACCACGTTACAGACGATTTAGTGAGAACAAGTAGCGCAACGATTTACGTATACTAAAGCATGCAATCCGGTTTTTTTTTTCGAAACGACTTTTTTCGACCTAGCCGGAATCATAACTGTATCTATAATTGTCCGATTTTCCATTTTGAATAACCAAAAATTCCGTAATTGCAGTCGCTAGCATTGTAGGTAATCGTTTTTTCTTTAAATGTAGTATTTTTGAGCCCCCTAATAAAAGCAAAAATTTCGTTAAAATTAAACTTTTTTTAACACTCGCTATTTTGTGAAATTTTGGTTTTTTCAATAAATGATTTCAATAAACGATAGATTATAAAATTTTGTTCCAATCGTTATTGTTGTTGTCGGTATTCATTTATTATTATATTAATACTAATTAATAATATACTATTATCGTTATTATTATTGTCGTTTTCATTAAGAGAATTCGATACAAATAATTCGCCTATGGGAAAAATCCGCGGTACCTGATGGTTGTCGAGAGTAAAAAAAATCGAAATAATTGATGTGACAACCGGAAGTGAGCTTCGGTATTTTCGACGTCAGTCATCCGGAACTCACGGACGAGAAACCTTTCTCCCTTCATTCCTCTATTTTCTATTCTCGTGGAAAAAGCAAGCGATTGATTGTACGAGGAAAAAAAACGTCGATGTTTTTGTTGTTGTTGTTGCCAAATCCTGATTTCTGCCTCGAAGAAACCGTATCGAAGTAACAGCTGTATGTATCCTTTGCAAGTCCTTCGTACACGATATATATCTATATGTATATAAAGGTTCGTGTATTCACTTCAAAGAGTGCCGCGACGTCTGATTGATAAGGATAACGTATCGGCCGAGCGCCTCTTGTCCACGGGCCCGGATCGACCGAATTGGAGAAAAATACGCGTATTCTCGTCCCACATGCCCCGCTCGATTCCTAACGGTGCACAGCTTTCACTCTATTTCGAGAGAGAAAAGCTCCCCTACTGCTACATAAATACATTTGTTGCCTTCGTACTGCACATTTTGATCCTACCAAGAAGGGACGGTCCGTGCATTACCGTATAGGTATATGTACATTTTACATAAAAGCTCATCGAGAGAGGGCTTTCCATTTTTGTGAAATGTTCCTCGGCTGCTCGTTGCTTTGGTTCAATCGCGACGACTCTTTTTCTCATACCGAAGAATGGCTAACGTCCGACTGGCACAATACTTTCTTGCTATCTTTCTGCTCCACTGCGAAGACTTCGCGACGTAACGGAACAGAGAGAAAACATTTTTTTTTGTAAAACTTCAGAGTAAAGAATTGTCTACTTCAAGTAAGAATATTTTTGAGAAAATGTTTCTCAACTGCATGAATAGCTTACCCAGTTATAAGAAGAAAATTGTTTATCTGGAAGCGGATCGAGGAAACGAGATTATCCCCGATGGGTGCACTTTTTTCATTCCAACTTTCTTACTAGTGCACTTATCTTGAAACATTTGCCGAAATACATGTCGAGCATAATTTGACTCGACAAAACTAAAAAAAAAAATAGACGCGTCATCATCTCGCAAATAAGTAAAAATACTTAATAGTACTTAAATTTTCCAATAAAAGACGATTTTATTAAAAACATTTATATTTCCGTGTTCTCACGCAGAATAACAATATTAAGTCTTCAAACAGGATTAGTGTGATGATAACAACAATAATTATAGATATATTTGTTAATAAGTTAATAACGTAATTGTTATTAATATTATTGTGACTATCATTTTAACCATTGAATAAGTGAGAAATGTTTTTTTTTAATTACGTATGTCGAGTAAGTTAAACAATGCAGACAGTCCAACAGTAATTTGTGTTTTTTTACCAAATTCAATTTTCACTTCGCCAAAATGTGAAAATGTGTCGTGGTGACGTTTCTCAACCTTTTCGACGTGAACAGGAAAACGATTTTTAAAAAATCAACAGCCTATTTACAGTCAACTCGAAAATCTCCCTCGATATATTTACTTCGGAAGGATCGGGCAGGGGCGAGGCAGAAAAGGGGGTTAAGCCAATAGAGTTATCGCGGAAGAGACGAAATCCAACAAACTGTTGCATTTTACACGCGTGCATGTACTGCAAAAAGAATCCTCTTTACCATACGCGATTCTCTCGCGTCGTTGCCCGATCAAATTGAATAAAACTCGCTCAGTTTCCTTATCGAATTCTTCAATGGACACGTTACACGTCAGCTACGTACGTGACGGGAATTGCCTGAACATTTTTCCTACGAATTCCTCCACGAATTTATGCACCTCACGAGATTGTTCCGCGTTATGAAATATTCGCAAGCAATAGCGGTAAATTGTTTAGTTGTTTCGTAAAATTTGTCGAATGGATCGCATGAAAAAAAATCTCAATTTTACTTTTTTTTTACTTATTAAACTTTTTTTTTACTTATTAAAATTTATTTGATTTGATTTTATTTAATTTACTATTTTATTACTACATTCATTATTATTATTAATTTATTATTCATCATGAAAATTATTTAATTTTATTCTATGTTAAATTTATTATTTAACATAAAAAATGTATATTTGTGAAAAATTGTTTTGTAATATTTGCCGAATAACAGTGTAGATAAGTCTCATGGAAATTAAATCTCAATGTTATTTTTAATTGAATTGTGATTCATTTTTTAATTATTTCGAATACAAAAGTCACAATGAAAAATTATTTATATTTGTAAATAAATGCAAAATGCGCCCTACTCTGTGGGCTTAAAATTAACGACAATTTATTTTTAAAGAAGCTCCCCAGGGCATCTTTTATAAAAAAATATTGGATCACCAAGCCGATAAAAAACTTCGAATTGAGGTCAATCGTTTCGACAGATAAAAAGTATGAAAAGAGGGAGGAAAAAATGAATGGAATATGAGGGGTGAGTTAATAAGAATCGAATGATCGGTTATCGCGTCCACTAAATTCAGGAGTTGGAGCGGAAGCTCTGGCTTGTACGCGAGTATAGACGTAAGCTATTAGGTGAACGCGTAGTGCACGAGCATATTGGGCCCGTTCATCTTACTTGGACCAAGTTTAAGCCGAGATATGGAACCGTCCAATATTTCACCGAGCTTTATTAATATATATACACACACACACACGCGCGCGCGCGTGTGTGTGTGTGTGTAAGTGTCTGGTATACCTACGTGGGATAGGACCAGAACGTTACTGTGAACGCCATTTCGTCGATCGTGAGCGTAAGCGAGAGAGAGAGAGAGAGAGAGAGAGAGAGAGAGAGAGAGAGAGAGAGAGAACAGCAGGACTTCCGAAACTTCGGGTTTCAATCAAACTGGATGATTGACGGAAGTCTAATCATTACATAATGTCGTTATTTATAGTACGAAATTTCGGTCCAACTTTCTATATCAATAATAAATAAAGCATAGTTCGCTGAAACGAAAGTGCATGAATATTCCGCGTTTTATACTCGTACTTTTTTCATGAATAAATAAAACTATTGTTTATGTATTTTGAAAACACATCTGTTCATAATGGTAACAATATTGTCATTGTTTCTTTTTATCTTCATTTTCCGGCCATCTGTGCTATCAGCAGCTCTTTCTCTCTCTCAATCGACTAAAAATCATTTTGAAAAAACTATCGCAAATAAAAATACATGTTTTTTTTTCTTATTTTATGCATGCTTATTTTGTTTTACAAAAATTTGGAACAACGAAACACGATTTTTATTGTGGTTGAAAAAAACTATTTCCTACAAAAAATTGTTGAATAATTATTTCGCACATCAGTGAATAAAGTAATAAATAAAGTTTTACGTTTTAATATATCAGCGGTCTTTTTTCTATTTTTTTAAATTTTGTACGCACCAGTTTCCTGCAATATTAAATCGTCGACCTTCGAATTGTCCGAAATTGCGAATGACTTTTTCATTTTCTCAATTTTTTTAACTCGATATTGAGAAAAAGGAGTCCTTTGAAGGTGTCCTTTTCTTTTGCAGTATACTGGGCGAAAGCTGAAAAATACTCCTCGTAATTCTGCAAAGTGTACCACACTATCCGTGCGCGGCGAATCCTCTGCCGAGCGAAAAGATGTTGTGTACCTACAAAGCTGCTCGCGGCTACATGTAGGTACCACACGAATCAAATATCCTTGCACTTGTGGGATATGAGAAAGAGTGTAAAGCCTGCGTGTTGCAGAATTCGCTCCTTTTGAAATCGAACTGAATGAAAATTCGAAGTCGCTGTGTGTGTGTCCGTTACGCGATTGAGATTTTCCCGATACAACGTTACTCACAATTGGAGCTACCCTCGGCGAAAGTGGAGAAATTGGACCATCGTTAGGACTTTTAGTTTGTTATTCTATTTCTTTATTATTATTTTTTTGAACAATTTTATTACATTAAATATTTTATATAAAATAAATGAACGAAAGATAAAATAAAAAATTTGTTTTTCACTGGATTTTCCATTTTTTATTAGAAAAGTTAGAAATCAATCGTGAAAAAATATTACGTGTATTTACTGCCAATATACTATATATAAATCTACATAGATATACATATATATATACATTTACATACACACATATATATATATATAAATATTACACAGTAATAAAAGTAACTTTTTTCACGGTCTCTCCGTGTATACGTATATCTGTGTTTTTATATAGTCGGAGCGAATTTAACAAAGCAAAGCTCCGGGCCAATAAAGAAAGCTAATTCAATTAAAAATAACCAGGAACGAAACTACAAGTAATTTATAGGCAGTGTATATTTGTGTAAAAAAAATGCACGAAAAAGTGGAAAGTTTCTGTTTGGTCATAATGTCTCTACTCTAATGTGTCCTCGTACACAGATATATCCTGTATACAGATATATGTACGCGTACATAAAGATTTACTGGGTTTCCTGTCGGCAGTCATTGTTATAGTTGGAATTTGTGTTCTCCACACACCTTTGTACTTTCCGCTATACTTTTCAATTGTACCGAGAATTAAATGTACCAGCTTTTGCCCACTCTGTCAACCTCCGCTTTTTACACTACAAGTTTTTCCTCTTAGGCTCTTTATCAGGGTAGAGAATTCGGTAATGCGAATTGACAGTGTTTGGTTGGCGATTCTTTTAGCAGGAGATTGGGTTGATTATCAGCAGGAGAAAAGGGGAACTGAAAGAGTGGTTGAAATTAATTTTTCGTTGTTGGCTTTGAACTTTTTAGTCGAAATCGATTTTAACGCTTCGTTTTTGGTTTTTGCTTGTGATTTCTGATTTTAATATTTTTAAATTTATAATTGTCTATTCTATTTAGAAAATATAGAAAAATTTAGAAAAATTCTATTTAGAAATCGTCAACATTTTATAGATGCTCGATGGAAAAATAGCAATAAACAAACGGATCTAATACCCAAATCAATCTATTTATCAATAAATTATTTAATTTTCTTTAAGTATTTTTTATTTTTCTTTCTTTTCTCTCTTTCTTTTTTCTTTCTCCCTTAACTGATTTGATTTGAGATTGATTCTGAACATTTAGTTTTTCATTTTTGTTTGTGATTTTTTTATTTGAAATTTCTTATTTAAAATTGTCAATATTTGGTTTTTTTATTTTCTAATTGTACTTACAAAATACCATAATTTGATTCATATAAATTTATATAAATGATAAAATTTATAATCAATAAATAAACTTAATACCCTGATCAATAAATTCTTGAATATTTTTTTGAGTATTTATGATTTTCCTTTTCTTTATCCATTTCCTTGATCACACCCTCTTCCCCTTTTCCTTATTCCAAGCACCCCTTCATTTCCTCTCGCTTCCCTTTACTCAGTTCTTCCATGAATTTCTCCGGGAGTTCCGTACGAATCCTCTCTCAGTCGTATTTCTCGTGTTCCCGATGCGGAGAATTGCGGACGCGACTTGCTCCGCGTGTTGCTCCGACGGAAAATTCACTTGGACGCCTCGTAAGCGAGACGCTCGGGGCTGCGATGCCCGCCCGCTCCTTCCCCCCTGGGATCCCCGACCCCGGGAATTCGAGCTTTTCCAGATGAGGTATGCGCCTCTTTGCGGTATGCCACGCTCGGATTTATGTACCGGAGAGCATTGCTCGTGCAAGTGTACAGGATGAAAAGTATAAATATCCCGAAATCCTGGCATACTTTCATACATATAAACACACGCATATACTTGTGCGAGAACAGAGCTCCATTTATACACGACATGTATGAATATGTTATATGTATATATGAAGATTCCGAATCAGCCCAGCGTATAATCCAATGGAATACATAACTTTGATGATGTGGTACAATGCGGGACGTAAGTGAATCTTATTATGCCTCCACATACGTCGCCTCATGCGAAACAACAATTCGAATTACAACGCCCGAGAATAACGGATTTAATTTTATGCCTCCAGCGAGATTGTGTCGCGAAAAAAATCACTTCAAAATCAACATTTTTTCCGCCCACGACACAAAAAATATTCACATGGCCAATGACCGAATGGTCCATTCATAGAACAACGAATATATATACATATGTATATATAAATATATCTATGTACGTATTAGAACGAGATGTATCAACGCTCCGACGATAATCTGACAACGGAATGCATCGGGCGTGCGACTTTTGTCAGATGTCGTTGAAGTGATTTTTATACGGCTCTGAACCGATGGAAAAATTCATATATCCACACACTCGAGTATTTCGCGGTTGAGCGGAACAAACGCCACCTAGAAAAGACACACCTATATGTATATCAAATATATGTATGTGTGGCTGTGGATGTATATATAATATGTGAAATCCGATATCGTTGGCGTTATAGTTCCGGTCACACTTCAACTTCCGCCGGTCCGCAACAAAATATTCAGCTTGTTATTCGATTCACACCCGCTGGGGAAGAAGGCGGAGGGGGCTGGCTTCGAAAAACGTTTTTTGTTATTTATTCGGTTGATTTTTTTTCTCCCATTGTCCAGTTATCCCTAGCGGGAACAATTTTTTATTTTATTTTTCTCACGTTTCACTGACAGTGACAGCGGAGTCGGATGAGCGTTCAATTGATCGAATGAGTTTATTTTGGTTCGTGTGGGTAAACGTGGCGTTGTGTTCTCGATGCATAATTCACTGGCACTATCATTCGCTGCACCTCGGAACACCTTGGAACCCAAGCAAACCCAAACAGACGTGGAGTTGTGTACCTGTGGCATAATTCACTGGCACCATCATTCGCTGCACTCTGGAACACCGCCGACTGGGAATGCCATGATACCAAGCGCAAACGAGCCTCCAATGAGCTGAGCCAGTGACAATAGTCTCAAACTTGAGGTAGGTGTCCTCGCAGAGAGGTCGGGCGTACGTCGAAGACGATTATTGTGTAGACAACGCAGCCATGATATCCTGCGGGGTGTATAATTCGCAGCGGTCGTTGATCATGGCTCGGAGACATCCGTCTAGAGGAATAGACTCGATCGAGTAGGACAGGAATGGGCTAGGTCACATCCGCGAGGCAGGTCAGGCCGTAATGTATTTGGATCTCGTAATAGGAGGCCGATTACTGTCGCGGTCGTATCGGTGATACGCTGGCGAAAGACAGAGAGTGAATGACGTCAACTTTCAATGGTGGATTAACATTCGTTGTGTTGCATGTCACATATGAGAGCCAACATTCCAAAACTGATTGCTACGACGAATCGCATCTTGATCGACGACCAGCCAGCAGAAGAATCCCTTGATCGGCTGATGGCTCAAGTCAATCGCTTTCAAGCCCGACCTAAAGGTATGTCAAGCTTGAAACAAGCTCGAACCAATGTCGTCAAGCTGGTTCATGGACCTAGCTTGCATTTTCACTCAAACCTAAACAAGTCCGATCGAATAGACACATTCAAGCTAGTCTCCGAATCAGGCTAGCACTTTGCGAAACCCAAACAAATCCAGCGAAACTAGCTAGCACTTGCTCATACGACATGACGAATCTGCAGAAACTTCCTAGAACGAACCCAAACGGCGGTTACTGCTGTTTGGGTCGAGTATACACGCGGTTCTCCCCAATACCCGCATACACGTGCGCAATACCAGCAGCTCTATTATGCGCTCAATGCGCTCGGACATTTACGAGGAGGGATGCACCGCGGCGTGCATAAGCGAATAAATTTAATGCAGCCGCGTAACTCGATTACTCGTACAAGGGAGCCGCCGGAGTGGAAGCGGCTTGATCAGCGCCGTTGTCGATGCAGCTCCATTTATATCGTGGCTCGTCGCTAAAGGACAACGGTCCTTTTGGGAAACCCGATAACGAAGGGCAATCGTAAAACAGGCCGTAAGCCAACCGTCTGTGTTGGTGCGGAAGACGTCATCGACACACCACTTTGAGACAGTAGCTTGATGGACGCGAACGCAGGAGGCTGTCAGGCTCCGCGCACAGACAATTTCATTCCCATCGAGACTTCTTTTTCAGCTGTGTACGGCGGCGATTATATAAAGTCTTGGGCAACTTGTCGGCAATAGCAGCGGACCAGAATCTCCGGATCTTTGCCAGGAGCGATCGAGCCAACCATTTCCGAGAATACCTGTCCGGATCTCTTGATGCTCGCGGACATGCGACTCCACATTCGAATGACAAATTCAGGCGGATACCTGGCTTCATCCCGTTCTACCGACTGAGCGAACACGCAGCCTCTCCGTTTTCAGAGCTTAGTTATCGTGCAGACCATTTTGGACTCGCCGGGAGATATATCTCGTTGGGTTGGCCCTTCTGGTGTAACCCTATCTTCCGGTCCTGGCACTCATCTGATGTAGCTGTCCCGCATACAGAGAGACACGTATGTATATTTCGCAGTATGAACAGAGAGAGAGAGAGAGAGAGAAGCAGACGAGAGCCCGCCTCGTACGGTCCATTGTTTGTGGCCTAGTTTCGGCCATTCACTCGACCGAGCTCTTCCAGGCAAAGGTCTCAGGTTCAGACGCGGCGCCGCGCTTGCCGTTGAATTATACACGGAATCTAGCTACGAGAGAATGTCGTCGACACATCCAGGACCTCCAACTTTTCGCGTATAATAAGCCCTTTACCAACGACCTCCGGTTGCGAGGGTCGTTGAGCTGAGTGAGCAGACGTTCTTCTTCGCCATTCCTTCTGTCATCGTTGCTGCAATTATTGCTACAGTGATGACAACAAGCTATCTCTTACTCTCTTCGTTTCACTAAACGCATATTTTGGTTGATGGAAAACAGCGAGACAGCCCGTATATGCACTAACGAGGATACCGGATGTGCAGATACTGCCTGATGTTAACGCACTCAGGGATGCCTAACCGTCGTGTTACCCGTGGCACTCGCGTTTCGAGGCCTGTTTACCCGTGTCTGCTCTAGCTACCCTTGTGGTCGCTCATGTCGAACCGTCCGGTACAAGTTCTTCGCCATGCTCTGCACACCCGGCTAGCCAGTAATGTTCTCCACCAAAGTGTCCTCTAACAGGAATCATCGATACATCGACCAGTGCTCTCGACACGAACTTCGTCCACGACTGTGACTATATCTTGTCCACCATCACATGTATGTACAAAATGGCGTGTGCAAAGTGCAGCAGTGAAACTATATAGAACAAAAATTGATACGGGGGCACCATTCTGGAAAAATCTTTGGCTCGACAGGTAGTTTGACTTTTCGAATGTATCGCGAATGTGAACGGAAAGAGTTTGACCCCCACGGGGACCGAGAGAAATCTGCTCTCGTTGTCGTACACCTGTCATATTTTTTTTTTGTTCGGCGAAAGGAATGATACAAGTGTATTCTTTCTGTATACGGCTCGTCGTCCTTTGGGTCTCGCTTCTCGTATTTCTGCGCCTTTGCACTGCTCCTGGTCCCACGACTCATAAGAGCATATCCCTTTGGCGTCACAAACTCCTGCGCGTATACGTCATCCACTTGAGATTCGTCGATCCCCTTAAGGCCAGCCGAGACGAGCGTGAAAAATTGTTTGAAGAATAATCTCGGTCGAGGTGGCGAGGGGAGAGAGGTCATCGCCAAAGTACCGATGTTTGATCGATCTCACCCGAACGATTTTCCTTTTCACAGGAGCAAATAAGCAGAAACAATATTTTTTCACAAAATGAACATTGTCAGTGGGGATTTTTTTCTTATAACTTACAGAGTACCCGAATAGACTTTGCTAAAGTCCGCCAGATTTTCCCACAGTGAATCGTTATGGGGGGAAAAAAGCCAGTCCTAGAAAACCAACCCAGACGATAAATGCGCAGCGGATAATTAAAAGTCGCCGTCTCTCGTTTAAGGACTCGATTGTCATTAGTGCCAATTAGTCTCTTTTTTTCATGAACGCCGATCGTTGGATCGGTCGAAGGACGATTGCAGTCAAATTGCGTAGAAAAATGAGAGTGACGTAGATGGTACGGTCGCCCGAGGACGCTCTCTCGGGCGATCGAGCCAAAGTACGAAACAATCCATGTTCGATTCGTCCGAGCGGTTATTCCGGGCAACGTGATAATTACGGGTTGTTACAGGGTCTCGCGAGAGTTATTGATCTTGGTGCAACGAGCGGTATAACGAGATCGAACGAGTCTGTATGGGCCCATCCACGTCGAATAGTACCTTCTTTCCTATCTATTTTAGGTGGCTGCGCATGAAACCACCCGCCGACAATAGATAGCGTTAGGTACACTAGTTTCTCTCATTAAACGTTGACACTCCCCATGTCAATGGATCCCTAGAGTCCCGGTTAAACGTCATACGTGACATTTGTCCAACGCGTTAACATAGTCAATTTGCATTGCCTTTGCAATGGCGAGTTTTGTTCCAAATAAGTCACACTTGCGGCAAGTTATGCTCCGCCATTCCATGGCAAAAAAATTGAGCGCGGACACGCATCGTTTGCTAGAGAAAGTGTACGCCGAACATGCTTTTGCCGCTTCCAAAGTCGTAAATTTTCTATGAACAACAAGGACAGCGGAAAGCTCCCGAAAAGAGGGGTGTCGTATATTCCGAGTTGCTGAAAGCGTTGGAAATCATGACTGAAGATGGTTATCGACTACCACTGACGCGTTTGAAGCGAGCTTTGGACGAGAAGACGCTGAAATGGGAGATCCGTGAAGACGAGTCGAATTTGAAGGCATTCGACTTCGGACGCGGGATCAATATGTAAACGCCAGTCTTCACAATTACTGTTAGTCCCCAAAGTCAACGAACCGTTGAAAAAAAATATCTAGCTAAATAAAAGGGATTCTCAAAATAGCCAGATGTGCTGATAGCCAAAGCTACATTGATAAATCGGGTTCAAAATATCCTTCCACCGTATAGATAATGATAGTGGGACGAGCGTGGCATGAGAACAGGAGCAGCGATGTTTAACGAGACTGCGGTGGTGCAGCGCACGTACACCCTCTGTGTATGTAACTGTCGCTCTCTCTCTCTCTCTCTCTCTCTCTCTCTCTCTCTCTCTCTCTCTCTCTCTCTCTCTCTCTCTCTCTCTCTCTCTCTCTCTCTCTTTCTCTCTGTCTCTACTTTTTGCGCTATGTGTGCCTAGCGCACATACAGGAATACAGAGTACAACGCTAGAACCCGTGTGATTTCTCACGAGAATTCGAGTTTCGCGGTTATTCCCCGCTCCTCTGGCACTCATCCCCCGTCCGTTGCTTCCGGGTCCTCGAACGACGTCTGCTCGGTTAGACACCGCGCTCGCACACGCCTAGGAATTGTGTGACGCAAACTGTCACCGGAACGCGGGCGGCTTAATGATTTGACAACTTTGAGACAAGCGAAATAGCGCTGGTTAAAATTGATATTCATGATTGCTGAGAAGAACTTTCGTCTCCCCTATAACGTATAGCGCACGTTTCACAAAATACACTTCGTACCTCGCGCCATCGTTTTCCCACGTAAGTACGAAGTTGAGCTTTATGCTCAAACCCAAAGTTGCCTTGGGGAAATGAATACTTCACGGCGTATATGGATATAATGTTAAAAAAGTAGATCTCAGATTCCGTGATTATTATTATAAAAATGATTATGATTAATGTTCAAATTACGATTACCGATTATGATTAATGATAAAATTGCAGATTATAAATGTTATTGTCATTACTGATTATGATTACTGTGAAAATGATCTTGACTGGCTATGGTTAGCGTTAAAATTATAATTGGAGATTACGATTACTGATAACATTATGGTTACTGATTATGATTACAGATAAAATTATCTTCTTTGATTATGATAATCTATGTTGATTATGATATATCGGATGGTGGTCGATCTGAAGTTTTCATATAGCAACACCTGTTTTTGATTTTATACACTAATAGCTTGTCGTAAGATGTCATCACTGCAAAATTGTGGTGAGCCGGAGAAAAAAATTTGCATTTTTCACCGAAATTATGGCTCACCATAATTTTTTTAATGGTCGAAAAAAACCGCTACACTTTATTGTAGCGACACTACTCACGAATGAGCTGATTTTTTTTTCTTCAGATGTGACATGACCGGGTAACAGCTGGGACAACGACCGCGCGTATCGTGCGGAGGGCCTTCGCGGCAATATGCATAACGGTGCCATTTTTTAATATTTTGAACGGAAATTTATTAACGATATTCTTAAAGCCCTTTCTGACGTTATGTAAAAAAGTAAAAATATTCCCGCCCCTACTTTCGAGTTTATTATTTTCTTCTAAATATACCCATTTTGTGATCTGCCAAGGTGGCCAAACGCCTTAATCAAAGGATTTTTTTTTCAATGCATACTTTTTATATCAAGGAAAATAGAGTGTTTTTTTTTCACCGAAATTTCGACGATCACTTTCGATCGGCAACCATTTTTTTTTAAAATCATTATTTCATTGAATACTTCGATTAAAGACTAGATAATACGCTACACAAACTAAATTCATTTGGTTTTTCGATTTCAGATTATTTGTTCCCGAGCAGGAGTGATCACCAATGATACTTGAAATGATACCCTTCACTATGAAAAAAAAGTTAAAAACCTGCACCCATCTAAAAAAAAAAAACATCGCGAAAGCACCACTTTTTTCCGGCCGCGAACTAGGTGTAACCCGTTAATGAATGTATGTAATCTTCGCAAAAATAGCAACATGTACAAGAATCTTACTGTACATATTCGGCCATGGCAAATCTTAATAGCGGATCCTTAATCGAGCCTAATATTGGATATCCGTTTGTGCCCAAATGTTCCTACCCAATCAAAGATTAACCCATAAAGCCTGATTGTTCGATAATAATCACGAAGTTAAAACAGTAAACGTTTTGTTTCATTTCATATAAAAATAGTCTCCTAATACAATTAAGATATAAGAAAAATGGAGTTTGGGTTTTTATGTGTCCGATATCCGATTATATGCAACCTTTTTGAACACAATGATTTCTGTAATTTTTTGTGAAACACAATATAACTCAAAATATTTGAATGTCCTGTGTAAAATAATTATTAGCATCTTGTTGTATATGACATGTAAATCATAATTCATCATTTTGTGGTTTCATTTTCAAACAAAAGTATCCGATATATGGTGCCTCTCTCCGATTGATTATGATTGCTGATGAAATTATCATTACTGATTATTATTGATAATTATGATTATCATTGTTGTTATTATCAATATCAATAAACCGAAATATGGTTTTTCTTTATTTTAATACATTTTCTCGAGTCGGACGACTTGAAATTATTTTTTGTTCAATGCACTAAATGTATATGGATATAGATTTTCTGAAAAAAAAAAAAACACGTCATGTAATTTGCAAACGTTCACAGTTTGTCAAGACGAACAGAATAGAACGTCAACAGTATGTGTGACAAAATTAAGGAAATTAAATAAATAAATAACAATTTTTTGGTAATCACTTTTGTCGTAAAAAGACGAAAGCACCATCAAGGGTCCGAGCCAAGCACAATGTCCCCAGCGCAAAAATCTACTGCAAATGTACGGTCGTTTATATTTTTTTTACCCCAAACATTTTGCGTTTGAATGTAAAAATATGTATATTTCGGTTGTGGATATATGGAATATTTAGAATTTTGTCGCAAACAGCTGCGTGAATTGTCTAGACACAGTCACCGTACGACGTCAATATCCAGTCATGAATAATGTATCATATATTTATACATTGAGCGTGAACCACCGGAGCGATTCCGCCTCCGGACCTTTCGTTACATACGTACACATATGCATGTATACGATATCAAAGTCACGTACAGATTGGTAGAACGGAAGTCGACAAATCCTGCGGTATAAGACGAAAGTGCGAAAAGTCGCGAAACGTTACAACCGCAAATCACGAGCAAAAGGGAAGCGTCATTGAATGTCTCTGATCAATCGTGAGAGCAATTAGGTGGGAAAATATATGTGTTTGTAAAAATTGAGGTAATAGTCTTCTGGCGCATAGCCCGCTTCCTTGTCATTAACAGAGTGGAAGAGAAGATTATAATAGCGGGTGGCCTAGAACTGGGGCACGAAAAATAGAGAGAAGCCTGACGGATGTGTTATTTCGCCACAACATTGGCAAGCGTATATGGGTGCATGTGTGACGCTGAGCATGTAAATTAACTCTGCGAGAGCATGCGGTCTCGTTTTCCAGCTTCCGGCTGTCCATGAGTCTCGCTCTTTTTCTCTCTTGCTCTCTCTCTCTCTCTCTCTCTCTCTCTCTCTCTCTCTCTCTCTCTCTCTCTCTCTCTCTCTGTCTCTCTCTCTGCGTCCGCCTTAGCTGCAGGACCTACATCAAAGGATGGAATTTGCCATATAGCGTACCGTACCGTCTACTCTTCCAGGGACCATAATTATCGCATTCACAGGGCAACGCGCTCGTCCAACCGCATAGAGAATTTTCAAATCTTCCCTCATCGTCCAATTTCCCGCGTACGTTTAACCCCGGGATATATGTGGATATACAGGGTGATTCACAACTATCAGGATTTTCTTGATGAGCATATATGGTGTATTTTTGGAACATGTGCGATTTAAATCGGCCGAGATATTCGCGTTCAAAGTCCAAAGCTAAGTAAACAATGGCACAGTAGCTGTTCGCTCGCGAATTTTTTTTTGCGTATAGAATAATAAACAAAAATTATTGAATCGCATTATCGACTTGCAAAACAAGCCTTCATGTTCGTTATTTTTTGGCAAAAGAAATTAAGAAAAAAAACCCTTGTCTGAAGGTGGATTCGAAGTCGTGCTTGATCCGGCTTGTGCGTTCCGCGGGGAAGCAATTACGTTGCTATTTTTAACATACTATTTTGCATAACATTATTTCTGAGGCGTAAGGGGTGAGATGCAGGCAGAATTTTCTAAAAATCGTTTTTTTTTTACATTTTCTTGAAGTATGATGTTTCGAAAATATTCCCTGAAAATTTCAAGTCAATGCGATGAATAGTTTCCGGGATATCCCGCAATTAGTAAAGGGGCGTCGGGTCCCCATGGCAGGTAGCGGTTGACAAACGCGCAAACGATAATACGTGGGAAGGCAGAATGCTTCGAAGACAACAACAAATTGATATTTTGGAAGCTTCCACATGGGCAGAAGCCCTATTGTATGGGCCAGGAATTGATGATGCGATGTAAGTCATTTTTTAATTAGTGTTTCTATAAATAAATCAAGTGTAAAATTGGAAAACTCTTTCAGAAATTTTCAAAAATGTATTACTCAAAAACTATGAACTTTAGCAAACTTTTGTAAACAATACTTGCGTTTTAAAATTGCCCAAAATATTTTTTTTTTAATAATTCATTCTGAAAAACTTTAATTTTTTGAAAAATTGTTTTAACAATTGGCTATAAACAATTCAATGTTCGACTTTTCGGCAAAAAATTGGGATATTCGGATTCAGCGGATCAAAATACATAAAAAAGTTTAGCTTCATCCATCAAGCTCAAAATTTTACGAACATATAATACCGTATCCACATCGAAAAACATTAAACGCGTTTTTCCCGAAACTATGTTTTTCAAGCCGGTGACCACTATAATTCAAAAACCACTCGATGGATTTTGATGAAAGTTGGTGTGCTGATTGATAGCATCAAAACCTAGTCCTTAATCGAAGGATTCTCATTTTTGTTGAAAATTTATATTTTTTAAAACAATAAACAAGCGATTTTTTGGTCGAAAATCGAAAGTCATCTGTCGGAAGCCGCCATTTTGTTAATTAAAAAAAAACTTCGATTAAGGACTAGATTTATGATTAAACTAATAATTGTTTTTTGTTTTTTATTTCAGATCATCCAGTAAAATGTTATGATGGTCACCGCAAAGCACTACAAGCCGAAGGGGGACCGTCAAAGATGGCGGTATTTTTATAAATAATCAATATTTTTCTTTGAAAATTTGTACAAGTCAAGTTGAAATATAACATAAACAGTCTGTGTAACCACTTTTGTAAAACAAACTTTATTACTATTAAGAAATTATTGAAAATACTCGTTTTTTCACGCCTCTGACTGCCTCTCAATAATTTTGAGTACAGTATTTCTTGTGCCTTTGCATAATACGTACATTGTACTTGGAAATGACATTAATCATTTCATTTTTTTACTATTGGCAATTGAATAAATATAATAAAACCACTGTTCGAATCAAAACAAATAATCACTATTTTTTAAGGTAAACCATAATTTTTTATAAGGTAAAACAAACAGCATTGTCTTCAAGTTGTTTTTTTTATTACTTGGTCTGCTTTTTTAGTACTTTTTAAAAGTTTTTAAAAGAGTTTCTATACTACTGGGACTTTGAACGTAAATATCTCGACCAATTTTTGTCGCACGACAATGTAAAAAAAGCGTTTTGCTCGCAATGCCATAATACCCTATATGCTCACAAAGGAAATCCTAGTAGTTGTGAATCACCCCGTATAGATATACACACACACACTGGGACCACGTTTGCATGGATAAAATTAAATTGTGTAATACAATTTAACGTGAGTATTAATGAAAATAAAATTTCATCGTTATATGTCGCATATTTTCACCCCTCTCTCTCTCTCTGACACACACACACACACACACACACACACACACACACACACACACACACACACACACACACACACACACACATATATGTATATGTATATCTCGCTCTTTATATATATGTATTCATACAGATGAAGAAAGAGAGCGAGAGAGAGAATACGCAGATAGGAGAGTGCAGAGTGTGTGCAAGCCCGGATTATCGAACACTCAAATTAGTCAATCAGAGTCCGACCACCGGATAATAACGAGAGCACGTCTCACCGGCAGCGTTCCTGATTATCGCCTGGTAATGGCATTAATACGTCATCGAGAGTGCCGGCACGCTCGGTTGCCCACTGATTGCACGTATAGGCCGATGTTGGCGGTGGGGCTCATGCTGATGTTGCGAGCTTTCGGCGAGAGAGTGAGGGAAGGTGAGATCCGTGAGATCGAAACAGCGAGAGGCGACGTGAGGAGCAATAGGGCACCTGGACCAATTTGTCGCCTTTCGCACCCCTCGCAACTGTGCCCAGCTGGGCGACCGGACGGGTGGTTCAGCTGGGCAATCGCGACGCATTCCCGACTTGTACACCGGTCAGAAAATTTACCGGCATTGCGGCTGCGTACGATGGAACGCATTCTGTTTCATGGGAAAATAAATTAACGAATAAATGCACGAATAAACGAAAAAACAAATAAACAGGTAAACAAGCAAATGAACGAAGACATTTATAAATGGGTACAGAAATTAATGAATGCGTAAACAAATCGATGGATTAAAAAAAATTGGTAATAAATTAAAAAATGCATAAATCAATAAACAACTTGACAAATGAATGAGAGATTGATAAATTCATAAACAAATTGATAAAGAAATTGTAAAAAATGATAAATGAACCAATAAGTAAATAAATAAATAGATAATTAAATAACGAGATAAGCGAAAATATCAATTGAATAATTGAATTTACAGATGAGCAAACAAATTGAAAAGTAGGAAAACGACCAGAAATGCACAGGATTTTGATCAGACGTGATCTTAAATCGATCTTATCATACAGCAGATTCCTTTCCGGTAACTCGTGCATGAAGGTCCACGAAAGATTTTTTCCCGCGACGTAAAACGAGCTCGCTGTATGTAGAAATACAGGCGCCTGTTCTCACCGACAATGCGCGAAATGATTTCAACGCCTCTGGGAAACACGGCGCATAAGGCGCGTCGGATGCTGAGAAAAATAGCCCGAATGCAAGGAGAAAAGCGGTCACGGATAAACTAGTGGAAGGAAGGAAGGTAAATACCGTAGGTTGCGGAGTCCGCAACCATATATATATATATATATATATATATATATATATATATATATATATATATATATATATATATATACACATATACGTGCATATATATATATATATATATATATATATATATATATATATATGCACATATATATATGTCGTTAAGAAGCTGGTTTGCGGTGATTCGTCCATGGTTCTTATTCTTATTCTTCCTTCACCGCACACCCAAGTTGCACTTCCCCTGAGACTTTACGAGCTTGCGGAAATCCCGAACGGATGTTCGCTAAATGTAAGGTTTGTCGACTTCCGACCAAGTAAAGAGTACGCTGTGTTCAGCAATAAACATATATATATATACATATGCATATACACACACACACACACACACACACACACACACACACACACACACACACACACACACACACACACACACACACACACACACACACACACACACACACACACACACACACACACACACACACACACACACACACACACACACACACACACACACACACACACACACACACACACACACACACACACACACACACACACACACACACACACACACACACACACACACACACACACACACACACACACACACACACACACACACACACACACACACACACACACACACACACACACACACACACACACACACACACACACACACACACACACACACACACACACACACACACACACACACACACACACACACACACACACACACACACACACACACACACACACACACACACACACACACACACACACACACACACACACACACACACACACACACACACACACACACACACACACACACACACACACACACACACACACACACACACACACACACACACACACACACACACACACACACACACACACACACACACACACACACACACACACACACACACACACACACACACACACACACACACACACACACACACACACACACACACACACACACACACACACACACACACACACACACACACACACACACACACACACACACACACACACACACACACACACACACACACACACACACACATATACATAACTGTGTGTGTGTGCGCACGTGTATACCGATATATTTTTACACGTATATATGTATGTACAGATTTTAGAAGTGCACAGTCTGGACTCGAAAAGCTTGTATTTTCGGACGAAATCCGGATTAGACATCGTTATCACAGGAACTGTCAATATTACCCTTTTACATCCTTGGTGCACGGGACCAGCGGGTCTGTAGCGTTCAGTTTGGATCAGGGAGTATTGTGGTCTCTTGGGATTTTATGGCACTCAGGATTTTCTTTACCATCATAGCATGTATACATATATGTGTGGGGAAAAGTGACGTTTAAGTCATCCGTCTATGAAAAAAACCTTTTAAGGACCGCGCAGAAAAATAGCCAGGAGTGGTACATGGCCAATGTTGCACAGACATAACGGCTTGAGAATGGCCATTTTGTGTACATAGGTACATACTCATATACAGTAGGTAAGACAAGGCAGCCCATGCGTTAGAAATCTGTCATCGCGTAGCGAAGGTCTGCGGGTATTAGCTATGAAAGACAATCACTAACGAGTGAGTAGATAAGTTTTTGATTCGTGATCACTTAATGTTAAAGTGCGTGGCTCTATGTAAACGACTAATCACTCAAAGTGTACGGGGTGATTCACAACTACTAAGGTTTGTTGGGTTAGCATGTAAAATGTTTCTCGACAAAAATTGGACGAGATATTCGCGTTCGAAGTCGAAGCAACAAATAATAGTACAGTAGTCTCTAATCGGTAAAAAAACCGCAAATCGGTAATACGATTCAATGATTTACGTTTACTATTTAACAATTGAGGAAAAAAAATCGCATGCGAGCAACTACTGTGCCACTGTTTACTCAGCGTTGTACTTTGAACGGGAATATCTCGGCCAATTTTTGTTACACGACATATTGGAGCAAAAAAAGTTTTGGTCACCATGACACGACCTCTATGCTCAACAAGAGAACCCTAATAGTAGTGAATCACCTTATATATATATATATATATATATATATATATATATGTGTGTGTATATATATATATCGATCGCTCTGGATAATTGCCACATTATACTTTAATAATAAAATTCTTTTTATTTCTTATTTTAAGAAGATACACAGAGCTCTATAAAACGAATTATATTATTCTAATATATTTTGGCAATTATCCAAAGTAATCGAAAACTTTCGACCGGTAGTGTATTTATACACCAGTGCAGTTAATTCTGGCCACTTTTAAATTAGCTTTTTTTTATCTCTACACAGAAAATGTATATTCTGCTAGGCCGAAATTATACTCTACTGTTTTTATTTCAATCTATAATGTTTCTACTTAATATTTACCTTAATAAGCCTTCTTTGATAAAAATATAAAACACATGTGATTGAAACGTAAACTGATCTATAAATGCGAAATGAGAAAAAATTGAAAACTGTCCAGAATTTATTCCACTAGTGTATGTATACATATGTATATCTGTTATGGACCAGTAGACACGAAGCTGGTCTCGTTACGTCTGTCCGAATCTATGGAAATGAATCTTGTCCCAGTTCCATGCCGTGTCCACATTCACGGCCCCTGTCGTTCTCTGCAAGTAGCACACACGGACACATGCAAGTATGCTTGCCAAAGGCGAGAAGGGACGCGCGTAACTATGCGTATAATAATGGGATCGGTTTATGTGCTAGAGCAGGACGAGGTGATGTATGCGTCTTTCGTTGAGGCCCCGTGGGCTCGAAAGATACGAGTTATCGGTTATACGGAGACGCGGAAGCCTCGCGACCATAACGCGCGTATTTCTATCGGACGACAGCCGCGAAACGAGCTCGCGGAATTGGGACAATATGGGGGGGGGGGGGGGAAGCTCGCGCATAACGTGGTACAGGAAACTTTGTGCATATACACCTGTCATTGCGTTTCAACGCGGAAATGGCGGACTCAAGCCGATTGACATATATAGGGGAATGCTCCCATTACCGCGCGTTTTTATTTGCAGAAGGGACGTTCGCGACCCGAAGACAGAAATTAATCGTTAAACCACCTTTTTATTTTTTATCTCGCCCGACATTTAAAAGGGTTGCTCTATAAAATTAAAGTTTACGTGTTTTTGCAATCACCCCTGCCTTGCGCCTCTTTATCGCAGTCGTTTTTTCCCGTTTTTTAGTGTGTATAGCGGTTCACGATATTTTTACAAAAATTTGGTTTTTAAATTTGTTTTTATAAATCCCTACTATCTATTTTTACCCCCTGGATACGAATTGACCATTTATTTTCCCGACAACCCCCAATTCCTATTGAAAATCTTCACAAGCGTGTAAAAAGCATTTTTTTTCGTTTATCCCGCGTAATTTTGGGCTTTCGACAAAAACTTGGGGATATTTATAATCAACGGAAAAGTTCGGATCGGATGGACCCTTGAAATCGATTAAAAGTCGAAAAAAAACGTGTTGACAAAAATTACTTCGATAAAATTGTGAACAATAATTCTGCAGTTGTGTTTAAAAAAATTCTACAAAATTCTATGAAACTATTCTACCGTCTTGTAAATATTTCACCTAAATAATAGTAAGAATTTATTCTACACACTTATAAGCTCTGAGATTATCCGAGTTCATTGGTAGAGAGGAAAAGTCAGGAGTGTAGTGAGCGAATGAGAAATAAATTGTAATTTGAAATTCAACGATTCAAGAATGAATAGAACTGCAAGCGTCCGGCTCTATAAGAGGAGTGACGTTTGACCTGAATTGGGAGGATTGTTCGAGTGTGCCGCACAATAACGAGCCGCGGATAAATAACCGATACCTATAAGTGGGTTACTATACCGCCCTGTACAGCGCGTTCCACATAACGCATCCAATAATGCCGCCCGGACGAGTATTATGTGCGGCAACGAATGTGCCAACACTCGAGGCGACATGTGCGGAAGTAAAAAAAAGAAAAAAAAATGTCCCCTTTGGATTTCTAAGTCTTTAGACTGCTGCCCCTCCCCCGCGTATTGGCCGCAGCCTCTCGTTTCCCACTGTGCTTCCGTATCGCGTTTCCACGAGGGCACAGGGAAACTGCGAAAAACCTTTGACGACGAGGATGACAATTTTTGCCGCTGAATTTCAATCGAAATTGGAAAAAACGGAGTCTCTTTCGGAAGCGATTGGGCGGTCACCCATCCGTGGTTCAACGTGGCTCGCCACAAGAGATCACCAAAAGCGACCCTTCAAACGCGCGTATCCTACTCTTTGTACGACGATTTAAATTCCTCCTCCCCACTTGCCTGCGTAAACCTTTGGTTTTTCTTTTTTTTTCCCATTGTTTTTAAACCTCCGCCTCGAGTTTGCTCGCAGCGTAGGGCCCGTAAAATCCGACAATGGTGTGTTGCCGAACGTACTTCGTCGTGAGCCGCCCATTCTGGCCCTTTGTCGTCAATGAAAACACAGCCTCGTCGTACAGGTCGCTGCGCTCACGGGTGTAAATCGAATTTTCATGGATCCGAAGCACGAGCGGATAGCACACGGCCCACGAGTGAGCGCCCGTTTCGTACGTCTCTATACGAGATATTGCGATCGCCGTACACGCCTGCCAAATGTTACGATGTATCCGTATATATACATATGTGTATAGCTATGCGTGCGAATATATATAGCCGTGAAATTTATGGATGACGTACGCGAATCATAAAATAAATGATGGATCTCCCGATATATACAGCATGAAAATTTGAACTGCTGCTCCCATCTCGGGCTCCGGTTCAGCGGTCACGTGACCGTCGAATCATTATTCAAACAGAAATCATCGTCGAGGAGCAGGAACGTGTGGCGCCGGGTACCGAAAAAAAATCTCGGAGCCTTACATAACGTCAATTTCATGAATATTTTGAAAATATATTGCGAAAGTATTTTTAATCGGATAAATGCTGCGAAATAAATACATAAATTTATATATGGATACTTATATTATTTATCGAATTATATTTAGGTACGTTTTGTATATAAATTCTTAGATTATGAAAAAAGAGTTTGCTCTTTATGACTTTATATGATAAATATAATATCCAGATATATATATATATGTATGCCGTTATGAATGGATAATCCTGGAAATGTTGATAAGTCGAATCATGCCCTACTATATTCTGGAATTTCGGTTTAGTAAAAGTCCCACGGTTTGTGAGATAAAAATAATCTGCTTTTGGTTTTTCGCATGCCATATCTATAAATAACATTGTCTGACCCGGTTCTGATTTTTATAGCCGGCGGTGTAAAAAAATGTACTGCGCATTTCGTGCGAATTACTTTAAAAAGTTGCTTAGTTATTGTCAATTCATATCATTTGTGGAAATGGCACGCGAAAAACCAAAAGCAAATGATTTTTTTTCCCAAAATAACTAAAGTCCAAAGTCTCGAAAACCGAGGGGGACTTTTACTAAACTGAAATTCCAACATATAATAGTCTGACCTATCGACAGTTGCAGGATTATCCATTCATAACAGGACACCCTGTATATCTACACACATATATCAAATTTTAACGTTTGAATTCTCTTGCAACTTGCTCGTTCAAATTTGCTTTCTTTAATAAATGTCATTTTTATCTCGTATTCAGAAACCAGCCTTAATAATTTAATGGGCCAACATTTTTAAATGATCGTGGTTTAATAGATTCAAAATAAATAAACGTTTCTCATTTGCCAAGTGCATCTGACTATTTTAACACGAACCCTTCTAATATTCCTGCACCCACTCAGTAACAATACATAAAAAAAATGAAGTTCCACTATTGAAGGTTCTACATATAAATTATCAAATCTTTGATATCATTGTTATTGAAATGTACGTATTAATTTCAACACTTTTGTAGACTTGTAAATGTTATTCAAGAACTGCGTACATGTTCGTTGAAAATACATAAAATATTCGATAGTTTTAGTTGATTAATTAAAAGAATATCTCATATATTGAATTTTAAATGAATAAATAATTTTTGGTCAATTAAATATTAAATTAAAAAATATATTATAAAATTTTGATTAATTAATTTCAAGTATGTATATATATATATAATATATTGAATTGAGTGAACACAACTGATGGGTCGGGTTTTTAAACAACCCGGCAAAATAAGCCCAGTAGATCCGGAAAATATGCATCTACAATAATTTTCAAGCTCATATACAGTGACGTTTATTTTTCGATTACGGTTCCCATCAAAGAGACTCCGTGAGCGGTTTCGCCTTTATTTTGGCTCGTACGTAGTGGACGGCAACCGGAAATTATTGGGAGCCTCGCATCAGCAATTTAGCCTCGATAATTTAACGACACGGTGAAATATATGATCAAAGCGCGTTCATTCTATCGTGTTCAATGACGGTTGAACCGTCTGGCTCAATGTTATTAGCCTCTCTCTCTCTCTCTCTCTCTCTCTCTCTCTCTCTCTCTCTCTCTCCATCTCTCTAGTACATCGAAGCCGGCGCAGCGATCCGAGAAATGTGCCACGACACACGTACGGTATGAGAATAATTTTGGTGTACTTGACATTGTTGGGCTGATTGTCATACTGATATAGGACGAGATGGTTAGGTGGGTATGGGCGGACACAGGTAGTCAACGAACAGACGAATGACGGGTATACGTATATTGCATCGTTCAACCTAATAGGTTCATCTGCACGGTTGCACCTCGCGCCATTGCTCCGCCCCTATCATCATCATCATCATCATCATCGCCATCATCATCGTCATCGCGTCAACCACAGGACATTAAACGCAAACAAGCTCCGATCTGTGCGCTGTCGTCTCTTTTTGTCTTTCCTTTTTTTCCCCACGCCTCTCTCACCTATTCTTTTATATCACGGCTCGCGCTGCACAACGTGCACCCGCGTTATGGCCACTTCGCCAAACACCGCTTGTGCCCGCGTGTGTTACAGCACAACAATATTGCCTAATTCGATTTTCGCAGTTCCGTCGTCGAGCGCGTTATTCCCGCGTGGAACGTGATCCACATGGACGGGAAATTGAAGTCGATGGTGAAAACAAAAGTGTTTCATAGTAGCTCCAGATGAATGGTTGACGACGGAAAAGTGGGCAGGGAATGGAATTGAGTATACGCAGCATCGTGATAGAGAGAGAAACAGATATATAGATCGATAGATAGAAAGATAGATAGACAGAGAGAGAGAGAGAGAGAGAGAGAGAGAGAGAGAGAGAGAGAGAGAGAGAGAGAGGCGAATATCCAAAAGAAAGTAAATCGATAAAAATTAATCAGACAAGCTAATTGTGCTTTCCTTAAAAAATCATTCATATATGTATCAAGTCTATTGTTACGTAGTTATAATGTTATTATTATGTGGTTACAAGTCAATTGATAAAATGTATAAAAAACTACAGAAAAAAATTACTACACATATACTATAAATATAGTCACACTTTTCTTAGTTTATAAACTTTATTTATCAATTCATAACTAAGCAATAATAATATTCATATGCACTACCGCTCAAAAGTTTGGATACACCAGTCGATATTTCTTGCGGCACGTTACATAGCTTCGTCAAAAAAAAAGATAACCAAATCTACCGAACACCCGTTTGAAAGGAACAAGATCAGCTTTGTTTTGCTTTTTTGAAATATTTTTGATGATTTTTTTCGACCCGGTACGCACTTTTTTACGTGACTGTTTTTCGGCTTTCTTTCGACCATCGAGAATTGGGCGTATGACTTATGGACATTTTTTTGTCATGTTAAACTTCCATGATAAACTTGAACGGGGTAGCAGGAGCTCCATTTTCGTTTGTTAAAAAGTTTCGTACGATTTTTTTTCGCAAAGGTATTTCTTTTTTTACTAAAAAAGACAAAGTTTGGTAAATGCAACGTAATTCAGGAACGATAGGGCTTAAGAGGAAATGTCAAAGATGTAAAAAGTCGCGTAAGTTTATACTGGATTGCCTGGAATTTTGTCAAAGCTTTCCCCTCAAATTTTTTTCTATTATTTTCGCTTGAAACTCTGACGAGTAGGATTGCTTAACTTGAAAAGTATGGCGTTTATAACAAAATATCAGGAGGAGAAACTTTTCAATTGTTGACTTTAAATTCGCTTCAATTTTTTCAGAATTTTTTTCTGACATTTTTTGGCCTTATCGCGGAGAATTGTCCGAAGAATTGATTGGCGTATCTCAAAAACTATTGAGTTAGAGACAAAATATCAAGAGGGGAAAGTGTTTCGTTTTGAATACGTTGACATTTTTCCAATATTTCTTTTACGATGTTTTTTTTTCAGGTCGTCTAGATGCCTTTGAAACCTTGTAAAAAAATGAAAGAATCGAAAAAATGTCAACGTATTCATAACAAAACACTGGAACATTTCCCCTCTCCGAAGTTCGGACAAAAAAATTTCGGAAAAAAATTCTGAAAAAATTGAAGCGAATGTAGAATTGAAAATTAAAAAAGTTTCTCCTAATATTTTGTTATGAACGCCATACTTTGCGAGTTAAGCCATCCTGCATATCAGAGTTTCGAGCTAAAATAGTCAAAAAAAAATTTTTACATCTCTGACATTTCCTCTTGAATTTCTCTTTCTTAGCCAAAAATGAAATAACTTTCCGAAAAATAAACGTACGGGATTTGAAAAAAAAAACGAAAATGAAGCTCTTGCTGCCCCGTTCAAGTTTATCATGGATAAACTTGCGCATGACAAAAAAAAGTTGCATAAGTCATGCGCCTAATTCTCGATGGTTGGAAAAGCCGAAAAACAGTCGCCGGGTCGGAAAAAAATCATAAAAAAATATTTCAAAAAAGCAAAACAAAGCTGAATTTCTTCATTTCAAAACGCCGTTCGGTAAATTTGGTTATCTTTCTTTAAGAAGCTATATAACTTTTAGTGCGGCAAGAAATATCGACTGGTGTATCCAAACTTTTGAGCGGCAGTGTACATATAATTAAATCATTTCTTTAAAAAAAGGGAGCTACATTATCACGTCTTCTCATATATATGCATATAAATCGGTTAAAACAACCCTAAAGTTTCTTCGACTGTACGTAATTCCGCTAAGTTCTCTTCTTTTTCGCCCGTCATTTTTCAGTGAACACCGGGAATAGCCAGATGTGCGGTGTACGAATAAGCCAGTCGAGGTTTCGCGCATGCAAGCGATAAGGCGAACTTTGTGAGCTCGGCAAAGATATGCAGCTTGCGCCGTTTCGACTCGAAGTTAAGAGGGCTAGAATTCCTTGCCTTTCTCTCTCTCCCTCTCAATCGCGCTCTCTATCTTTCTGTCTCTCTCACGACGTTTCGCAGCGCTCATTCGTATTGCAATTACTCGGCTCGCTTGAGGCACTGGAAGAAACATTTCAACTCTTATACCCTATCCTAACCCCGAGTGAGATCGGAGATATAAGCGCGGCAATGAGATGCACGTTATGATGACTCAAACCATTGGCTCTCCTATAATGAATGTAAAGCCGCGCGCTATTAAAAAATATCATCAAACGCGAACTCACTGATGAGAGACGCTCGATGAATACAGGGTTATTCAGAAGTATTACGCAAAGGGTAAGACATTGGGAGGAAAACGCTTTTTTGGCAAATGTGCGACAACAATTGGCCGGGATATTCGCGTTCCAAGTCGAAGTAGTAAACAATGGCACAGCAGTCGCGGCTTTGATACCACCTTCATACGACTGCCTTTTTTTCCTTAAGGGGTTACCCCCACTTGCGATTTTGAAAAAATCGATTTTTTTTATTGCATTTTTTTGAAGTATAAGTATCCGGGCCCATACTTCTGTATGAGCCCGGAATAGATGACTCTATGTAAGTGTACAAAAAAAAATATTTTCTTCGTGTAAACTGAAATTGAAACTTTAAACGCGTTTTTCTCAAAATGGCATTTCTGAAGTCGGTGACCAAGATTACTCGAACACTAATGAACCGATCTTCTTGAAATTTTGCAGGCTTATTTAATACATAAAAATGTAGTCTTTAATCGTTCGATTTTTTTTTCGAAAAAAATGGCCGTTTTATAGCCAAAAAACGGCTGTTTTTTTTCGTTAAAATCGAACGATTAACTTTGACTGTCCGCCATTTTGTGAAAAATGAATATTTTTTAAAATCCTTCGATTAAAGACTAGTTTATACTTATATTTGACTAAATCCATCCGCATTTTTTTTCAGATGATCCACTTCGCCGCAATGTTGGTCACCGCAAATCGTGTATATAAAAACATTTCATTGACGGCCATTTGCCACTAAACGATGTAATATTTTTCAATAAAAAAATTACTGAAAGTTCTTCAAGATGTGTTCTTTAAGATGGTATATTGATCGATTAAAAAAGTTTTGTAGTTTTCTTTTAAAAAATTCATGAAAAAGGTTTTTTTTGCGCTACAAGTGGGGCTAACGCCTTAAGGGGCCAGTACACTTTGAAAATTTCACAAAATCGAAAGCAAGCAAGTCTTGAAGAAATGCACGATGATGAGCAATCAGAAGGGATTTTGTACGGTGCAAGAATTGCCGATTGAGTTTAGGTAAGAGTTTTTCATAGTATAAAATTCAAACGCGTTTTTCTTGAAACAACGTTTTCAAAATCTAGCTCCATCGTATCTCTAAAACTAATAAACCGAATCTCTTGAAATTTGAACCACATATTGTAAACATGATTCGCAACAAGATGACCCTCGATGGTTTAAAAATGTTGATTTTTACTCTTTTTTTTTGCGAAAAACTGCGAAAAAACGCGTTTTTAAAATACTTTTATCGATTTTCATCTGCCATTTAAAATTTTTTTTTATAAAACTTTATATCCGAGGGTCATTTTGCAGCTCGTGTCATACTGAATCTAATGGACTTTGATTTTTTGTTTCAGACAAGCCGTTGCAGAGTTGTGATGGAGCTACCTAGCCCACCTATTTTTGAGGCGATACGTTCAACTATAGTTTTTGTACTTAAAATTGAATAAAAATTAATTAAATTTTTTAAATAATGTATTCCAAGATTTTATTTATCAAGCCCAACGACTTTTATATACATATATTTTATAAAATCCTCAAAAAAATCGCGAAAATAGCCTTTTTTCCGTGGCTCCAAAGTGGACTGGCCCTTTAATAATTTATTTTTCGCTAGAACATAATGGAACACGGATCCTTGCTTTTCGAATTAATGATATAATTCAATATTTTTAGTTTATTATTTGATACGTGAAGGAAAAAGAATTCGCGCGTGAGCAATTACTGTGGTAATGTTTTCTCAGCTTTGGACTTTGAACGCGAATATGTCGACGAATTTTGTGGCAAAAGTTTTTAAAAACGCGATTTCCTCGCAAAGACCCACCCTGTATGCTCACCAAGAAAACCCTAACAGTTGTGAATCATCGTGTATATCGTACGACATGTTGGTTCTGTGTATATTAATAAATAAATGAATATATATTTTGAATATAAACAAAAACTATAGACTCTATTTTTTGAATATTAAAAAAATACATATTCATTTTTTTAAATATATATTTTGAATATTAAAAAAATATATATTCCATTTTTTCCCTGGGTATCGAGAAGCAGAATCCAGAAATGAGAAATAAAAAAAATTGTTTCCTTCCCTCGCCCTCCCTCCACGAAATTTCGTGAAAATCGTGAAGTTTTCCTCGCTCGCTTTTCTTACTCACACACCACCACCGTTTCACGATCTCTCAAGAGCAAAATTCGTCGAGGAGGTGTCACGAAAGATCATATCGCAAGGGGCCTTTTTCACTGGGTAAGTATCCCGCGGGATCATTGGAGTGTGGACGCGTGCACGCGCGATGAAGCACTACGTTTGTATTTCGAAGAGAGCGGAGGCGAGCCGCCTCGTTCAATTGTCAATTTGGCACTTGCTCAGAGCGATTCGCGCCTCGCGGCGAATACGCGAAATCGATTGGCGGTTAGGTGATATACAGTGCAATGGGATTATTATCACCGTGCTTTTAATTGCTGTTATCACTGGGTGCTGCAACTATTGATATTAGTATTACTATTGTATATCGGCATTGTTACTGTGTGTCATTATTATTATTACATTATTATCAGTATAGATCATGATTATCATCACCGTACATTATCGTTATAATCAGTACGTGTTACATTGTGTTTTATTACTCACATCACTGAGCGTTATGATAATTCATGAATACTTCAATATTTATGATGTGCCCATTGTTATTATCGGTGTATGTTTTTTTATCCGTGCTATATATCACTAATTCATCACTATATGGCATTATTGTTATCACTGTGCGACATCATATTTTTTTTATCCTTCAATAATTACGATATCCCCACAATTTTTGTCAGCGCATATTTTATTACTATTGTTATAATATCTCACTGATTCTTCACTATACGCCATTGCTGTTATCACAGTGCGTGATCTTTGTTTTTATTCCTTCAATAATCGCGATATCCCCATTATTATTATTGGTGTATATTTTTTAACTATTATTATCATTATTATTATACATCCCGATGCATCCTCTGCTGCCGCTTGTGAATGTTCCTCCAACTGTCGAGGGAAAAGTGCACAAGTGAAAAAATGCTAAGCCTGTTAAAGATCAGACATTTTTTTTTAGAAAGAGAAAGAGAGAGAGGCGAGAGTTATCAAAGTCGGTCGAATTTACTCATTTATAGTCGCCCCCCTCCCGCCCCCTTGGTCAGTTGAAGATTCAAAATTAATCCAATACGTCGTGATGTTTACGGGGTTACTGCGGTGCTCGCGGTCGTTCCGGATTCACCGTCTGGCTTGTTATACACGGGTCTACCCACTGCGCTCTCACTTCGCATCCGCACGCTCGAGAGTCTCCGCCGGACTACACGCGCGCGACACCCTCGCGAGACTATACGTGCGGGTCCCTCCGACACGCGTTTTCTCCGTCTCCGTACTACGCGCCTTTGCGCACGGGCCCTACCGCGAGAAATCGACCGGAAGTACTACACGATCGCGCACCGATCGATCATTATTTTACACGGGCATATCGACATTCTCCCATGACAACAAACGCATTTCGATCACAGAAAACGGGCATGTGTACTTCTGCTCAATAACATTAATGTTAATAAGATAGGAAATAATATGATAATGAAAAATGTTCAATACGAAAATATAAATGATAAACAATATAACAGTATACTTGATTAATTTTTGTTTAGTTGCCAATTTGGTGCTTATTTCTTGAATCATCGAATTAGTAATCGCATGAAAATGAATGATTAAGAATTTAATTCATAATAATATAGCGAGGAAGTTGTATATTGGTACTCCTTTTAGATGTCGGCACAAATTAGTTAATAATAATTCATCAATAAGGATATACGTGTGTATAGTATATAAGAAGTAGGTACACATGTATGTCCTCATTAATAAAATGTAGATAATGAAAATAATCAATTGACAATAATATATTTATGAAGATAAATATACTTATTATGTATATTCATAAATATATTATTATTAATTCAATCAAAGGCACCTGATCGTTTTTAACGGACTTTAAGTCGATTTTTCCAATTGGTCTTTATGGATCCACCTGTCAACGTTTCCGTACGATTCTCAAAGAGATTTCATACAAAAGTTAATTAATTTATTTGTCCAATTCACCTATGTATTGTGGCAGAAAAAAAATAATGGGGTCCATTGGGCATCGAATTCCCCTTGCATACGAATACTTGGGACCGACTAATATACACAAGCTCGGTTATATATTCGGGAATACGTGCGTTCGCACTGAGACGTGAGATACATACTACAAAGCATTCGACTATACATCTCTCTCTCCCTCTCTCTCTTTGTGTATATATATATATATACATATATATAGATTACTCGTGGGGCACCCCCATCCGTCGTCGTGTTCGCGCATAAGAGTTTTCGCCACAGAAGGGCACACAGGGCCAACGAATAAGGGGAAGAGAAGTAAAAAGTGCGACGCAGTGGAAAACACACGCAGGCGTAAGGAGCGACGAGGACGAAATGGCTCAACGAGTGCGTCTCGGACGTTCCCTAAGAGGGAGCGAGAGGGAGAGAGAGAGAAAAGAGAGCGAGAGTGAGAGGGCCATGGGGGTAGGTGCATGAACAAGAGGAAAACGAGAACCGGCAAATTGACTGTCGAAGCAAGGAGGTGGTCCCTGGCGTGGGTAGACACACTCGACTCATGGTGCAGAATCCTTCAAGCTTGTATATATATATATATATATATATATATGTATGTATATATCGTTTGACTTTGTAAATATAAATTATACAAAAAAGTGAGTATTTACAAACTGGTATTTTGAAATTAGAATTTATATATGCTCATGAAAGTGAGAGTGTATTTACTTGAACAAAAAATACCTCAAATCAAGATTGGCGAGTTTTGACAAAAATAATTACTCATTTTATAAAATACCTTAAAATTTTTCTAATAAAGCCAAATAATTACTTATTTTTACTCATTTCATAAAAAAAAACTCTACCATTTTTGTGTGTGAATTTCTCATCAAGAGTTTAACATTTTTTTCAATCATTGAGTTGAAACGTAATGTTGTTAGTTGTGTTTTTTTTCCACCGAATAGAACAAAGTAGTTCGCAAGTTGCAGGGTTAATGTAAGATTGATGTAGACGGAGCGTCCACGACGCCCGGAAATTACGTTGTTTTGCGACAACACTCGTTGTTAGGCTGCGCGCACACACACACATATCTATATATGTAGGTACATGAAGGTGCATCCGACACAAAAATATAGACACATAGACAAACGGCAGAAAAAGTTATTTGCACTGCGCAATACAGAAGAAAGTGATTGATGAGTAGTACTTTACGGGATGCTCGAGCCGTTCTTCTGGTAATTACCAGTTTTGATACATCCTGTAACGCGAAAGAGTGCTCCAGGCTGACCAAGGTTCCAGGGGGCGCTGGTATTGCGAAAAGAGAGAGAGAGAATGGGAGCAGAAGAAGCAGAAGAAGGGTCGCGGTACGTCAGTAAGCTCGCATTTTCGTCTCTTCCCCTTCATCAGCTCCGAGTAAATCAGTTGCCCGATCCTCTTCCTCCTCTCTTCCACTCGTCTGGACGCTTACAAAAAATGTTCAACAAAAATTTGAACTTGCTCGAAAAAGGTTGAAAAATGTTTCCTTTTTTTTTTCATTAATTTTTCTCGTCGAATGTACCTCATCCCTGGCGATCGAGAGGTCTCGATGAACTCCAGTGCCAATGAAATCTCGCGAGTGTGTTTCGGAGGCTAGACAGACGAGACGAAGATGCGCGGGGTGTCGAGACGGCAATGAGTGCGGATGAGAGCGCAAGTACGAATGTAATTGGATTAATTTGGTGCTGGAACACGATCCAGGTCGCATTAGCGTCGGAGGTGATTATTGATATGGCGGGCCGGGATATGATATTGCCTCGTCATTCGAGGCTAACTACACAGGCGGTAGATGGACCGTATCCAATTTGAGTTAGCTACAAATACATCAGTCTGTCGTACCTGCTCGTGCGTTCGTTCGTTAGCCTCGCATTTGTTCTGTTGCTGCTTTTTTGTATTCGATTGCGCTCGAAAAAAGCATTTTTTTTGGAGTTCGATTATTCATATTGTTGCGTGGAGTTTGTAATTTGTTATTAAGATTTCATCGTTGACAACAGTATTTATTATTAATATTCAAATATATATTATACTTATGTAATATTTGCAAATTTCAATGAATAATATGAATTGCTTGCTGTCAGAATGGTGACAAAACATTTTGGGATATTTCAATCACCTTTATTTTACTTTTTGTGAAGGGTTGGTTTTTCCCAAAAGAATGTTTTATGAAATGGTGCAAGTCGTATCTCAAAATCCGTTCGTCCGATTCACTTCAAATCCAGACAGAGCATAGTTTATAACATTTTCTATCGTATGACCTGATGATTTTTTCATGTGTATATCCACTTGTCAACAACAAATGGTTAGAGTGGTGTTTTGTCGAAAATTAAACCGTTTTTCTCTAGCTTGTCATTTTCGTAATTTTCAAAATTTCATAAAATTATCCAGTGACCCGCAAATCTTATTATTATACTAAAGGTACATTTGTTATTTTTTATTTCCGATGAGCCTTGTTGCCAGAAGTACCTACACCGATTGGCCATGCAGCAACGCCGACACTTTGTTTAAATAATAATTTCATTGTTTATCAACATTTTTTAATTAAAAATATCCCAAACTCGATAAGACGATATATTAATTTTTTGGGCGTTTTTTGGGCGTCAAGCTTACGCGGTTGATAAAAAAAAAACGATGACGATAGTGAAGAGCTTCAACCACTCGTTTGGGTTTGCTTGTATTCACTTTAAAAATTGACATAATTATCGCTCGTCTTCGTAGCGCGGTAATGAGTTAAAAAAATCATGGGACAGTGAGGGGACAGCAGAAAACACGAGTGTACCGTCAAGTCGTTGTCCCAGCGAAACCTCGCACCTCACTGCGTTCGTCCTTCTCTCGCTGTGCGTTAATTGCAGCTAAAGGGGTGAGCGAGGCGAGGAGGACGACAGGGGGGAGGGATGAGAAGAACGAAAGAGTGCGAACAATTGCCATGTCATAATCACAGTAATAACGACGAGTACAATAACGATTGCGAGGCACAAAGGGCTCCTGGTGAACATAAGCAATGGCCCCGCAATTCTGTGACGGACGAGGGTACGAGCGGAGGGTGAGTGAGGCTGGCCGCGGGTTGGAAGGGCGTCAAAGGGGGTTAGAAGTTTCGTGAGCTCTGTTCCGGTCTTCCAAATAAATCCTCGCGGAAACCAGCCTGGGGAAACTTCCAAAGGATTCTTCCAAACAATGGAAATAAAGCGCCCTCTTCGTTTTTGCCAGGAATCTTCCATTCCCCTCCGGTCTATTTTTTTCTCCATTCGGTCTTTCTTTCCCCTTTGTTTTCGTTCGCTTTTTACTTTTTCTCTCGCTCGTCTCTCGGTCCCGTTCCGCTGACCAGAAAGGAATCCTCGTCTGCATAAGATTCCATTATATCATTTTATTTGCCCGACTGCCGGACACCCGATTACTGTACCAATTGTTTTTTCCGGCGCCTTGACTCTCGACTCTGATCCTCGAGTGATGTTTCGATTGAAGAGATATTCAAAAAGAAAAAAGATAAAAAGTACGAGGACGTAATTAGTGTGTACACAATCGTTCGGGGAGATCGCACTCGAGTCGTTGAGCAGCGAATTTATTATTTGATGAGGGACGTTGTTGTGCTACTTTTCCCCAGTGAATGGGAAAACTAAAAGCTTGAAGTGCAGACCTTTTTTTATTGAAATATTTATATTACATTTATTGATACTCCGAAATGTGATTATAAAAAAAGGAACAATGTGCCAAAGTATTAAATGTCAATTTGTTTATTCATAAATTTAATTATCGAAAAAAAATTCCTACGTTTCTACAATAATCGATTAAACAGTTCCAAGTATCATATAATATTTATATTTTATATATTAAAACTCCGAAATCTAATAATAAAAAAAAATATCCCGAACTGTTTTCGTCTCGTGAATATTTCTTCATGAATTTCTATTATTAAATGTTAATTTCTTTATTTATATAATTAATTATCTAAGATAATCTAATGTTTCCACGGGGTCACGCATCAATAAAAAAATAATTTCGGAGTATTAATGAATGTAATATTAATCAATAAAGAATCGGAGTTTCAATATATGAAATATTTATATTACATATATTGATCCTCCAGAGTTTTCCTTACAAGAAAAAAGAAAAATATCAGAAATTAATCTCGTCTCGTAAAGATTTTCAAAATAAATTGTTATTATTCAATCGTAATTTGGTTATTTATATACTATCCATTCTCTAGGAAAATCCAACGTTTCCACAGCGTCATTCATGGATTTAAAAAAATGTCGGCTTATCAATATACGTAATATCTTTATTACATACATCAATACTCCAAATGCTGATAATGAAAAAAAAAATCCTCAACTAATCTCGTCTCGGAATATTTTTTTTCATCATTTGTTGTTATTAAATATTAATTTGTTCATTTATATAATTACTTCTCCAGGAAAATTCATCAATATCAAAGGGTCACTGATCAATAAAAAAAATGTTGAATCTTTTTTGTGGGTTCTTGATTCACGACTAGACCAACTGTCCACTCCTCTGGCACGAAAAGGATCCCTGAGAGAAGAGAGAGAGAGAGAGAGAGAGAGAGAGAGAGAGAGAGAGAGAGAGAGAGAGAGAGAGAGAGAGAGAGAGGAGACAAATCTGAATACGCCGCAATCTCCGTGTAGCACTCCTTTGCAACATATATCGTGAGGAAATTCAGATGAACGTTATCGTTACGGCTTATTGCTACTTGGGCTCCTGTTTTCACACATTTTCGTATCTTCCATGTGTGCACATACACATATGTATATTCGCGTGTGTACACAGGAGACGTTAAGGAACCGAGGGATTTGCAGGATTCGAGCATAAAAGCTATGCTAACCAGACTGCCGAGAGTGTTACATTTCGCGCTTTCAGCCGTCATGGCACATTTGCATCTTCTCCAATATGTTTTAGAGCCACTTAAAAAAGTAAAGAAATATACGTACATGCATTACCGCGATTGGCCATTTTGTAATTTCCATTAAAACGAAGAGTTTCATTTCGTTTATCGGAAATTAAATTTCAACTTGAGCAAAATATGTATATGTATTTTTTTTCTTCTTTTTGTACCTTATTATCGAATAAACATTCGTAGTAAATTAACTTTTTCGCCACGTAATAATACATCATGGAAGCGACCAAGGATTCGACTTTTTCAACTATGTGATTTCATTTTTGACGCAATTTTTCAAATTGATTTTCTAAATGTTATCAATTTTTAAAAATGTATGTATTCTTTATTGTATTAATCTATTTTTAGTATTATTCTGCTCTTTTCTATTTTTTTTACTATTTCATTAATTTTTCGACCTTTTTCCATCATATTCAGTATATTAAGAACCTATCGAAGGGAAAAATTTCCACTCACTAAAAATATGTCTGAGCCGTCGCGCCGGAGGCACAATCACGGGTCAAACGTACGTTACATCACATAATCGCGAAGATGAATTTAATCTGACAAGACAAATGGTGGTTTGGTTCGCGCAATATTTATTCGCGTCATCTTCATCCCATTCGAACCGATAAGAGGATTATTGCTCTCATAAGTCCATAACGATAAATTAATTGAACAGGAGGGGATGGAAAAAAGCGCAAAGTGTAAACAAATTAACAAAAATTGCTGGATATATTTTTAATTCGCGTTTCGTTTTCCACATTCTTTACGCAATTGTGTCAATTCGGTCGTTTACCAGCCCCTGCGGAAGTGAGGGGGTGGAGCAAGTGGATCGAACGTGGGGCAGTGCAAACAGAATGGCGAAAAAGGCCCGCTGATGGTCGTGTGTTACCTAACGAACCGCAGAAATTTCGTTCATAGTTCGTTAAGCAGAATTTGTTACTGCGTTTTCAATTTTCTCGATAGATATAAATATATGTATATACACGACGTGTATGTATTTTCGAACGATGAAATTCCAAATTTACATGGCGAACGATGACATTATGATTTCCATCAACTTCTATAACCCCAATTACGAATATTCTGCGTATGAGATACGTGACGAGGATCGCAAATATATTTTCATCGGATATGGAGGGCAAACTCATTTTTGGCATAACGTATATTGAAACGTATACTGGGTCAAGTGGATCAAACTGCGCCTCTTGCTGTATTTATTGTTATTATTATTATTTTGAAAAAGCACGCTTCATGAATTGGTATGGAAAACGGGGCGAAAAAACCTACGCCTTCGAGCACTCTTGAAAAATAATATTCTTCGAAACACATCGATTTTTCGCAAAATAAAAACTGAAAAATGTTTCACTTTCTTCTTTACGAAAGCGGGCGAAAAAAAGCTTTCAGCGTATAAAATATTACAGGGAGGGAATAAAAAGAAAATAAAACGATCATGCCCCTGTAAGGGGTAAAAAAAAAGAATGTTCAGATTCACAATAAGATGCGAAACTTTTCTCATCTCCCTACTTCCTGTGTCGTTAGCGCTGTACTGCAGAATATCCGATTTGTGCCTCCCCGCCCCTCGTCCCTGCCGGATACTTTCGAAACTTTTCCAACCTTTATATACCCGCGCGCACTCTGTACCGACCCGACTTCCTCGTATGAATATTTTTCCTCCGCACCCCCTGCTCTGTGCCGGGACACACGCCTCCAGCTTGTATATCGTGTGGCCCTGTGTTATTAGCTTCCAACAAGCTAGCGACCAACCCTGTGCGCGAAAAATTCAGCTGCGCGAAACGTAAATCTTATCGCGACTTGAGTAACGAAACATAACGGAAATGTATCTGGTTTCGTTAAAGGCAAAAATAGCTTTACATTTCGTTCTTGTTAAAAAGTACGCTGCGGCTAGCCGTCCGGTTATCGGACGAATAAGCGTGTTATTCGTCCGGATGGCGGCTCAGTTCACGCTGCATAAAGCCTCGACCAAACAAATCCAAACAAATCCAATGAAAACCAAACGAAACAAAACAAAACCGAACAAACCCAAACAAAATTATAAAGATTTCATTTGGACGAATACGTGTAAATTATTCGTCCAGATTGATTGTTTAACAATTTAACACATTTTATCCGGACGATTGTATATATGTTATTCGTCCGGATACTACGGCGTGATTTGAGCCGCTGTCCGGACGGGGAGACACTCCGTAAAAAATAGTACTAGAGGAGTAATAGTAGTACGAGAACGCATCAAATAATATTGTGAAATAATAAACATAGAAATGATATCCACAAATATATATACACACACATCATTTCTGTATTGTTATTTCTTAATATTTATATTAAGTTTACTTTACTCATATTTAGTTATTTATATTCGATCTAAATGAACGTGAAAAATAAACTTCATAAAAACCTTGTGTATATTTTGAATTTCTTTATATTGTATTTATTTCATTAGATTTTAGTATTCTATTTTATTATATATTAATGTATATTTTATGAAGTTTATTATTGAATTTTATTTTTCACGTGTATTTTTATCGTCCTCACTGCACCTCACTCCTCCTTTCAGCCACACCGAATTTCACCCTGGTCTGGAACGTATCGTTATGTTTTTCCTTTATTATTTTAAGAAAATCATTTTTATTTATTTAGTAGCGTTAACACAAATTTGACAGTGACAAGATTTTTTTTCGAATTCTGAAAATATATTAATGATTTTTATACGTAGGGGAATTTAGACAAACAATATTTATGGGGCGATGAAAAAACACGTGAACAATAAACTTAACAAAAAAGTTTATATATATGTACGTACATGTAAAGTGTATTATTAAGCCTTCGACTGCACACTTCCGCTACGAACCTCCGACTGCATATGGGGTCGATCCGACCTCAGATGTTTATTAGATCGTTGTATTTTGGTGAATATGCATTTTTTTTTATAGAGACGTTTTTTATAGTCAATGATCCTTATTTTATGACATAAAATTTATTTTTTAAGAAAAATAAAAGTTAAGTGCCCTAACATTCGTTCAAAGTGGGAGATGCGTTGAAAAATACGTTCTTGCACGAAAAAAGTCATTTTTTTCAAAATATAGATAAGGTCCTTTGAGGTTTTTAAAGAGGAAGCTTTGTAGATACGAAAAAAACGCCGTGTCGACCGTCTTTTCAAAAAGTATGTTTATTCGGAGGTTTGAATGTGAGCATTTTCGGAATAGCGAAAAATGGAAAAAATCGACTCCTTCGGAAGATTAATTGTTGAAAATATATATTTTTCGCATTTTTTTACTGCAATGACATTATCATTTACATTTACCGCATTCGACGAATAAGTACATTCGGTGCTCGTTGCGCATAGCCCTCCTGCATATCGGACACTTGCTTTCAGTTTTATGATCGGCATTTTCAACATATAATTTACTATAGTAGCGCAAAGTAAAGAATATCTATGAGCATTTTCTATCGAAACTCACTTACATGTAGTAATAAAACACCAAATTTTACAACAACAAAAAAACGTTTCCACTTTCACCCCACTACTGCATAAACGGGGTCGATTCGACCCCGGGTCCTTTTTCGACAGCTGTCCTCAGTACACAGGCAGAATGGAGGATGGGGGCCGAGTGTCCACCTATAGAGTATGAGTGAGGGAGCATTCGAGGCGCCGCACTGCGGCCGAATAGATTACCTTGTTTTGCGATATAGTCAGTTGAAACAAAAATGGGGTCAAAATGACCGAGTGTGCAGTCGAACGGTTAAATTTATCTCTTTTCAGGCCCGTAATAATTTTGTTTATCATTAAATTTATTTTTAACGTGTGTCTTTATGCCCTTATATTTTTTAAAATTATTGGCGCCTAACTAGATTTTGCAAAAATGTTTGCTGAAAAAAATAACGTAAAAAAAATAACGATGTACCCGAGACAACGGTAAATGTGGTCAGGGTGCAAAGAGTAAGGTGAAGTAGAAAAGAGGGCTTTGGGTTAAATAGTGTGATCGCGACTGGTTGTGTCGCTGGCTCAAACTGGTTAATTGAGGTTACACGAGGACCCCTTAAGATCGTTTATCGCGGTGAATCCTTTTAGCCCTCCTCTACCAGACATCCTTTTTTTCACTCTGCCACCCCCCCCCCCATTGTTCTACCGCCGCTGTTCTCCAGCGGTTAAATGTTTTGTGCTTTTTTATTTCTCGACGTGAGCACCGCTCAGACATTTAGATTCCGGCCCTTAAGACGATTCGACTGTAACGACTAGAACGGGACCCGAAAAGAAAGACAAAAAATAATATAAAAATAGGAAAGAAAATAAGACAGGGTGAAAAGACGCAACGTAGAGCGGCTTACAAATAATTCGGAATACAGCTCGTTCTCTCGTGAGATTAGTGTTATTCCGCGGGCATGGAAGATAGGAGCTTTAATAAAAAGAAACGAGCGACACTTCCGGTTGGGGATGTCCCTTACAAGTGTACACGAGAGAACGAGATTTTTTTCATTGGAAATTTCGAATATTTCAATGAAGCTTTGGACATTTTTTTTCAAAGTAAATCATTTTTTTTCAATAAGGAAAAATGTTTAGAATAATTATTATCTCGATGATAAAGTGCCCTACATTTTCCGTCGATTCGTCTCCACGACCCGCCTCCAAAAGTCAATAAAATTGCAACAAAAAAAAAACAATATCCGTAAAAGGAGTTGAGGGAGGCAGGTGGTCGCACATTTTGACGTGGGCGCTGGCGCTGTGCGCGACGTGTGGAAGCCGAATGCACAACTGGTGAGAAAGGTGTCTGGACGAGAGGAGAGAGAAAGAGAGGAGGAGGCTTGTACTCAAGACTGGGTCAACGATGAAGAATTTCTGATTAAAAGAGATGTGGTCGTGAGGGATCGGCGGTGTGCGAAAGGTCACGTATCATCGATTCGCTCGAGTGCACGGAGGACCGGATATGGAAAGGGAGCTTTTTTGTGTCCTCGACTAAATACCCCCGCTACCAAGTGGATGGAAAAATAAAGATGAGCCATTTTTTTGTCTCGCAAGCCACCCTCGTAACTCTTACGAGAAGCCCTCTACTTTGGGCTGTAAATTTATTTTAGAGAAAAAGCTCGAGAAAATCACGTCTGGGTGTTTGAGGAAGAGTGCGTAATAAATGAGTAAAGTGAACGAAGATGCATCATTTATGGTAATCATGACATTCTATGTATAATAATAATGGCAGGAATATGGTAAGGTTATTTTTATACACGATAATAATGGCAGAAAAATGGTAACGTTGGCTTCTTGTATAATAATACTGTCAGAAAAATCGTCATGTTATTTTTATGTATGATAATAATGGTAGAAACATGGTAACGTTATTTTTATATATGACAATAATGGCTGCAAAATGGTAACATTATTTTTGTATCTGATATTGAAGGCAGAAAAATGGTAACATTATTTTTGTATCTAACAATAATGGCAGGAAAAGAGTAACGTTAATTTTTTCGGAGTGTCTCCCACTCAGCTAGTATCCAGACGAATAACATATATATAATCGTCCGGATAGAATGTGTTAAATTGTTAAACAATCCATCTGGACGAATAACACGCTTATTCGTCCGAAAACCGGACGGCTAGCCGCAGCGTAATTTTATATATAATAAGAATGGCAGGAAAATGATATCGTTAATTTTTATATAATAATAAAGGTAGAATAATAATAATAATAGTAATAATAATAATGACGTTCGCAATGATGATTTAGCGTTATTTTTTATTATCTTTTTAGTATTCGTATTATGGACAATTATTAATTGCTATGCGCCACTCTTAAAATTAGATTGACTCAATGGAAAAAATACAGTACCGTTTAGTCGATCTAATCTCAGGATCTTTTTTTCACGCAGAAAGAGAATAAAGGCTGCCACTCAATTTTTGACAAGCCTCTCCTAAAGAGGGCTTTGACAAAAAACGTGAACCTAAAAAAATATCACCGCCAAAGATAATGATTTCCGGCGCAAAAAAGATCCCTCGGCCCAGAAGCTCCAAACAGCAATAAAAAAATCATCAAACCAAAAGTCCAGAAGCTCTTTAGAGGGCGACATCTTTCATTTCATTATTAAAGTTCGGTCGTCCTGAAGTTTGAGGTCCCACAAAAAAAAATTCTCGCCCAAGCTATGTGCTTTCCCACATCGCATAGAGAGCCAGTCCTTGCCTCGTAATACACAACGTTAATACTTCAAAGTGGCGAGTCTGACATACACGACGTCTCTACTTCTCCCTCTCTCTCTCTCTCTCTCTCTCTCTCTCTCTCTGCCTCTTTCTCTCTCTTTCTCTATTTCTCGCCATAATACACGAGTGAAGCAAAGGATGTAAAATATAAATATGAAAACACACTCTCGTGGTTTCTTCATGGCAATAATATACTATCCACTATTCCTGTTTCTCTCTCTCTTTTTCAAGTTGTTTATCTGTGAGATTCGTGGATGTTGCTTGCCTAAGCCACACGAGATCAAGCTTACGCGCGTTTCACTACGGGCATTTTATTAAATCCAGGAGCTGCCCTGCATTCAGAAGTAAAAGATGCAATAGTGAGGGTGCTCGGAGGTTGTGCTTGAAACCTTTGTATTTAAAAATGTATCTGCCTGTGTGTGTGTGTGTGTGTATATATATATATATATACAGGGTGTCCCAGAACTCAACGTCAAGCCGAAACGGGGTGACAGGATTGATTGTAACCATCATGAGAAAAATCAGAAAAAAAATCTGGGCATTTAAGAAAAACCTAGAAATTTGGTCAAGCTGTAACCATTTTTCGGTTATTGTGGTTAATTTTTATTATTTTTGTTCATTTAAACTTTGGAACCGTAACCCTAAATAACATTTCTAGAATCACAGTAAAAAATAATGACACAATTGCCCCAAGTTTCCTAGAATTAAGACTGTTTTTTGTTAAACTATGAATTTAAAATTTTCAAAATAGATTTTTTTTCTGATTTTTCTCATGATGGTTACAATCAATCCTGTCACCCCGTTTCGGCTTGACGTTGAGTTCTGGGACACCCTGTATAAATAATTTCTTTTCTCAATATCAATGAAATATATTTTAAATATATGTAAGTATTAATGAAATAATATGTGATTGTTTTATTAATATTTTAGCAGTCAATAATATAAAATAATTGATGAAAACAATATTAAAATAATACTCTTCATTAAATATATATAAAAAAGTATAAGTATACTTTTGCAAAATGACCTGACATTTTAAATTGCGCGCCATTTTATGGTGAACATAGAGTACTTATCTTTGACAACTGGCATCAGGAAGTATTGAGGTTTAGTCATGGAGAATTGCACGATCGAGCAACGCATAGGAATTGTTATTTAATACATTGTTACTGCATAGTTATTGCAGACGAAGTTTCATGGTCGTGTTATCGCGCACCGCGGCCACCAACATCGTGCGATTTGACGCCATTGGACTTCTTTCTTTGGGGTTTTTTGAAAGGAAAACTGTATGTCAATTATCCACAGACAATGGTCTGTGGATGAAGGAAGCAATTAAAGCTCAAGGAAGCAATTGGACGCACCATTAATGAAATTTGTCCGCGATGATGCCAAAATGTTCTTGAAAATTTCGTCAAAAGAGTGAACGTTTGCAAACCGGGACGAGGCGGCCATTTATCGGCTATTGTGTTCTACACACAACCTCCATGTTTGTACCTTATACAGTTGAACCTCGATATAACGAAGATTTGTCCATTTCCTTCCGATAGACACGCGAAACCTTTATACAACAATATAATAATATACATTGTGCCCTAATTGCAAATTGCTTGTAAAAATGGCTCTAATTTGAACCTTTCTATCCATAAAAAATATCCCTATATTTGTACCACTAATTTTTTTTAAAGAACATTTTAACCAACATGATCTCGATGTAACGAAACCTCGATATAACGAATTTCCTAGAAATTCGTTATATCGAGGTTCAACTGTATTGAAATCAAAATATTCGGACTTTTCGAATAATTCATATATCTTATTAATAAATGAAAATGTCAGGTTATTTTGAGACACCCTGTGTGTGTGTGTGTGTGTGTGTGTGCATTTGTAGTTTTTTATATATATATATATTTAGATGATATTTTTTCTTAATGTTGAGAAATCAATGCAAATAAATTCAATAAAAAACCGATAAAAAATTATAAATAGTAATGAAATAATATTTTATTATTTTATCAATATTCGAATAATAAATAATATGTGACATATAACAATAATATTAGAATAATACTCTGAATCAAATATATATAACAAAACGTATGTGTATATATATACATGTGTGTGTGTGTGTGTATATATATATATGTGTGTGTATATATATATATATATTAGGGTGATTCGTTTCAGGGTAACTTTTTTTTCTCACCCATCGTGCCCGAAAACCTCTAGTTGGCACCCAAAAACGAAGTTTCGTGAAAGGGGGGTGTTGTCAAAAAATATTTAGAGGTCGCGAATCAAAATTGAAGGTTTCCCATTTGATTAACATTGAAAAAAATGTTTTTCTCTTTATTAGTGTTACCATTCCGCGAATTTTGATATCGCGATATTTTCCAAGTGGGTTCTCATAGGAAATATGATACTTTACAATAAAGTTCATTGAGCCATGTCCGTAAATTCAACCGTTTCAGCGGTATCATTATTTCAAGTGAATATTGTATAAAAATATCTATTCAAACGGCTGTAACGCCTAAGCTATTAGATATATCGAAAAAAATTTAGATGAGAACTTTATAGAGAAAGTAATTTTCTACAAAAAAGTCTTCTAAGCCGAGCCCGAAAATTCAACTCTTTCTCAGCTATAGGTGGATGAAGTAAAATAAATAGATTTATTTTTGTTTAAAAAACAAATCTATTTATTTTACTTCATCCACCTGTAGCTGAGAAAGAGTTGAATTTTCGGGCTCGGCTTATAAGACTTTTTTGTAGAAAATTACTTTCTCTATAAAGTTCTCATCTAAATTTTTTTCGATATATCTAATAGCTTAGGCGTTACAGCCGTTTGAATAGATATTTTTATACAATATTCACTTGAAATAATGATACCGCTGAAACGGTTGAATTTACGGACATGGCTCAACGAACTTTATTGTAAAGTATCATATTTCCTATGAGAACCCACTTGGAAAATATCGCGATATCAAAATTCGCGGAATGGTAACACTAATAAAGAGAAAAACATTTTTTTCAATGTTAATCAAATGGGAAACCTTCAATTTTGATTCGCGACCTCTAAATATTTTTTGACAACACCCTCTTTTCACGAAAGTTCGTTTTTGGGTACCAACTACAAGTTTTCGGGCACGATGGGTCGAAAAAAAAAAGTTGCCCTGAAACGAATCACTCTAATATATATATATATACACATCTTTTCTTTTGTTTAAATTTTTTACATTTTAAATTTTATATAAAAAAAACCTCATATATTTGTTTGTATACATGTGTATGTGTGTGCCTGTATGTATGTATAAGTGGAATTCTATTTATATGCATGTACACCGAAGGAAACGGAAGGACCTTCAAAGCAGGCCTCACGCTCCTGAGAATCGTAAGTGGGTAGCTTCGTTACGTCCGCACTTAACCTAGCTAACAGATAGCGGGAGAGAGAGAGAGAGAGAGAGAGAGAGAGAGAGAGAGAGAGAGAGAGAGAGAGAGAGAGAGAGAGAGAGGGTTGGGGGAGGGGGAATAATTTTCAGCTTTCTCGTGCGCCCTGCAGAGGGGCGTTTGCTTCCTCTTCTGCGCTTCGCTTCGCTACTCTCAGGTGCTTTTTCAAACTACGTTATCAGTAAGGGTAACATTTCTCTATACGTACATTGCTCGGCTAGATCTCAAGCAAGGGAGAGGAAATTCGGGGGTGATATGCATACGCGGCATGTAGATGGGGAACAGGTGATTCTGAAGATATTCGAATTCGCGGAACAGTAAGACCTGTTGTCTTCATAGGCAACGGTATGTGAGCCCTCGTGTCTTTTATATTTAACGGGTGAGATGCAGTCAGAATTTTCAAAAAATCGATTTTTTTAAACATTTTCTTGAAGTATGATGTTTTGAAAATATTCCCTGAAAATTTCAAGTCAATCTGATGAATAGTTTCCGGGATATCCCACAATTAGTGAAGGGGCGTCGGGTCCCCATGGCAGGTAGCGGCTGACAAACGCGCAAACGATAATACCCAGGAAGGCAGAATGCTTCGAAGACAACAAAAAATTGATATTTCAGAAGCTTCCACATCGGCAGAAACCCTATTGTATGTGCCAGGAATCGATGATTCGATGTAAGTAATTTTTTAATTAGTATTTCTATACATAAATCAAGTGTAAAATTGGAAAACTCTTTCAGAAATTTTCAAAAATTTATTACTCAAAAACTATGAACTTTAGCAAAATTTTATAAAGAATACTTTTGTTTTAAAATTGCCCGAAATGTTAAAAACAAATAATTCATCCCGAAAAACTTGAATTTTTTGAAAAATTGTTTTCACAATTGGCCATAAACAATTGAATGCTCGACTTTTCGTCAAAAATTGTGATATTCGGATTCAGCGGATCAAAATACATAATAAAAGTTTAACTTCATCCATCGAGTTCAAAATTTTACGAACATGTAATACCGTATCCACATCGAAAAATTTTAAACGCGTTTTTCTCGGAACCATGTTTTTCAAGTCGGTGACCACTATAATTCAAAAACGATTCGATATATTTTGATGAAATTTGGTGTGCTGATCGATAGCATTAAAGAATAGCCTTTAATCGAAGAATTTTCATTTTTGTTGAAAATTTATATTTTTTTTAACAATAAACGAGCCATTTTTTGGTCGAAAATCGAGGGTTATCTGTCGGAAGCCGCCTTTTGTTGATTTTTGAAAAAAAATCTTCGATTAAGGACTAGATTTATTATTAAACTAATGACTTTTTTTTGGTTTTTTTTTTTAAATTTCAGATGATCCAGTAAAATTTTATCATGGTGACCGCAAAGCACTACATGCCGAAAGGGGACCGACAAAGATGGCGATATTTTTATAAATAAGCAATATTTTTCTCTGCAAATTTGTACAAGACAAGTTGAAATATAACATAAAAAGTCTGTGTAACCACTTTTGTAAAACAAATTTAATTACTATAAAAAAAATTATTGTAAATGCTCGTTTTTTCACGCCTCTGACTGTACCCCTTAAGGACCCTTCTGAGGATGGAACTGAAATTCCAGAAAATTAACCGAAATTTTTCCCAACATTTTCGGCATGGAACGTTTTTTTTTTAATTAAAAAAAAATGTAAAAAAATGTTTATACTGTTATGTAGAGTGTTTGGAATCGTTCGTAAGGTTACCAATTTCTTGAAGCCCTGTCTGATGTTGACTCATCGCTATCGTCTAACGAGATCAACGTTTTCGTACTATTATTTAAAAGTTTCGATATTCTCTATACTCTACGGTGATTTATGGTCGGTTAGTCCGTTAATTTTTTTTCGCCATAGCGAATCGTTCCTTGATCCATGATAGCGGAGACAGTTTTCGTGAACTGGAAAAATTGCATATGTATATACACATATAGACATTTATTCAACGTTTATGCATTCGAATGTCGCGGTATTTTTGCCGCAGTTACGTGACGCCATTACTTCCGCCTGGGGCGGTACATTAAAAGCCTTTTGCCTCTCTCTCCCTCTCCCTCTCTACCCTCAAAGGTCTCCCAATCGCGTTTGGCGTTTTCATTTGAATTGCTCGAGAGTTGCGATCGGGCGGCATCCTAACCGAAAACTCCTATCTCAGGGATCGCAATGAAAGGTGCGAAATGTCGCGAGGCGGATGAAAAATAAAAGAATACACACAAAATAGAGAAGATTCGATAGAAAATATTGATACGAAGGGCATTGAAGGGAGGCGGTTGATCACCCTGGATCTACCGATCCGTTGCAGAGACAGAGAGAGAGAGAGAAAGAGGGGGGAGAGAGAGAGAGAGAGAGAGAGAGAGAGAGAGACAGAGAGAGAGAGAGAGAGAGAGAGAAATCTACGCCGCCGTACTCACTTTCCTTGCTGAGAATACGAGATCGCCCACACGTAGGGCCCCCCGGCTCTTAGTTTTCGCACCATCCGACTCCGGGAGAGAGAGGCTTGATTACAATATATGAATATTCAGTGGCGCGAGTACAGCAGCGCCACTTCTCTTCTTTCCTCGCTCTCTCTCTCTCTCTCTCTCTCTCTCTCTCTCTCTCTCTCTCTCTCTCTTACGAATTTTTTTTTTCTCGCTTTCTCTATTTCTTTCTTTCTATGTCTCTCACTCTTTCTCTCTCTCTCTTACAGTTTTTTTCTTTTTTTTCTCTCTTTTTCTATTTCTTGCTCGCCATCTCCCTCTCTCTCTCTTTCTCTCTGTCTCTCTTTCTTTTTGGTTCCATGGTTTTTTCACTCGAGTTTTCTCCCACGTAACGGTATTATACCACATCGCCCTCAAATAACGCAAGGATACTAAAGCTCGTGGCCTCTTGTGGATGCAGCAGCTCACCAGCGAGTCCACCTACAACTCTGCTCTCCGCGGGCATGTATAATAACGGCCAAACTTCACGGGAATCCACTTAATTAATTCGCCGCAAAAGTAAAATCTTTCGTTAACGCCGGTTTACCCTAATTAAGAAAAATTAAGACATTATATTCGGGAATAATTGCCGCGTTATTATCGTTAGAGAGTTCTCGACGTGAATTTACGAGGAGTGAATATTTCAATGACGGGCGATGCGATTTGGATCGCAGGATATTTTAGCATTTTTCGGCAAATGTAAATCTGGGGGAAAAAATACACCTCCGCGAAGGGACTACGCGTGTCAATGGGATGGAGTCGTAATTCGTAACTTGAGGGAATTGCGATGAATGTGCTATTTTGAAGTTTCCGTGAGAAGGGGATAATTGAATTTTTTTCGTACGAATTTAATATTTTGATAAATGATGAAGACGATTGATGAGACGATTCGATAAGAGTTTTATTGCGAAGTTTCCATGAGGAAAATAAATTTAGCAATTTTCAGCATGTATTTAATATTTTTTGGAAGAACTATAAATAGAATGTAAAAAATTAAATATTTAAAGAAATATTGAATATTAAGAACGGAAATATTGATTTTTTTTTCAGTAAAAATGTAATATTTTATATAAGAACCACACGAAAAATCTTTTAAAAAAATTAAATATGTATATATAAATATTAAATTTAAAGAAATATTAAAACCCAGGTACTCCCGAATAGTTTCGTGGGTTTGTTTGGCTTGGAGTTTTCAGTACTGTCTGCAGGTGGAGTCAATTTCAAATAAATAAAATCTGCTGTCAGCTCCTCAGAAGCACAAACACTTCAAATCTAAGAAAAAATTGAACATAAAAAAATGGTAATCGACACAATTCAGTGCAGTTTCTCGTGATAATCCTGGATTCACCCGGAAAAAAAACACCGACGCTAAAACGGCACTGAATTTCCTGCACTCGAATGTTTCTTTTTCTTCTCAAAACGACGTGCAAATTTCCAAGTTGCACACTGGCTCCATTTACTTCCAAGAAAACGAACTGGAAGAATCAGCATCCTTCAAGCCTGAAGCCCTCTCAATGGACGAGGTCTAATGCCAAGTTCGAGAGGAGCGGTGACATTTTCGCCGTACATCCTTGACACGCTCGAGTCAACAGAATCGAGCCGGCGCGATGTTTCGACGTCGGACGTCCCTGGGAAGGCGAGACGCGAGGTGCGAGCGAATAATGGCAGGTGTTAGAGTTTCGCGAGACATCCGCGAGCTAGTCGAGGGTTTTCTCGAGGCCCCTGCTGCGAACGAATCAAAGTTCAAGTGATGTCGTCTCTTTGATCGATGAAACCGGGCACCGTGTACATGTTTGTAGTACGTTCTCCAAGGCTGGTCGAAGAAAGAAAAAAACGAAAAGCGTCGCTCGATCTTCGAGTGTGTTCGATGGACGAGAGAGCGAAGGTGAGATAAGCAGAGAGAGAGAGAGAGAGAGAGAGAGAGAGAGAGAGAGAGCTCAAAGAGAGATTCGTCGAGCTCGCCAACGAGTCCGGCCCTTTCTCCTTCACCACTCGTTCGATCTTTGCTGACACCAACTTTACAACCGAAAGTTCTCTCCTTTAGAGCTTCGAAGATCGCGAACCTACCTCCATACCAAAGATCTTCGAGACCACTTTGCTGACCCGTAAACGTAAACTTCTACCCTTCCGCCCCGCGTTATTTCCTCGATATGTCAAGGTCCGAAGTCGGTGAATTAAAAAAACCCCTACGTCTTCGCACCCCCCCCCCCTATATATAAAAATATCCCCAGAAAAATTGAACAACTTGACGGAAATCCTCGGCCAATACCGCAAAGAGATACCCCCAAAACCGAGTCGTCTCCTTACGCCACGACGAACTAGAACACACGGTCGGCATCATTTTCAAATTACGCCCAATGTTTTTTTCCGCTTCGTATCGCGAACAATGATAGGCTTACTGCTCTCGATAGACACGGGAGCCGATTAAAAATTAGCCACACTAACGGGATGGGGTAATTTTCGTTTCGCGAGGCTGCACTATGCACGAGTCGCGGATTAAATATGAGAGTCCCGAATATTTTTACATGACAATGGAGAATCGTTTTTTATTTCCTTTTCATTTCCGGAATATAATAGCTTTGTTAAGCGCACCATTGGCTCGAGGTGACGCTGCGGCACTGCACAATCGACCACGCTTTGTACTTCCAAGTGTATATATATATATATATATATATATATATATATATATATATATATATATATATATATATATATATATTATATATATATATATAGGAATAAATAAAGAACTAAAGAACTATGGAGAACGGCCCCAATAAATTACCTAATAGTGGGCTTTATAAATCGAATTCACTTTATTACGTGATGAAATTTCTCGAAACATTTTGCATCTATATATATATATATATACATATTTCGAGGAATTTGATCACGTAATAAAGTGAATTCGATTTATAAAGCCTACTATTAGTTTATCTGTTGAAGCCGTTCTCCATGGTTACTTATTTATTTATTTATTCCCAAGTATATTTCGGCTTGGTAATTCATATATTTATATGGATGGGTGTGTGTATCCAGTCTTTAACAGGATTATGTGCATGCAATGAAACGGCATTCGGTGAATATTCTTCTTGGCTGTGATGCAGAATCGACGCAATTCCAAAACGAAGCGGCTACGAGTAGATGATTTGGGGGGCGGGGGGATCAAATGTTCGGTTCCTCGTATGTCCTTCCACTAGAGACCGAGCTACCGTTTCAATTGCACATTTCGCGCATAATCGATGTGCATATATATACATGTATATGCATATGTAACCCTCAAGGAAAATCATTGTCGAATCATTAAGCCGCACACCGCCGAATCGCAGTGTGGACCGATCGACTAACCGATCATTTTCTAATGTGCGAAATAATAAAATAAAATGAAACGAAACTTCGGGCTGTTGAAATTCATTTTTCTTTCGTTGCTTTGTCGCGATTGGAACAAGTGAGAATTATTCTCCCGGTAATGTTATAATTATGGTGGAGAAAGAGGAACGGGGGGGGGGGTAGCTCGGAATTCGAGACGACGCGAGACTAGAATAGGTGTAGAAAAAAGGGGCAATAAAAAAAATAGCGGCGTCGCGACAATGCGATGGTAGATACAAGGGGAAATTCGTAATACGAGAATAGCGCAGTTCGCGACTCGGTCGTATTTACAATTTTCCTCGTGTACGTATATGTGTATAGGACACGGTGATATATCGCGATCGTACATCATCCGAGGCTCGCCACCGATGCTACTGTAAAATTAAAGATGAAAAATAAAGATAAAAAAATAGGATAATAAAAACAAAACAAAAAATAGGAACGCCGGTAAATTAATTTCAATTCAGAATCGAAAGTTACGCGGGTGGGAGGATGAGATGCACGAGCGAGTAACAACCCCCCCGGTGACCCTAGGCATGTGGGGGTGCGTTTTGCACCTCCCTCACCTCCGTTGCCCGACCCCTGGTGAACTCCGCCAGCGGGAGACAGCGATCGAATAGCCGGTTCGGCGGATACGCGCACTGAGGGCGTTACTCGTGATACAATTTCGCCGTGTTCCGACAGCTTCGGTTTAACCGAGAACACGTATGAGTCTCTTGTGGAGAGAGTCCCATATACAGGGTCATTCGCAACTATCGGGACTCCCTATGTGCGCTTTTTTTCAAAATGCCGTGGGACAAAAATTGGTCGAGATATTCGCGGTTCAAGTAGCAAAGAATGGCACAGTAGTCGCTCACGCGCGGAACGGACAAGCTGGATTGAGCGCGGTGTCTAATCTGTCATCAGACAAGCACATTTATTTTTCCTAAATTTTAATAATTTACAAAAACAATTATCACGGACTCGCTCTGCAAATCAAATAATAGTATTCAACAAAATTCGTTTATTCTTTAAGGGGTCTTCTCACTTTAGACGCTAAAAAGGGCTATTTTCACGAATTTTTTTGATAGGTTTATATTATAAATATTGGTATAAAAGTTGTTGCACTTAATAAATACACTTTCGAAATACATTTAAAAAACGTTTATGTGTTTATGTAACCTAAACAAACTTTAAACGCGTTTTTCTCGAAACAACGTATTTCGACGGCTTGTTGATAAAATCTTCGCAACTACTGAACCGATCCTTATGACATTTCAACCACATATTGTTCACAGCTAAGCTATAGCGCATATCGAGAAATTTTTTAAAAATTTGATATTCACTATTTCTTGCCAAAAAACGATTAAAAAACACGTTTTTTTTTGTTTTTTTTTTCGAAAAATGTCCGCCATTTTGTTATTTTTGCATACATAAAAAATCGTATGATATGCGCTATAGCCATTAACATACTGAATCTAAAACCGTTCGATTTTTTTTCGAATGATCCATCTCCGTGATTTCATCAACAGCGCAGGCCTACCATTTTTTAGGAATCTTTTTTAACTACCATTTTCGTCTATAAATAGTGACTTAGATAAGTAAATTAAAAAATTTAGATGCATTTCGAAAGTGTATTTATTAAGTGTAGCAACTTTTATATCAATATCTACAGTAATATAAACTATAGTAATATAAACCTATCAAAAAATTCGTGAAAATAGCCTTTTTAGCGTCTAAAGTGAGAAGACCCCTTCATATCTGCAGAAAAAAATCGCACGTGATCAAATACTTAACCATTGCTTACTTAGTTTTGGACTTTGAACGCGAATATCTCGGCCAGTTGACGCTAAATATTTAAAAAAAGTGTTTTGCTCGCAATGATAAACCGTATGTGCTGATCAAGGGTACCCTAGTATGTGAGTCCTCGGAATATATATATATATATATATATATATATGTGTGTGTGTGTGTGTGTGCGTGTGTGTGTGCGCGCGCGCGCGCGCTCGCGCTCGCGTGCATGTCCGTGTATGTTCATGTTCGGATGTATGCATTGTGCTGTACGTACGTGTCAGAGCTCGACAAACGTTCATGCCCATAGTCTCGAACGGCAAACTGGCGCGGACTCTGGCGAACGGCAAATACCCGTAAACTGTATGGAGTTGCGTACAGAACAAACCTATGTGAACCGCAACATGGCAAAGCCCCGGAACTTCGATATGTTTTGATGCCGCTGTCATTTTTTCGGAAAGTGGCAATGTAGTAGTACTGCGAGGCAAACTGATCGGTTAGGAGACTCGTATTAAAGGTATAAAAATAACAGCCGCGTGAAGAGTTCTTTTTGTCACGTGTATTTAACGTGGCAATGATGAAATACCCATTTTCCCGGGCATTTTCAAATTCACATTGTCATTGGCAATGAGGCCCAAGCCCTGCGAGTTTTGGGTTCCGAATTGTGATCGTCGAACAAGCTCCAACATCAAAAAGCCCCGTTTCCCCATTGCTAAATGGAGCTTTCGTAAATAAGCTCCAATTGCGTTATACGTCGATCAAGCATTTCCTCTCGTCATTCGTCACCTTTGATCTTCTTTCGTTCGCCTCACGGCGTGTGGAAAAAAAGAGATTAAAAAAAAGAACCAACAAAATCTCAACAAATTCGTTCCAATCAGTTTGATGGGGGAATGTCCACGCACTTTATTGAAACGCGGATCAAAACGGTTGGCGCATTACGATTATCCTCGCGTGACTGAAGCGAGACCAAAAGCTGGAAAAGCGGCTCGTTCCAACTGAACCACTTACCTCCAGGCCTTTTGTCGGTTTTCCGTCGAGCTCGTTTTATTGTTTGTCATCGTTTCGTTTCAATTTGTAGCTACGCACGTGTATCGTATTTTTTTTCCGCCCAGGTTGATGCGAACGACGCAATTTTAAAGTGGCCGTACCAAAAGGCTTTGTTTGGGTGAAAGGGTCTGCTGGTTACAATCGTTGGTGATAACGAGCGAGGCCTGGGCCGATGACCATCAAGCGTCACGGACTTTGTTAACTGATCGTCGGTGGGTTCATTCGATGCGTCGGATCCTGGTGTTTTTTTTTTTTTTGGTATTGCACTTGCGAGGTGCTCGTAGCTTCCGGGTCGTGAAAAGTTCGGGCGTGTGCGTCAGCTTCGAACTGGTGAATGGTTTGCTCTCGTTGATTGCAGTTCCCCCGCAATAGCACGTTTTTTTGCGCCGCTATTCTCGTTCTCGTGCTTTTTCTTCGACCCTCATCATTTTCTGCCTTGTTTCCAAAAGACAAAGGAAAAAGGCATGGTTGCATAGGATACAAATACAAACTGGAAATCCTTCCAGGATCAATCAAACTCTCAATCACGACCGCAAACCCCGTCCAAATAATCGGGATCTCTGGTTATTGGCGGCAGAGCCAATGGCGAGTTGACTGGAATTTCATTGTAGCAACGAAAACATTCGGAAACCATAAAGCTATTCTCCGGAGGCGATGTAAGATTGCCGTACGAATTGGCGAGATCAACAAACAGCAACGGGGCAATCTCTGATTGATGGAATTCCATCCTTTTTCGTCCTCTCTCACTCTCCTTAGCTCTCTTCTCCACTTCCCTTCCAAGCTTCGATCCTCTCGCGAACACCTCGATATTCCCCGACAATAGACTTCGTGCCGTTTCAACGGGCGAAACGGTACGAACGAGACGAGAGCAAGATTTTTCTGCTGCTGTCGGGTGCTGTGAACGGGGCTCTACAGCCCTGCGAGTGTTCGGGGAGCTCGCATTCCGCTCTGATTCGAACCGATAATAGCTCGGCATTCCTTGGATGGATGTCTCTGTATCACGAACAAGCCATACACCGACTCACTCTGCTCCGCTGATGCTCCGTCTCAGCCTTCCAGGACCTGAAACCTTTTCGTCGGCTGGGCTATTTCCGGACCGCCCTCTTTCGGACTTCTGGCTTGATGGAAGACCGAAGGAAAAACACGGACGAATCAGCGATAAAGGTCAATCACCTCTGATTCGCATGAATTAATCAAATGCGCTCGGAAGTACAGAGGGTAATCTCGAAATTGTTCCTGGGGATGTGAGCTGATTGGGCAAATACATCACTGCAGGCCTTGGATGGTTGGAATTTACTGCTTGGTCTATTCCCACATTTTGCAGTTAAAAGGCAATACAGGAACATTCTTCTGAGCCAAAAGTACTCGAGAACAATTCGCCCATCTACTATTATCTAACTATCAACATTCTAATTCCAGATTCATTGATGGGGGAGAGGCTTGTCCAGTCGTCAACTTCTGTTTTGACACCTGGTAGATTTTGGTAGACACTTCATATTAAATCGGAAGACTGCATGTACTAGTTCAGTCGTCAGCTTCTTTTTAGACACGTGGCAGTTGTTGATCAACAGTACAAAGATAGCAGATTTGAAGTCACCCTACTGGAGGCATTAGTGGCGCAACGCGTTCCAAATCCGTTATTTCCGGCCCGTCCGCTTTTCCAGTTTCTCTTTGCCCATTGTTACATATTTAACGCGCCCCGAATAGCGCTCGGTCACTGAGGAAACACGGTTAGTAGTTCGAGACGCAAGTACCGCAGATATGGCGATGGACAAGAGCACGATAGTCCGTAGCTTTGTGCAGACTCGGCTAATGCAGCGTTGTCAATTGGAAGTTGGGAGTTTTAGGGCTTTCGGTAAGGACGTAAGAAGCAGCGATAAGATTGGAAGTATGGAAAGTGGATATTACGAAAACGCAGAAGGTTTCGGTTAGGTGGCAGTTGTTCGGAGTACGAGGGTTACAACCGTTTGGAGGCTGTCTCACGGCACTTCTCATCAAGTACCTATCGACCCATCAAAATTGGGGTGCCCGGCGAACATGTGTGCCTCAGGGATCAAGGCCTCCATTCGGCTGGTAAAGTGAGCCTATTTCCGGGTCTCAGCGTCCGGTGTAGCGGGAGTAAAAAAAACGACGTGTCATCCATTTCGCACCCTTGGCCAGCCGTGCAAAGGGTCGCAATGGGATACTTCTTACCTTGCAAATTGCCACGAATGGATACGGTTGTTCGCAAAAGGGCAAAGCACCACTCGGACACCTCGGGTGCCTCATTTGTGGGCTTACGCGCGTGTAATTTTTTACCTATCGGCTGTGTGTTTTGCAGACAGCAGTGACCATTCTGCAGGTTTGGTACTTCTTCGCGATGTACATACCTGCAACAAGAATACGATTTTTTGTTTTAGTTATACTTCGCCTGCTTTGAGGCGCGTAATGATTTCGTTTATACGTGTAGGTCGGTAGGGTGGACTGTTTCGGAGGAGAGCTTGCGGGGCCGAGACAAAGCTCAAAGTCCTACGTCTCGTTTCCGACCAGGAATTAAATATGCAATGGTCCACGAAGCACACAGCCACGCATGCACGTGTATGCTTCATATGCCAGTCTCGTGTGTGAGCTTGAATATTTACGCCGCTACGTACACGCTTTGTCTCTGTTAGGCTGAGAGGCAGAGGTCACGCACCGGCTACTGGTCTCTCCCTGATAATGCTCTCGTATCTTTCAACTCTCACTACCCCGCTCTGTACATACACTCCAAGCGGGAGAGCACTCGTACGGGCTACGAGTTATACGCGTTTGTGCAAAAGAAAGAAGGAAAAAACGCGGACGAAAGATAAAAAAGATCCTCCCTTATGGGCCCGCGCCCGTTACGGGCGGAAAAATGATGATGCGCATGCGAACACCATCGCATTCAATTTGCCGCAGGACCCGCATCAGCATTGATGGATCAAGGGATACCTGCTGCTCGTTCTCTATCATTTAGAAGAAAAATCTGGCGAACCCGAATCTCGGAAGTGGTTTAATCAATTTTGAATCACGAACTAATACAGGCAACTCACAATTTTTCTAGGGCTATAAAAAAAGATGCTCGTTCATTGTTCTTCATCATTGAGAATTAAAATCTGGCCATCATGAATCTTGGAAGATGTTTCATTTTTTGTTTTACGAATTGATCCAGTCGATTTCCTATTTTTCGAGAGCTGTTAAAAAAATATGAATAACGAAACGAGCATCCGGCTCCTTACGTGACTCGTTCTTCATCTTTTTGAATACAAATCTGGCGATGCCGAACCTGGAAGATGATTAATTTTTGTGGTTCACGAATGAATACGGTCAATTCATAATTTTTCTACTGCTAAAAAAAATAGCTCGTTTCGTTACATGTTCTGTATCATTTTTAATAAAAATGCGATGACTCTGAATCTTAGAAATTAATCAAGTTTGATTTATGAACTGATACACTAAAAAAAGGGTGCTTGTTCCTTTACTCTTTTTCTATTATTTTCGATAAAAAATATGGTGATCCCTCATCTTGGAAGATCATTAATTATTTTACATTCACGAATTGGTATAGTCACTTCGCAATATTTTTCTACCGCTATGAAAAAGGATGGTTTTTTACTCGTTCTTTACCATTTCCAATAAGAATCTGGCGATTCCACATTTTGGCCGATGATCAATTTTTGTCAAGTCTCGAATTGATACAGTCAATTCACAATTTTCTAACGCTAAGAACTCGTTCTCGATGATTTTCAATACAAATTTGACGATCCTTCATCTCGGAAGATTATTGATTTCGTTGATTTCCGAATTGATAAAGTCAATTCCCAATTTTTCTGCCGCCAGTAAAAAGAGACGGATCAATGAAAGACGCGAAGGGACAAGACGTCGTCGACTTTGCACCCAATTCTCCTCGACACGCTGGACTCTGGATATTCCTAGGGACCTCGCGATAATCTTTCGGACTGTAAACGTTGCGTCGTTTCGTTGGTGCCTCGCGGAGGAATTCAGCACAATTGCGGAAACTCTATGACCGGGACGTTATTCCTGAACGTTCAGAAATCGTTTAATGACGCGACGTCTATTAAACGCGAAGCCCGAGTAAAATCCCGAGGGGAAAGTATATTCGCGTCTATGCTGCACCCTATTGTGCAATAGCGGCTATAGCGAGAGGTTAATCTATATGTACAATAATAATCGGGAAACGAGGGTGTTAGCCAGAGACTGCATATACCTAGGTACAGAGAAAAGCACTTTTGTCGTACAAAGAAACGTCATCTGGCCAGAAGTGCCGAGACTTACGGTCTTCGTACACTCGTACAGACATCTTTTCCGCGGGGATCGTAAAAACTACCGGTGGAGTGCATCATCGACTTCGAAACTGTAGTTGAACCGCGACACGATAAACTTATGGTTGTCTAAGTTCAAGACTTTCCAGTTGCCTCGCTGAAATAAAGCGGCGGTCGTATTTCATTGTCCATCAAAGAGGGACTTGACAAGGTCCGGAACTGCCTCAGCTGCACCGTCTGATTAAGACCGGCGTGCCGCGATAAAGATCAACGCAGGATTCACTCTTGATTCAATGCAATAGTCACGGAGGCAAATTTCATCAAGCGAGTTGGCGCCGAATTAAGCGAAACGAAGGAGCTCGCTGCCGGAAGCTCTCCGACCCGTCGCTGGAAACTTGTTACTTCGAAACCCAAGCACCAAGGAGTACATTGAAGCCGGGACCGTTGGAAACTTTGCGGCATCCGAAGATGGATCAGTTTTTCGGTTCATTTGACTCACAAGTGAGCGATTCGCTAGCCCGAGCTTTTTTTACCCGGTCAACGATGCCAAAATGTGCGGGTCAAGAGGACCTAGCTTGAGGACCAAGCTGGAGAGCCAAGTTAGGAGACCAAGCCGGAGGCCGTACGCTCCGATGACATTAAGAGGCAAGCGGACCTGTTGGGACCCCCCATCAGGGCATGAAGATGCCACAGTAACTTCAACGGTGCCATTGGGATCCCAACTGTGAAGTAGCATGGTAGCATGAGAATACTGTCTGCCGGGGCGTTGTTCACCGAATTACGAAGCTCGAAAGCTCCGCTCCGAAGGAGAGCCGCCACGAGTTCGACGCTAATCAAGTTTGCCATCGCTCAAAGTACGAACAGAGAGTTTCAATCCAAGGGTGGCTGCATAGACGGAGTGAGGTGGCGAGATGAATAGGCCAGAGAGAGAGAGAGAGAAAGAGAGAGAGAGGGAGAGCAAGAAACGGAGCCGAGCGCGAGAGAGTAACATTCCCAATTGCAGCGGCTGCACGAGGAGCCAGAATAGATGGAGTACGAATGAGAGAGGTTGGCTGCGTTGGTTACATTGTGTATTCATGCGGCGTATATCATCCTTTGGGCCGTATATAGTCCCCGTATGTGTCTGTGCGAAGGTGAGCGAGGACGTTTCATGGGACACATATCCGCATACCGTATTTCCGAGACGTACGATAACACCGTGCATTGGCGGTCGAGTCATTCGCGCGGCCCCGCTATTACTGCCAGTGCACCTGCTATTTCAACTGCGATTTGTGACAGTGCGCCAACTCGAGCAAGAGTTATACCGTTCGTGTCCATTCAGCGCTGATGGACCGTAGCGCTCCGCCGGGAATGGATAATGAAATACGCTGTTGGGCCACGAAGGGAGGAAGCGCTGGGCGGTGGAGGCTTGTCTTATGAACCGGATGCCCCTGCTGTGAGAAGGATCTCTCGTGGAGATGATGCCCAATGGAAGTGGTGTATGGCGGATAAGATCAATCGCAGGTTGCATTTTGGGTATCGGGGCATGAGCAAAGAAATGGACAAATAACGAAGCTCCAGTGGAAGTTCTCGCGCGAGCTAGATAACTAATTAGCAATGAAAAAAGGAATCTGCTATTGGTTGGCTGGGACCGTGCGATGGAGGTCCTGCTGGAGATATTATTTCATATCGTATCTTGAATTCTCTTTTTTCAAGAGTGGATATAGATGGTTGGGTGATTAAAAAAGATCGTAACAAGCAGAAAGAGAGGGCGAGAAAGAGAGAGAAAGAGAGAGAGAGAGAGAGACAGAACGAAAAATGGAACGCAAGTGAATAGAAGTGAGGCAAGTTGTACTTAAAACATATCCCTCTCTCCCGCTCCCCCTCTCTCTCTTATATATATACCTATATATTTGCATTTTCCTTCGTTGTATACACACCGGCGGTACAGCTCGGTTGCTGAAGCTAGCACGCGCGCACTTTAAAGACCCGTCGAGTAGATACTAACGATTTCCCGCTCGACCCAGTTCCGCACACCAGAAAGCCCGACGGGTTTCGCGGGTTTGTTCCCTAACACCAACGCCCACCGCGAACTTCTTTCTGTCTCTGCGTACATTTCGTCAACCACAAACGCATATATATACACCGTGAACAGGAATTTACAAGACAGACGTCGAGGACCGTCCTCACAGTAGCCAATTGTCCCATACAACCGCATGTAAGCTCTGATGTTCCCGAAATCTTGAGACACGTGCAAGCATATTTGAATACACATATATGTATATATATGAGATGTATTTGTTCAATGGAATGAATCATTTTTTAAATCACCTAATATTCCAGTTTTTCAATGAATGATTTGTTGGCATCCTTTATTGACGGATTTATGCCGAAAAAGTGTCGGGCTGACCAAATTCGTAACTCAAGGATGCTAGCAAATTATTTATTGAAAAAATGGAAAGTTGGGTTAATTTGACAAATTATTTATCCCGTAAAAAGAACAAATAACTGGGATAATCAAATATTTTAGCGATCAATATTAATATTTGGTTGATCCAAGTATTTTTTTTGTCTGAGTACGTAAATCTTTCTATATAGATATACACTCTTGGCCAAGAGTGTAAGAACCCTGTAATTTTTCTATCCGTACAAAAAATCGAATATCTCAGCGGGAAAAAATCGTAAATCAACTTACCAAACGGCGTTTTGAAGAGGATCATTTTGCTTTGCTTCATTTTGCTTTTTTATTTTTATTTTGGCGATTTTTTTGTACTCGGTGTGTCATTTTGAAAATGCTAGGTTTTCACGATTTTTGCACTTCGCAGAATCGCGTGCTGGACTTAGAAAAAATAGTAATCTCACTATTTAGTGACGAGATCATTGATTGGGAAACCACTAGCTTTAGTTTCGTTCAAAAGAAAAATTTGCAATTTTTTTATTGCAGAGTAATTATTTTTTTTCTTGAAAATACGGCAGGTTTCCGAAAACGCCGGCATTATGCGGCGTAACTTGAAAACTTTGAGATTTGGAATATTTAGTCTCAGGGGTAAAAAGTTGTATTTTGTTATTTTGGAGTAACGAAATTTTTTTCAAAATCTTTTTTCAAAATTTCTCCGTGTCGCTAGTTTCGGTTGATAGTGGACGATTTGTTTCATTAATTTATTGTCGGTACTTTGAAATAAAGATATTTTAATGTGAGTATCAAGAGAACAAAAGGTACCTACACCCGTGGCCGCAAGTATTATGCACCCCCATAAGATATTGATATTTTAAAAAGTACACAAATCTATTGCGTTGAAGTAAAGCTAAGATAGCATCATTAAATATAAAATTAAACAATAGAAAACCTCTTTTGGTGAATTGCTAAACATCTGGACCGTAAAAACACTAAACATGTGCGTCATTTCAATTTCGACAACAACTTTTACCAGTCTTCAGTTGCTAATTTCAGAGTGGAGGATCCCTTTTCTCCTATTTCATTAGTAATATTCGTTTCTGCCGAAGAGTGGTTACTTTATTTTTCCCGATTATCTTTGATTTGACTGACTGTAAGTTTTCATTCGTTTAACTCCATAAAAGCTCAGAACGTCACTTGCTTCATACGACCTATAAATTAAATGATGTATCTTTTCTCCTCTTGATATTTTCATTAAAACATCTTTGTTCCAAAGTAACGGCAATTAATTAATGAGGCAAATCGTCGACTATCAACTAAAACTAGCAATACGAAGACATTTTGGAGAAAAAAAAATCGAAAAAAAATTTAGCAACTACAAAAAACCAAATTACTCTGCAAAAAATCGCTATGTTTTGTTTAAAAAACGAAACTAAAGCTAACGGTTTCCTTTTCAAAGATCTTATCTTATCACGAAAATCGTGAAAAACCGGCATTTTCAAAATAACGTACCGAGTATAAAAAGAATCGCAAAAGTAAAAATAAAAAGCAAAATGAAGCTGAATTTATCCTCTTCAAAACGCCGTTTGGTAAATTGGTTTACGATTTTTTTCCGTTGAGATATTCGGTTTTTTGTCTAGATAGAAAAATTACAGGCTGCTTTATACTTTTGGCCAAGGGTGTATATATACACATATATGTATAAAATATGTTAAGATATTTAAATATATTATTATGAACATATATATATATATATATATATATATATATATATATATATATATATATATATATATATATATATATATATATATATATATATATATAATAATAATAATAATAAACATGTAAAACCGACATTCGTGGATGGGCGGTCGGAATTCGGCTCTGGCGATACTTCGAGTTAAGCAACATTGTGCGCGGCCAATACTTGGAGACCGATACTTCTGATACCTTGGTGTTGAAACTTGAGTTTAATTCTGTGCACCAGAGAATCAGAAGGATAGAGAGCCGTCTATACCGGTACGGGTTCTCTACAGTTTCCCCGTACCCTTGGCAAATGCGGTGTAGTGTAGCTTAAGACGTATGTGAACGCAACGGAAAGTCAGGTTAGATTGCGAAGTGCGGGTTGGGAATGATAGAAAAAGGTTCGATTAGGAAGCGTTATACGTGAAAACCCGCAAGGAAAATCAGGAACTGCTATAATAAACATGGAAATATTTGAGCATTCGTTAGTTCAATGGAATAAATGATTCTTAAAATAACCTAATAATACAATTATAATAATAAATAAGTAATGTAGTAATGAATAAAATTATAATGATTAATAAAGTAACCCACCCTTATAATTACAATATAATAATTAAAAATCAGTTGAGAGAAATCATTCACGCGCAAGCAATTTGACAACGCAATAAAATAAGGCATATGGAGATATTACACGTCGACGTGAGATTTCGAGCATCGGCTACCCATACATAGTTCGTACGATCGTCACCGTCTGCATTCTCTCGTCTTTCTATCATTTGGCGCCTATTTCTAGCCGGTTCCCCCGAGGCTTAAGGGGGCGCGATAGGAGGCGACGACACTGGAACACGCGCTCTAACTGGATTTCGCGAAGGGAGCGAGATTTTATCGAGACGCGCGAACCTCATCGTATACGCACACGGTCGTTCGGCTACGACACTTTTACGGTACGATCTGCTCGTCGGATCGACACGAGCACTGCACGACTTACACGTTCGTCGTAAAGAAAATCTGGCGAAAGAGAAGAGGAGAAAGAAAAATAAATCGGGCGATCCCGATCGTAAAGAATTTCGAAGGAGAACGTACGGAAGGAGAACGTACGGAAAGAGAAAGAAAAAAAAACGCGCCGGCACGACGTCTTCGAGAATCTAAAACAGTGGAAAATAACACGAAGTCAAATCGACGTTCGCTGCGAGGATACGAGAGCTGTAGTCTAGTAAAAGAGACGAAAACCCAGCACTTTTTGGCGTAGAATATGAACTTTTGACTGAAGGTAGATAGTTGCATACTGAAAGTAACCCCAATAAAATGATGCCGCTCAACTCGCCCCAACCCTAAAAAATAGGGGTTGAAAACTGAAAAATCGCCGTATCTCGATAATTAAAAGCCCGATCGAAAAGGTTTCAAACAAAAGTTGTTTGCAACAATAAAATTCGGATAATGTTATCTGACATTCAATCCCCTATCACTGAAAAAAGCGGCACAAAAACGAGTTGAAAATTCGGGGTTGATGCGTGTGCGAGCGGAGTAGACATATCGCTGCCTCCTTGTCTGGGTCAGTGGTGCTCTCGTGTTTTTGTGCTTCTATTTTCAAAGATAGGGGATTGGACGGCAGATAACTTTATACGCATTTTATTATTCCCAACAACGTTTCTTTGAAACACTTTTTAATCGAGCTATTCATTATCGAGATACGGCGATTTTTAAGTTTTCAACTCCTATTTCTTAGGGTTGGGGCCAGTTGAGAGGCAACATTTTATTGCGGTTACTTTAAGTATGCAACTATCTACCTTCAGTCAAAAATTCATATGCTGAGCTAAAAAGTGCCGGGTTTTCGTCCCTTTTACTGGACTACTAGTGAATAAAAGTGCGTACCCCCACGCCGCCCTTCTCGGGCCACCAAACGATCGATCGTTTCCTCGAGCTACGAGAGAAAAGTCAACGCGTTCGTCTTCTACGCAGAATCGGAAAAGCCGTGAGGAAAAAGAAGAAAATGAAGAAAAAAAACGAAGTTGAGACTTTGCGCGATAAAGTCCGTACAACCGGAAAAAATGAAGCGACAGATTGCTTCGGCGGTTTAAAATCGCTCCTACAGAGGAGAAAGTATGAACGATTGGGAGAGAGAGAGAGAGAGAGAGAGAGAGAGAGAGAGAGAGAGACCATACAAAAATGATACAAAAGCTAGGTAAAAAGAGAAATAAAGACAAAAGCAAATAAACAAGAAGGGGATAAAAATCATGTTGTAAACAAAGGTGGTCACAATGAATTATTATTAAAAAATAGAATTTTAATTGGCTTTGAATTCGTATTTGTTTCATCATTAGTATATTTTATATTCAACAAGTATTAAATATAACTCATTCAATGAAAAATAATAATAATAATAATAATATGTTAATATAATTATTATTACTACAATATAATATTAATAATAAATATATAATATATATTATTTTTATTATTATGAGTAATAATTTAATATTTAAAAATATTGTAATATAATTTCAATATCACGTGATTTAATTTATCACCTAAATTTGAAAAACGTATCCCAATTTTTCAATACACTTTATATGTTATTACTGTGATAACGGTATACATATGAAATAACCGATTATCGAAAACAATTTACATACATATACCTAGATATATATTTCCCAAAATTCGTTTTTTTCCAATTTTATTTCACGTTTGTAATGCTCGATGTAAAAAATGACTTACAATTTTATTAACCCTTTGCACTCGAAGCCTTTTTTGCTGGGCTAGAAAGTGGTGAGCGAGAGTCACCTCTCGAGTGCAAAAGCTTAATATATTGATTAGTTAATTAAGTTTTATATTATAACTGATATTGAAATTAACAAATATATAGTTTATTGATTTATTTATAGAGCGTAATACATTCTTTCTATCGAGCATTACAAATATGCAATTAACATTGAAAACAACGAATTTCGACCTATATAAATATATGTATGCAAATTATTAACGATAATCGGTTATCAATTCTGGGCGATAGTGGCAACGTGGCGCTACTCGAACGTGTCCTATCACGCGGGTTAGGGTCAAGTACTTTTCGGACTCTCGAGGTACATCGAAGTATGCGAAAAGCATGGAAAGCCCGGCGGCGCACGAGAGAGGGAGAGACCGAGAGAGAGAGAGAGAGAGAGAGAGAGAGAGAGAGAGAGAGAGAGAGAGTGCACTCGGTATCGCGTTGAATAGCCAGGTTTGCACGCGCCATCGGCCAAAAATTCGGCGCCAGCGTTCCCTATCTACGATCTCAATGTACGTAAACTGCCGCAGCCATGCGAACCCTCATTTTCAACGTTTTGGCCCCTTTAGCACGGAGTTAAAAAAAATGGCGCCTCCGTGGCCAATCCTGTTGTGTGCAATGCAATGGGTCAGCGGAATTTTATCGCTCGCGATCCTGCCTACACGGAGGATTTGTTTGTTACGCGCAAAGTTTTATTTTTTGTTTATAATAGCCATAAAAAAGGGCGATAGTTTTTAGTAGCGTGGCCAAAAATAACTATACTACGAGGACGATAAAAAAGTATGGAATGGGACGTATAGTAAATACTTAGGAATGTGGAAGGATTGAATAAAATTTGGAAAGTAAAATTAAAGGAACAAAATTAAATTTAAGGTAAATAAATAAAAAATGTAGACGAGGGACAAAAATTAAAATAAAATTTAGAGGAAATATTTTGAAATTTGAGGAAAGTGAACAGAAATTATTTAAAAAACTTCGAAACGGCGAAAAAAAATGAAATAACAGAAAATAAATCCCGAGGTAAAAGCATTGTTAGTCTGCCTTCGAATTGCTACAACAAACTATTAATTCCGATGAAGAATTTTATTTTATTTAACTAATTTTGACCATTATCGTCAGATTGGGAAAATTATGAGGAAGATATAAAGTATAGAATGAATAGTCTAACAAGTACTTAGGAATGTGGAAAAAATATAGAAAGTAAGAAAAATAAATAAATGATAATTGGAAAATAAAATAAGGAGAAGGAAATTAAATTTAAGGTAAACAAATCGAAAATATACAAGAACAACAAAGATTAGAATAAAATAGAGGGGATATATTTGAAAACGTGAAAAAGAAGAAAAAGGAATATATAAAAACTGTAGAAAGAGTGAACATTTTTTTAATAAAATAAAATAAATTCCGATAAAACGTTCCTCTGCTCCCGAATTGCTGGGACAAATTATTAAGTCCAGTTTCGATAATCGTCGCTCAATCGAGAAAAGGCGTCTCGTGTCGTTTCGAGCGAGTTAATTAGCTCGAAGGGGGGGTCAAGAACGCACTGGTAGGCCGCGACTTTGGGCACAAGAGAGCGGAAGTGCATGGGTGGGTTGCGGAAGCCGGGGAGCAGTTTCGTCAAAGAATCTCTTTTCTCTCGATTCTCGTGTATTTCTGAGACGCACGGGTTCGCATACACACACGCTGCATGTACTCGAGGAAGTGAGCAATGCTGAGCTTCGTCATTCAAAAAACGACGCTGCATCGTCGGCGTCGTTGGGGTTGTTGGCTCTCTCTCTCTCTCTCTCTCTCTCTCTCTTTCTATATATATATATATATATATATATATATATATATATATATATATATATATCGCAACGCTTATTACCACGAGCGTTTCTACGATTCTCGGCCGAGTTCTTTTCACATTTGCCATCGTGGTGGTTCACCCTAAACGGCAAATTAGCGCCATTCTTACGATTACTTGAATCTCCCCGAGTTTTCCAGTTTTCATGGAAATTACTGAATGAAATAAAGCTGCTCTGTGCGACGCTTAACGAGAAAAGGGTCGTTATTAATCTATAAACCAGGAGGCAGAGAGGAAAGGAGAGAAGGAGAGAGAGAGAGAGAGAGAGAGAGAGAGAGAGAGAACGAGAGAGAGAAACAGAGAGAGAGAGAGAGAACGAGACAAAACTGCTTTTTTGTCCCCGCCCTACCCAAACCTTATTTTAGGCCCAGAGAAAGAAAATAAAGAGAAAATCCAATGCAAATGACTGCGAACTAGGGGTAGTTTCACTCCTACCCGCCATCAATTTTCCAGTTTCCTCTCGAGAGAATCTCGCGGTCGCAAGTGTCCGGGTTGAACGAAACACATATACATATATGTGTCTTTGTGGATATATATATATATATATGTGTGTGTGTGTGTGTGTGTGTGTGTGTGTGTGTGTGTGTGTGTGTGTGTGTGTGTGTGTGTGTGTGTGTGTGTGTGTGTGTGTGTGTGTGTGTGTGTGTGTGTGTGTGTGTGTGTGTGTGTGTATGTGTGTGTGTGTGTATGCGTGTCTGTTTGTGTATGTATATAATTTTCTTTGTTATTGAATGGATTATGTTCAACGAATGTAGAATATAATTGATTCATTAATAATAAAAAAACAATATCTAATAACATTATACACGCGTAATAAAAGATATATAATAATCATAAAAATATAATACAACCATACAATAATATTTTATTATATAGTTACAAAAATATTATTATAATTATATAATAATTTTACTTCAACTCAAGTATCTGCACCAAGGTATCAGAAATATTTGCTTCCCGCTCGCTGCTTGATGCGCCAGTTGGTGCACGGCTAACAAGGGGACAGTACGGCAGTCGGATTTTTGTAATTTTTCGTACTCATGGTACGCGAAGTTCAGAGCTCGAATATTAATATCCCAAAGCAGTTCGACGCCATATTCAGAAATTTTCGAGAAAATTGACTTTGAAGTTTTCGAGCGCACTCTTATCCCACAAAGATGCAACGATATTCGAACCGGGCTCGTGGCGTACACGGTAGCGCTCGAGTCTAGTAATCGCGGGGTCGCTGGTTCGAGTCTCACTGCGAATTTTTTTTTTTTTTTTTTTTTTCATTTTTTTTAAATGAAAAAACGCAAGTCATATTTTTAATTATCTCTTGATTATAAACATACATTTTCAAGTATCAATATTTATAACCAACAACATTTTTAGGATGAAAATGAAAAACGTCGGGTAAGGAATTGAATACTTTATTATTCGGTCTGTATTCGTTTGTTTTATACATCGGGTGTAATGTTACACGAGCCAGAGTGATAACCATCGTAAAAACAAGGAAAACAGTAATTTTCACGGCATCTCGCACACCGTACAAACGCTGCATTGTTACATTCGCAATTTTTTTTTCAATACATCGATCGGAAAACAATCTTCATTCACGTTCATGAAGATTTCTCTTTGATCGCAAAGTTTCGAAGCAAACCACGCATATCTGATCATGTTATTGAAGACCGGAGAAGACAACTGATGAAGACGCCGTATCCCTTCCACCCGTTCTGGAATTCCCAGAAATCTTTTGTGCACAAGCAGCTTTGCCCGCTCCGCAGGTAGTTTATCAGGACAAAGGCAAACGATGTACGCAGAACTGTTATTCACAATATCGACGGTTGCCAAAGCAAGCGTTATATTCACATATTTCAACATTTATTCTTCTATTTATATTCCTATTAATCTACAAGGGAGTTTATGTAAATATTATTACTGGATATTTTTACGTCGCCTATTCGCAATTTCAAGCAAGAGATAATCAAAAATAAGACTTGCATTTATCATTGACAATTATAATTACATATATGTGAATTAGCATAGATTTTATGCTTTTTATCCCGGGATTATTTATTTATTTTTTTATAAATAATCACCTATTGTTATATATAAATAATATATGATCATATATGAGAAAATATATAATTATGTATAACTATAATGAATTTTGTACATAAATAACTATATATGGATTTTGTCCATATACAAACATTTATAGATATATTATATTAATTATATATAATAATATGTGATAATATACAACAAAAATTTATCGGGATATTTAAATGACGGAGGTATGCGAATTAAAAAAAAATGAAAAAAAAAAAAAAAATTTCGAAGTGAGACTCGAACCAGCGACCCCGCGATTACTAGACTCGAGCGCTACCGGGTACGCCACGAGCCCGGTTCGAATATCGTTGCATCTTTGTGGGATAAGAGTGCGCTCGAAAACTTCAAAGTCAATTTTCTCGAAAATTTCTGAATATGGCGTCGAACTGCTTTGGGATATTAATATTCGAGCTCATGAGTACGAAAAATTACAAAAATCCGACTGCCGTACTGTCCCCTTGTAAGCGGTCGCCGCTCCGAGTATTGACCGCGCACAATGCCGCTTAACACAAAGTACCGCCAAGCCGAATCCCAACTGCCCATCCACCAGTGTCGGTTGATTATATTATTATATTATAATATGATAATAATATAATAATATAAAATAATATTTATATAATAACACGGAAGCTAATATAATAATAACAATAACAATAATTATTATATATGTTTTATAAATAATGTTATTACATACCATTTTTATTATCAATAAATAAATAATTTTCTATATTTCATGAATATCAAATATAATACTAAACCCGATACAAATTCGAAGGCATTTAGCATCCTATTTTTTAATAATAAATAATTGTAACCACCATAATTTAGATAAATATTCTTTTCAATCGTCTGTCATCTTTATTTACTACCCTCCAAATACCTAACTGCGTATAGCTCATTGACTTTTATTTTTTCCAAGTGTGCGTGCGCGTATTTCAGCACAAATTGATCAGCGATTCCACTTCCGGTGATAAATGTTCTCGATTACATACGCTGCGCTTCATTGCTGCCCGAAGTCATTGACCGCCTATAATATCGATGGAGTACTGGAACCGCGCAGGCTCTCCGATATACTCGAAGAAGAAAAGCAGATATTTCCTCTCATTTGGTTAGTGCGGCTCGATATGCATATATATTTGGCTATACATACGTGTATGTCTGCGCAATGGTAAAAACCTCATCTTTCTCCACTCGCAAACGAGCCGAGAACTCGTCCCATCGACGTAAAACACTTCCGGCTCTTGAATTCAGGCTAACCCTAGTGTATGTGTCTGTATGTGGGTGTGCGTGAATCCCGACTGTTTTGCTTTCATCGGTCCTACGGGAACTCCCGTGGGACTCACCTGACGAGTCCCTGTCTCTCCTCCCTTCACGAGGATACACTGCCTTATTCGCTCGCTTCATTTCGTCTCAAAGCTTATATATGCATGTATATATATATATATATACTGGGAGCAAAGTGAGATGCGAATATAAGGCAAACGCTTAACGAACGAGTGCGCGATACTTCCGGTGAGGAAGTTCCGCGAGAGCTTGAGAACCGATGAAAAGTTTCGTAATATCGGAACTCGCGGGATCACAAAAGTTATACACCAAACCTACGTTCCCTATCGAAACTTTTGTTTCCGCGGCAGTGTTCCGGCGATTTCTCATTCCGCGATCACCTGCTGCCACCCTCTCTCGACCCGCGAGGCCACATCCTCGGCATTCGTCTCTATGGTCAGTTCCAACTGATCTCTTGTGTGCTCTGCTCTCTCTCTCTCTCTCTCTCTCTCTCTCTCTCTCTCTCTCTCTCTCCTAGTGCACTATTAAATATATCTATCTATCGAGATAGACAGAGGGAGAGAGAGAGACAGATAGATAAATAGTTAGATATCTACCCGTGCGGAAAACTGATAGGGCATCCCTAATAAAAATAAGGGCCTTTCAGGGCTTTCCTAGTGCTTTTCCTAGTAGGGATTTCCACAATGGGCCCAGACTTGGCCATTATCGGGATAAACTTGTAGGGATTTCCACAATAGGCCCCGACTTGGCCATTATGGGGATAAACCTGTAGGGATTTCTACAAAAGGACCCGACTTGGCCATTATAGGGATAAACCTGTAGGGATTTCCACAATAGGCCCAGACTTGGCCTGTATAGGGATAAACAAGTAGGAATCTCCACAATAGGCCCAGATCTGACTATTATAGCGATAAACCAGTATAAATAGCTTAGGCTACATGGTTGATGGTATTTCAATTATTCAAATCGATTATATACATCGATCGAATAATATTATCGAACGCAAATTGAGAAAAAGCGTAAGGGCATTAGCAAATAAAAAATCGACGATGAACACAAATATGCAGACAAACATCAGACAGTATTTATTTATCAAATTAAAGAAACCGTTTACATACATACAAACAATTACTCATGGTTTCACTCATACTCGTGCGGAAATTGAGTTGGGGCTGTGATCGGGCCCCAATAATATTCCCCTAACTTTATTCGGGCCCTAATCTGGAAGCCACATGAGGGCCGTTAGCGGCCGGTCACACTTTGTCAACAAGGGCCCTTAAAGGCGCAACGACCGGGGCCTTATAAATTGCCTCAATGGCGCCTCATCAAAACCATTTTAGCGCCCTGAAAATGCCTCAACGGCGCCTCATCATAACCATTTCAGCGCCATAAAATATCCGTATCAGCGGATATACGTGTATGTTAAATGCGTCAGGGTAAACCTGCATTTGTTTTTATGTAATTGTTCATGTGCATAGGTGTGGGCGTGAGTACATGTGTATGTATGTGTGCGCGAGTAGAAATGTGATTGCGTATTTGCATGTGAGCCTTTGTGAGAAACTGCTATGACAAAATTAATACAAAAAATAATCCATTCTAAGGAATGGTTGTGTAGTAGAAATAAAAAAAATATCTACTGAATCACTAGAATCTATTTCCATTGAGGGAAAGATCTGGAAAACAAAGACCAATTTATTTACTTATCCTACACAGTCAGATAAAGTTTATGAATGGAAAATATCAGCGAAGTCTTCAGAAGAAATAATTTTCCCTATGCTGAGTATTGAGCGGAAATTAGTTGCTATAAGAATGTCGAGAAAACCGGTTGGGACTGTTCACACTTATGCGCTAGCATTACCCCGTGTATGAGTGAAACCATGAGTAATTGTTTGTATCTATGTAAAAGGTTTCTTTAATTTGATAAATAAATACTGTCTGATGTTTGTCTGCATATTTGTGTTTATCGTTGATTTTTATTTGCTAATGCCCTTACGCTTTTTCCCAGTTTGCGTTCGATAATATTATTCGATCGATGTATATAATCGATTTGAATAATTTAAATACCATCAACCATGTAGCCTAAGCTATTTATACTGGTTTATCGCTATAATAGTCAGATCTGGGCCTATTGTGGAGATCCCTACTTGTTTATCCCTATACTGGCCAAGTCTGGGCCTATTGTGGAAATCCCTAGTGATTTATCCCTATAATGGCCAAGTCGGGGCCTATTGTGGAAATCCCTACAAGTTTATCCCGATAATGGCTAAGTCTGGCCCCATTGTGGAAATCCCTACTAGGGAAAGCACTAGGAAAGCCCTTATTTTTATTAGGGATGCCCTATCAGTTTTCCGCACGGGATTGCGACCGTTTAGGTAATAACTACATCGCGCTAAATTTTGAAAATTTGCCCCGTCATTGGACATCAAGACCTGAACATGTTTTCTCGACTTTTAAACCGTTTCTAAGATCTATCTAAGGGGACATTTTTCACCGATTACGAATGTCATCAAGTTTTTGTCGAAAGCTCGAAATCAGGCCGGCTAAACGCAGAAAACTAGTTTTCATACACTTTTGATGCCTTTTAAAATGAAAATTTCAGGTTTTGGGGTAAATGAATGGTGTATTCTTATTCCGGGGATGGAAATACATCGATAGGGACTTATAAAAAAAATGTACGTAGCTAGATTTTTTTCTGACCTCGGCTAAACAAAAGCTTTTTCACTGAATCGTCGCTCATTTGTTTTCCATTTTATCTTGACACTTCGCTTTACGCTCATTCTTTTCGTAATCGTTTCCTTTTCAAAATGCCGTTTGATTTATCGAGGTCCGATTAGTTTTCGATTTTTTGCAGAATTGCAAAGTTGGAACATCATTTTTCGAGAAATTTGTCATACACTATTCCTTCGGCTCTTTTTCGCCCATTATTTAAATGCACTTTCCGGGAGAACTATTTCAGATATCAGGATGATTTCGACGGCATTCTCTGAGTCTATCAGAATGATTTTCAAGATAAAAAAAAACGTACATTTTTGTGTAGCACCAGCAAGCACCCGTGAATTTCCCACATGCTCGTGAAAGCAGCACTCCACCATCATGAATAACACACAATCTGGTTCGATGTAAGCTCGAGCAGAGCTGTGATACCCAGCACCGAATGGTGCAACACAAACGACGACGCGTCTCGTGAAGCCCGCTGGACTCGGGCTCTGGAGTACTCCGCTGCTAGTCTTGCGGGCATGCAAAGCCCCGCAGTACATGGACGTTTAACGTTATAAAAGTCACGAGGAACGAGAAGCTTCGGAGCTTATCGCCTCCGGGCACATGCGCCATTATATCCAATATACCCGATATCCCATCTCGTCCTCCATATAGAGGTAATGGACAGACTTGCGGAGAGTGAACAGGCAGAGGGACCGAGAGAACGCCAGTGTCTTGCCGATGCCCTCGTTGTTGTTCTTGTTTGACATTCGCGGATAACGATTATGCATTATGGAGCCGTCTGCCGTCCCGAATACCGCCAAGAGGCGACTATCACGTGACTTGGAGGATGCCGGGTAACAGGTGTATTATTCATGGAATACTCTCCCATATATATATGTATACGTGTATATATTTATATTAAAATGGCAGTATGTGTAACACTTTAAATAGGCCATCCTGTATATAGATGGACCCATACAGCTTTTAGTTAAAACATTTTCTTATTACTATGGGTATGTAATATATATATATGGTGTTCCATTTAAAGTGTCACAAGCTGATATGTCAAAACGTAACCATTGTAATAAAAAATATTATAAATTAAAATGACATGGAAACTTATAGTTATAGTAACTTATAGCTACATAGTAAAAGTTATACAGTAACTTACAATAACTCAAATGAAAGATTTATAAGCTGAGATCTCGACACGTAGCCATGGTAAACAAAAATATTATGAATAAAAGTTGTTTGGTTCTGAGGAGAACTAAAATAGAGGTCTTCGGTTTTGTCTTTGGTTTCAAATTCGAAAGTTATGCGAAGCTCATCACCAGAATTGAAAATGGAAGTACCCTTTTTTTATTGTATATTACCAAGGTAAAGTCAAAAGCTCTTTAAAACAGCAGATGAAAGTATTTTTCATCAAAGTTTGACAAGTGGACATCTCTTGATGAACATATTTGTTCTATTGCAATGCGTAGCTTTTGTGGTTTCAGCTTCTGACACTTCACATGGTCCTCCCTGCACCCACCCACCCACACACACACACACACACACACACACACACACACACACACACACACACACACACACACACACACACACACACACACACACACACACACACACACATCTATATATATATACACATATATATAACGATTATGCATTGGAGTGCGATTCCAATTGTGGTATCAAGCTTTGTCGCAAGATTCGATTCGCGACTACAGTGCGGCCTCCAAATTCAATTATCCTATACTCGCGGATGAGTATACTCGAATATTATCAGACGAACCCACGTATCTTATACTTGCGTCGTATATATCTCGCCTTCTATTATTGCACTACATCGAAGCGCGAAAATCGAACGCAACGTCGTGCACCGCCGCCAGAACGTGACGAGATCTACATGGGGCAAATTCGTGCGGCAATCGTGGGATCACGTTGAGTCCCGGCGCGGTTTCGTGAGATCGAGTACAGCGAGGGTAAGGGAGTCTGCTGTGGCGGTTTCCGATGACGAGCAAGCCGCATATCAATATATATGAGTTTAGAGAGTTTCGACGCTGCATCGACAATGGATGTATGGCTCCTTCAATACTCCCACTCCTACGTACACCTCTGTACGGATATATGGGGACGTGTCTATGCACGGGGTGTCTCGAATCAAATAGTTCAAGCTTACATTTCAGAAAATAGAGGTTACAAGAAAAATGTTTCAGATAAAAGTTGTTTTGTTTCAAGAGGGAAGAAAAATGACAATGTCGACTCGACTTTGGGTATAAAAGTCAAGGACATGCGAACGTAAACTTCGAAATGTTTAATAAGAAACCTTATTTTTTATTGTATATTCTCATAGCTTACCTCGAGAGCTTTTCAAAACACTGGGGCTAAGTATTTTTTGATCCAGTATTTCTTTGGTTATGGAACTTGAAAGTTTAAAGTCTCGTCATTGGAATAATTCTCGATACGAAAATACTTATTCAAAGGGTTTTGAAAAACGGGTAAGATTCCGAACCCTCCCCGCGATCGAGCTGAAATTTTGCACAAACATTCCTTTGGATATTTTAAGACAACCCCTGAAGGGATTTTTGGCGACATGCAGTAGTTTTTGGGTTTGGGTTTGTTTGGGTATTTTTGTTTGGATAAAACGGAGAGCGCGATAACCTATATGGGTATGAACGGAGACCTAGCAGATATAAGTATAGTTGGCGCGCGTTAAAGAAAAAATAAAAAAAATCAATATCTCGAAAACTATTGCGAGTCGTCAAAAATCCCTTTAGGGGTTGACTTAAAATATTGAAAGGAAAATTTGTGCATAATTTTAGCTCGTTCGGAGAGGGGGCTTACCGGAATCTTACCCTTAAAAAAAACTTCAAAATACGATATCTCGAAAACTATTGCGAGTCATCAAAAATCCTTTTAGGGGTTGTCTTAAAATATTAAAAAAAAGGTTTATGCAAAATTTTAGCTCGGTCGGTGGGAGGGTTCGGAATCTTATCCTGAAAAGCTTCATCGGTGGCCTATAAAAATATACAAAAGAATAAGTCTTCTGATTAAAAATGTTGAAGTAGACCTTCACATGACCCTGATGGTTATATGCAAGGTCAATTTGACATTGTCATCTTTATTCCCGCATGAAACGAAAAACCTATTGTTCTAAGCTTTTTTTAAATTATCATAGGTATTCTTCCACGTGTAAGTTACAATGACTTTATCCGAGACACCCTGTACATATTTCAAAAAGCTTTCCCTATATATATATATATATATATATATATATATATATATATATATATGCTTCTTGATGCGAATGTTTGTGCGTATGCGGATTTAGGCACTCTGGGAAATTGGATAGATCGCCGAAAGCCGTCCGATCGTATACGATCCTCAGCTGCAGAAGTGACAACTGTTCGCATGGCGCCTGCACGGAACGAAAGCCCTATGATGCACGTCTCCGTGAAAAGCAGCATCGCGTATACCCTCGCAGAACGAACGAGTTCGAGAACTCCTTCGGAATGAGAGTTCACAGTTTGAACATGCGCGATGCTTTGCTGTATATATATATATATATATATATATATATATATATATATATATATATATATATATATATATATATATACACAATTGTAAGTGATTCGCAACAATTAAGGTCCCCTTAGTGCGCATAGAGAAAGTGTCGTCGCGAGCAGAATGCTTTTTTTAAAATCAATTTTGTGCGAAAAAAATTGGCCGAGATATTTCCGCACAACGTCCAAAGGTGACGAGGAATATCACTTGAGTGTGCGCCTCCGATTTTGTTGAAACTCATATATGTGATAAAGCATTGAGAACTATTGGACACGTATTTTTTTTATTGGTGGAAAACGGTTTGAAGAGGGGAAACGATCCTCAAGAAAAGCGTGCCGAGGGATGATTTTACAGTGTCGCCCATAAGCAGTTCACCGATCTAAATAAATCAAAAACCAAACTTCTTCGAATATAAAGCAATGAAAAATCCACTATAGAAGTATTGGAAGACAATTCAATTGAGGGGTGAACCACCTCTCCATTTGCCTTTTTCTCACCCCACACTTAGGAGGGTTGCATGAAAACGAAAGAAACAGGTATCATTTTGAAGAGGGGGCAAAATTCACCAGAATTTATAACGTTTTTCTTAAGGCCCCTCTGAGTTTCTTTCCATTAGCGGTTTCAAAAAATTTAAACAATTGATTGCTCGACGTTGTTTTTTCAAGTATTGAATCACAACCGAAAATTATTGAAACGTATTCTCTTTTGAGAATACGTTTTAGGAAGAAAAAAATGCACTTGTCTGAATGTGGATTCGAAGCCGCACTCGATCCCGCTTGCACATCCTGCGCGTGAGCGACATTTTAACAAAAAGCGTTTTGCTCGCAATGAGACACCCTATATGCTCACAAAAGGAACCCTAATGTAAATCACCCTGTTTATATATATATATATATATATATATATATATATATATATATATATATATATATATATATATATATATATATATATACACACACATATATAAACTCGTTCAGTCTCCTGACATTACTACTGATGTTCATACGAACCGTTATACCGCATAGAGTCCCTGATACTACGTGTAGCGTCCACGACACAAGCCACTGCGAGGAGAGAGTGCTTTATCACGAGAATTGCTGGTCTGTGCGCGCGCGCGCCCGCATGAACGATAGAATATATGATTTACAACGATGGACGCTGGATGTTTGCCCAACTATCGCCCGGACGCTAAGAGATAAGAATAATAAACTGTTTTTAAGCAGTGCGCGTACATGCGAGCCCTTCCTCGCCCCTCCTCCCGTCGAATCGATAAGTTCGCGATAGCCTTTTTTAAGTTCGCAATAGTTTTTTTTTTCCACGTCGTTATCGTACGACTGATGCAAGATGCACGAGATTTTTGTTTAAATTCTGTTTTCAGGTTCTTTTTGCTTTTCAATATACCTATATACACTGCCGCACGTAAAGTTACATATCTTGGAAAAAAAAGGTAACTGAATTTACCGAACGGCGTTTTGGAGGGATTAAATTCCGCTTTGTTTTGCTTTTTTGAAATATTTTTTATGACTTTTTTTCGACCCGGTATGCACTTTTGTAAGAGACTGTTTTTCGGCTTTTTTCGACAATCGAGAATTGGGCGCATGACTTATGGAAAAAAATTTTGTCATGTTTATGGAACGGGGTAGTAGGAGCTCCATTTTTATGTATTTTAAGATTAGTACGATTTTTTTGCAGGTACTTCATTTTTGGCTAAAACAGACAAATTTTGGAAAAGGCAACATAACTCAAGGACTATAGGGTTTAAGCGGAAATGGCTAAGATGTAAAAAGTTGCGTTAAGTTATACTGGATCGCCTGGATTTTTTTCAAAATTTTCCTCTGAGATTTATTTGTACTATTTTCGCTCGAAACTCTGATGAGTAGGATGGCTTAACTCGAAAAGTATGCGGTTTATAACAAAATATCAAGAGGAGAAACTTTTTTAATTTTCGATTATAAATTGGTTTAAATTTATTCAGAATTTTTTTTTGGCCGAACCTCGGAGAATCGTCCGAACAATTGATTGGCGTATTTTGAAAACTATTGACTTAGAGACAAAATATCAAGAGGAGAAAATGTTGCAGTGTTTTGTTTCGAATACGTTGACCGTTTTTCTGATTTTTTTCACCTTTTTTTACAATGTTTCAAAACCACTTGGACGCCGTGCACAAACATTGTAAACATTTTTTTGAAAAAATCTGAAAAAATGTCAACGTACTCAAAACGAAACACTGCAACATTTTCCCCCTCTTGATATATTATCTCTAACTCAATAATTTTCGAGCTAAGCCAATCAATTGTTCGAACGATTCTTCGAAATTCGGGTAAAAGAATTTCAGTATTTCTTTTTTGAAAAAGTTTAAACGAATTTAAAGTTGAAAATTTAAAAAGTTTCTCCTCATGATGTTTTGTTATAAAGGCCATACTTTTCGAGTTAAGCCATCCTACTCATCCCAGTTTCGAGCGAAAATAGTAAAAAAAAATCTCAGACGAACATTTTGAAAAAATTCTAGGCTTTCCAGAATAAACTTACGCAACTTTTAATATTGGTGACATTTCCTCTTAAACCCAATATTTCTTGAGTTACTTTGCAGTTTCGAAAATTTGGAGCTCCGAAATGAAACAAAAATGGAACTCCTGCGACCCCGTTTAAGTTTATCACGGATAAACATGAAAAAAAATCTATAAGTCCCCAATTTTCCCAATTTTCGATGGTCGAAAAAAAGCCGAAAAACAGTCACGTACAAAAGTGCGTACCGGGTCCAAAAAAATCACAAAAAATATTTAAAAGAAGCAAAACAAAGCTGAATTTGTTCCCTTTAAAACGCTGTTTGGTAAATTTGGTAATCTTTTTTTTTGACGACGCTATGTAACTTTTAGTGGGGCAAGAAATATCGATTGGTATATCCAAACTTTTGAGCGGCAGTGGATATTGAAATTGCATTCGAAATCAATATGTAAATATATATTTATACATACATATATATATATATATATATATATATATATATATATATATATATATATATATATATATATATATATATATATATATATATATATATATATATATATATATAATGATAATGCAATTTTCATACGGTCTTGAAGTTCATATAATTATAACGCAATGAATAAAAATCTCTATTTCTTCTTATTTTTTATATGTCTCATTTATTATACTTTTTAATATTGTTGTTAAAAGTTTGTTGAAACCTTGCATGATCTTTCTGTTGCATTTTCGATAAAATAGTTTTTTTCTTATACTTTTTCGTCTGAAAATAGTCCCGAAGAGGTGCTCTCTCTATTCCATACAAAACGGTCGCAAAACATTGTTAGACGTATCCTAAAACAATAAAATTTGTTTACAGCGTTTTGCGTGATGAAAATAACGTTTCTAAGACGTCCCGGAGAAAAATCAACTGTTCAAGACTATTTTCATACCAAATAGGATTACAAAAAAGTTAATTTTCGGAAAGGCAACAAAAATATTTTCATCACCCAAAATATTATTTTCGAAATTTTGGTTGCAGGAGTTGGTAAAAAGTTCTACCAAATATTTGAGTGATTTGCGTAGACAACTGCCAAAAAAATGGTTGATACCAGGGTGATGATGAGAAAAAGAATTTTTGATAATTTCATTATATTATTATGTATATTTAAGATATTGAAAATCGACACAGCATATGGAGTAAGAATATATATATATACACACTCACACACACAGGAACATGAACATCGACAAAGTTTATGGATTGCTGTTCGGGGTTAAAGCCACGAGAAAGGTAAGAGGATTCCTGTCAGTTTCGGTTAAGAAACTCTCTTCCGTCCCTTATAGTCCATGTACAAGACTTGAGAGAAAGATAGAAGTGTATATATATATATATACATGTGTGTGTGTGTGTGTGTGTATATATATATATATTTGTATGTATGTATATATGTGAGTGTGTCTTTAGCCGGAACCACTCTCAGGCGCAAGGGATGTAGGTCAGTTTTCTCACAGCCTCTCTCGTCTGCCCTCTCGGTTGGTTGCTTATAGATACGTCACCCGTTGAAATAATTCACCGGCGATCAATGTTCTCCCCACGCTGGAAATAGAGCCACGTTTTTTCTCCCCGTTTCAACGTGTTCATTTAGCCCAAAAGCTCTCGGGGCTTATTCACGCGTATATGCGGCTATTCATTTAGGCTGCGACGATACACGCGGATGTGCGCTCCCGAATCTGTGATCTCGGTGCTGTTGGAGCTGTTGAGGGACTCGCGGGATGACGGAGACGAGTTTTCGGGCGGTAAAAAAGAGGACTGCGGCGAGAACGAGGAGGCTGGAAAGGGGGTGAATATTTTGGGAGGGATGGGGGGGACTAATTTTGAGAAATCCTTTTTGTCGAGTGTAGCTTCGGGTGGAAATACTAATGGGATAGATTGGATTTCTTCATTTATGGTTTTTTTCGGGTTTGGGCTAGGGGGATGGAGGTGAATGATTTTGAGGAATGTTTTTCGTTGAGTGAATTGTCGAGTGGATTGTCGGGTGAAAAATGAGTGAGAGAGAAAATTGAATTTTTTGCTTTCCTATTTTGTTTGGGTTTCTTTGTTTTCTATATGGGTTTATTTGGGTTTTCAATGGAGGGAATAGTTTTGAAAGATATTTTTTGACGTGTCGAGTGGATAAAATTTAGTGGGAAGATTGAATATTTTTATTTATGGTTTTGTTTGGATTTCTTTGTTCGGTTTTTTTGGGTTCGGCAGAGGAGAGAATAATTTACAGGAATGTTTTTTGTTGTGCGTATTATTGTGTTACGCAAAAAAAAGAATCATGAAGGAGATTGAATTTTTTTATTTATGATTTGGCGATATTTGTCGTTATGATCGCTTCGTCGAATATTTTGACTTATTCTCTCTCTCTCTCTCTCTCTCTCTCTCTCTCTCTCTCTCTCTCTCTCTCTTTCTCTCTCGGCGGAACTCGAACTTCTTTGACTTTCTGAGTTACCCGACAAAAATCCACAAAGTAAGTGCGCTCGATAAATTCTATTTGATGACGAAGGAGGACTGTGCGGCTGTGTAGGAGGGGGCGAGGAGAAAAACAGGGCAGGGGACGTTCGATCGTTCGACATAGAGCGCGTTGATTACTTTGCCTTCTTCCGGCTGCTCAACTACCGAACGGTTTGGTGACGTGCAGTCTCAATCTGAAGCTGTATTACTGTAGGTAAATAGAGAAAGACAGAGAGAGAGAGAGAGAGAGAGAGAGAGAGAGAGAGAGAGAGAGAGAGAGAGAGGGAGGGATGAAAAGCGGGTGATAAAGAGATATTTCAGTATTCCTACAGATGTATTTTCGTGCCTGGAATCCTCCGGTCTCCCGACGAGGTTATATATCTATAAATGCTCGACTGATTGCGAGAACGGGAGTTCCATTGTTCGCTGAATTTTTCTTTCATCATAGCGGCGGACCCACGGGCCCGTGACGACAATCTATCATCGTAAAGTGTCAAACGTTATACCCGAGACGATGAAATACGTATCAGGGTCCGCAATATCCGTAACGTTCGCGCGCCCTTTCGACAATTGCGACTTTAGCCTCGTCACCAACAAGAGAAAAATATCGCGCGTATAATTGTAACATTGATTTCAGGCCTACATAATTACCTTGAGGGAGATTTGCAAATTAATTGGGCGATTTATTTTAAAAAAAGAATTTCACACGCGTCAATGATGATTAATTCATTTAATTCGTAATAAAAATGAACGTATTATTTTTTTATTCAAAGAGTTTGGGTTTGAATATTTTTTTATTTTTAATCAAATTGAATATGTTAATTTTTTATTCAAAGAATTTGTTTTGATTTGTTCGGAGTTGAATATTTTGTATTCCTGTTAACATTGTACCAGTTAATATTTTATCCAACGAATTTGTTTCAGTTTGTTTGTCGATTAATATTTTTCATTCCTGATCAAATTGAACCTGTTAATATTTTATTCCAAGAATTTATTTGGGTTCATGCAAAGAATTTGTTTGGGTTTGTGTGGGGATCAATATTTTTTATTCCTAATAAAATTGAGCCTGTTATTATTTCACTGAATTTTTTTTTTCATTGTTGTCCTGTGTCATTTGTTTGAGTCAATGAAACTTCAATGTTCGAATCAGAGTTCCGTTTAGGTTCACATTTATTTTAATGCCTTCGTATTTTACCAAAAAGTATAATGCTTGCCGGGGGTGCCCCCCAAACCAAAAACTCAAAACCTCGCGAATAATCCGATCCGACGTGTCTCGACGTAAAGCGGTCACGTGCCAACCGGAGATTCGACAAGCCGCTCTGTACAAAATTAATAACGCGACCCAGAGCTCACCTACGATATACAATAATAATGATAGCAATTTGCGAATGCAGTCGGTCCGGCCGTTCTACCCGCTTGTTCGAATCTCCGACCGTGCTGTGCATACATATTTGCCGAGCGAACGTTAATCACACACCGGGCTTAAAATGTAGAGAAATTCGAGAGCTTTGCGCCCCCGTCAAAGAATTCGAAACATCCAGTCGGATGTGCTCGCTCATAAGCGCGAGCCGTGTATGCGCCCACCCAGACACACATAGATTGCCGGAGATGGGGGAGGGTTGAACTGGCAGCAGAGGTGCCCCGGCTCGATTAATAAATGAATAACGGCGCTACCGGTTTCCCGGTGCGCTGGTTCCTGTATCGGAAATCGGGGCGAACTCTTTCCCCACCGCCCCCCCCTTCCCTCATCCTCTCGCACCCCTGCTCGTCTAGCTCGTTCACCGGTTTGGTGCTATACATATTTTTCTTCAATTTTTTGCGTCAAGTTTTATCAGCTGTATTTTGTACAGAGTGTGCCGTAAATATCGCGTCATGCTTAAGGGGGTGCTGGATTGGATCATGAGCTACTAGGATATGAGACTGCTCTGAGGAAAAACCACAAAGGTTTTGAGATTTTTTAAACTTTTAAACTTATTTCGTAAAATCCCTTATGCTGCATGATCTGTTTGCTGCACTTTCGACAAATTACCTTTTTCGTGTCAAAATAGTCTTGAATAGTTGATTTCTCTATTGCATACAAAAAGGTTGCAAAAAATGTTCGAGCTATCCCAAAATAAACGCGCTTGTTTACAGTCTTTAACTTAATGAAAATTGGGTCTCCAAGACGAGAAAGCAACTATCCAAGATTATTTTGATGCCAGGAAGGATATAGATCAATTTCGTTTGTCGAAAACGCAGCAAAAAGATCATGCAGGGTAAGGGATTTTACAAAACAAAAAAAGTATAAATATCTACAAAAAACGGTGGTGTTTTTACTTAGAGCAAGCTTTGACATTCTGATGGGTCTTGATCCAATCTAGCACCCCCTTAAGTATGACGTGGTATTTACGGCACACCCTGTATATACATATATGGGGGTGAAAGTTATTTTGAAGACACTTGATTTCAAGGAACGTTCTCAAAACCGTCAATGTCCAAAGAAAAGTCCAACGTTGCATAGAAATATAACGGGGGTTCAAAATAGCATTTCCCCACCTATGCATGTACGTATATACAGCACAAATATGTGCACGTAGAGAATTACGGTGGTTTTTTCCCAATATCTCGAGAGGTGCGACTGTGAAAGCGCGTTCGAACTGATTTACCGAATCGTCGTTTCTATTTTCCCAATTTTTTTTCGCCAGGACTATGCCAAACCGCGTTTTTTTTTCGTTGTTTTTTTCAATATTTATCGTCCTCGTACTCCAAAGAACTGCAAGATGGAGAAGGCTGCGAGAGAACCGGAAATTGTAGAGAAACCTGGAGACAGTCATATGAAAAAAAAACCTATTTCACCGAGGCAAATCAACCGTGCAGATATTGGGGACATTTTGGCTGCACGACTGAGAAGCATCGACGAGAAAACCCCTTCAGAGTTTTTCATTTTCACATGCGAGGTAAGTCAGCATTTCAAGCGATTCGAGAATAACATTTCATTTGTAAATAATAAAATTAAATTTAATAAAAGAATAAAAACAATGAATATCTAAGAAATAAATTAAATATTTTTTAGTCAAATAAAAGAAAATAATGAAGAATGAAAACAGCATGGAGTCCGAAAGAATTCCATACTATTTTCATTTCTGCATTGCTTATTTCATTGCATTATTTTTCTCATTATATATAAAGGATTTTTGTCAAATTTATTTTTGAGTTATTTATAATGTTTTAAAATCAATTTATAATTGCGCATGGTGAGTGTCGGCACTCGTAAAAATCGCGAGCAATAACATTTTTTATGCATTGATGTACGTATGAATGTTTATGTGTGTATGTATGTAATTGAGCCTTTTTCGAACCGCATATATATATATATATATATATATATATATATATATATATATATATATATATATATATATTTGCGGGGTCACGTTCCTCGGGAACTTGCAAAGACGGAAATGTAGATTTACTGGCTGGCCCGATGTCCAAGTTCTCCTCGCGAGGGTTGTATAATGGTATACAGGAATGCCTTACCCGCGCCTTGCCGCCCGGGCGTGTACCCGAGCGAGCTAATCTACCGTTAATTAAGCCGGGAATGCCGGAGCTTTACAAAGTACGCGGCTACGCTATGGCTATTGGAGTGTGCCCTGGCAAGAGTGCCACAGAACTCGCGGGGTACTTTAAATCGGAAACTCCGGTTCGAATCGCGTTCGGCGTTTCATATCTAGCCAAAAACGATCCCTCTTCCCTCCATGCTCAGCCAACGGATGGAACAATAATTTCGCTGAATCTGAGAATCGATTGGTTTCCCGTTGCTGCACATCGGGAACGTACGACCAGAGATCGCGACCAAGCTCGAGTTCTCTTCGGATAAATTAACTCTCGAGTTTGTGAGTCGCCGAGCTTTCGTGAACTACAGTACTAATGCGCTGGTTAGTCAACGGCCAGTCGTGTATTCGCATTTGGATACAGTGTAACGCTTTCAGTAGTCTTCACAGCGGTCGGTATCGTAGGTTGGGTGGGGGGCGCAGCCCGCCCCACCCTGAGCCTCGAGTCACGTGTTCCGCCGCGCTGCCCAATCACCGAGCCGCGCGCCCCACTACACTTCCCCCACTCCAGTGCGCGAATAAGCCAGTCTCTACCCCCACCGTACCTGGCGAGTGAGGCGGAGCAAATCGGATCGTTTGCTTTCGAACTTTTTCATCTTTTTGCCAATTCCTAATGACCCAAATTCTCATCGAAAATTCGGGATCTTGGGTTTGTTTCGGTTAAAAGCCATGGACATTGACCCTAGCCGATTCCTCATTTAAATGTTCCGGGCAACAGCTTTTCGGCTTTACATATCGAGCCAAACGTCATGCCTTTGTACGCGGCTTAACAAAAACGAGTGCCGAATTTACGTCGATACATTGGTTAACCTACTGTATCCCGAGATCGGAGTGCTGGCTCTGTTTTTTTAAATATTTTTCACGCCTGTCCGAAAGCGTATTGTTTTTGTCGAAATATTTTACTCGCACGATTTACGTCTCGGCTATGGTGCGCGGGAGCGTAAATACAGCGAGAATTTACAACCGGTATGGTAAGCCAGGGTGGAAAGGGTGAAAAAAAAGGGAACGAAAAGGCCTCAGCCATGGTAATGAAATAATGCGCAACATCGTACGTACCAATATTAACATATACAGGGTGACCCGAAAAGTAAAGTCCAAAAGGGAAATTTACATGCCCCATATCAATTCCACCCCCATGTGCGTTCTATGACCTTTTTTACTTTTCGACAAAAAAGCATTGATTTTTTTTATCCGTGCTTTCGCCGCGATTTTTTTCCTGTTTTGTCGTGACAGAGTGCAATGTTGAGCAATAAATAAATTACCAACTGAACACTAACGCAAAGGCCTTAGACATTGATGAAAAGTTTAAAAAATAGGATCTTGAGGATCAGTCACTCAAGTCAAGATGGTAGAAAAAAATACTTATAGTAGTCTAAATGACTGCGAATTGCTTTTAAGAGGGAAGTACAGACGGACGTGCATGGGGCGATTCGGATAGGTATTAATACGAGGCATGTAGGTTTTCCTCTTGAACGGCATTTTCTTGGGCCACCCTATGTATATACGTAACCTTACTTTTCGTACGCCCATTCTGTGGACTGATTTTATGTCTGTGTGTGTGTGTGTGCGTATGTGTATATATATATATATATATATATATATATATATATATATATATATATATATATATATATATATATAATCAATCCACGGAATGGGCATACGAACAGTGAGTTTTTAACCATTAGCCAAGCAGCTTTAGTTGGCACAACGGAGGTCGCTTAGTTCCTCAACAAATTGAATTGCACCTCGGAATAATGAGAGATAAAGAGAGAGAGAGAGAGAGAGAGAGAGAGAGAGAGAGAGAGAGAGAGAGAGAGAGAGAGAGAGAGGCAGAAAGACGAAGTTGCGAGGTGGCGTCGGGTAGTTCACCCTCCCCTGCCGGTATATACTCACGTGTGTTATTCCAACTGATTTTCTCTCGTGTTACGAAAAACTTGTCACCTACAACCTCACCCAAGGCTCTCGCTGGCAAATGTCCAAGCTCCCTATGCCGGGAGCGAGGGGAATTAAGGGCTGCCCTCCCCGCCGCAGTGTAAATGAGCGAGCCGCATAAAGCGAGACACTACACTCGATTTATGCTATCATTATTTGTCCGATGTGTGCGTACCTCACACGTTATTTTGTACAGCTCCGTATACCTATACGTATCTAAAATATTCATATATTTATTTAGCAGACTCAAGTGCGTGCGTTCACTGCGATTTAGTAATGAAATTAGCCCTGCCGTTTCGAGGCAAAGTGCGCGGCCTGGTTGCGTGCATTAATTTATTGACGGAGGGGGGAAGAGGGATGCTCGTTGGATTTTTCGTTCCTCATTTTTTTCTCCATCCCAGTCCTATCCGCCCTTCTCTTTTCGCGCCTCAGTGTAGCTGTCAATTTTCATTGGTCGGCGACAAAAAAAATTATTCACCTTAATTCCAGTAGTCGCGATTATTTGCGGCCAAACGGCTGTTCAAAAGTGCGCAACGAGCTCGGTGATCGTGACACTTTTAGGCGAGTGAAATTATAATGGAGGCATCGAGCGAATGGAAAAACGAGGTTGTTTTTATACGCGCGAAATATCCAATTAACGCGACAGCAGTTATAAATAAATTTGGAATTTAATGGAAATACGGGCCTGGTTGTTTGCGCAGTCCTGGGACTTTTGCGATGCTCGTTACGATTGTCGCGTCGCGCGACTGTATTTTCATTCACTTTTTGGTTTGTTTTGTTCACCTTGTTCGCGAACAGCAGTTTTTTTTAAACGATGCTATTCTCTTTGATATTCGGGCTTCGACGTGTTGAAGTTTTTTGAGCAATCTTCAAGTTTTTTCGCAACACGAGTGACACGATCGTCGTAAGAAAACATCAAGACAAGATAGAAAAAAATATTCAGTAAACAAACCCGGAAGCAAAACCATTCGAGCCATAAAGGATTGCGTTACGAGAAATACATATATTCACGTGAAAGTTACAAGGTAGGTACGCAATTACGAAGTGAATGTCGGGTCGGGGGATAAAAAAGTGCAAGAGGAAAGAGAGCTACTGCCGCGGACGCAGGTGAGAGGCGAGAGAGCGAAAGAGAGGGAGGGAGAGGCCAAGGGGCAAAATGAAAACGGTAGAGGCTGGAAAATTCTGCGACATTATCTCCGGAACCCATTAATTTGTGTACCCGAGCGCGACTTCATATTCGCTCGCTGGACTTTCCTGCAGCTCTCCCGGATAGGATTGCGAAGAGCCCCGGCCACGTATACATAGCTAAACTGCCCCATGGAAACTTCTCGCGCACACTGACGAGCTTGATCCATAAAACGCGCCGCACTTTTCACCTACGCGCCTCAAATCTCCGCTCGATCCCCCCAAGACGGAGACGTAAATTTGGAAAAAAAAAGGCTCTGGGCTTGTGACCGAGCACGCATTGACGTGGGATTGCGTATACGGGGAGGGAAAAGCGTAGCGTTTGCGACAAGCGTACGTCTTAAACTCTATTCCTCTGATGAATTTCAAATTCGGACAGAGCCAAGTTCATAACATGTTCTATCGTATGACCAGACGATTTTTCGAATACATTTATCCATTTGTAAATAACAAATAGTTAAAGCTGTTTTTTCTGTCACAAATAGAACTTTTTGACATTTATCATTTTCGTCATTTTCAAAATTTAAAAAAGTATCCGATTGTACGAGAGTTCTATTACTATACTGACAGGAATATTTATTTTATTTCAGATGATCCTAGTTGCCAGAAGCACCTACTCCGATTGCCCATGCAGCAACAGCAACACATTGTTTAAATAATAATAACAACAAACTTGGCAAGAGTGTTTATGAATTGTGTGTAAAGTCCGGACCTTGTAATTTCAATACTTCCATTAGGAAAAAATATTGAAGATCGACTTGTTTTTTGAGCACCAGGCTTATAAAAATCCTTTATTATTTTAGTTATATTTTATTTATATTATGAATTATGATATATAAAATAATTCTTATTATTATTAATGTATATGTTATAAATATATCTACTAAACGAAAGCCGAGAAAATTAAAAAGGTGGAGACAGGAAGGACGGGGGAGAAAATGAGGGCCGTAGACATTTTTTTTCTCGGTGTTGATCAATTGATCTTCCCATATATACCTACTCCTCGCGACTTATGCGATCAAATGAGCGTCTCCTTACCGAGATAGCATAAAGCATTGGTCATGGTTCCAGATTTCGTTTTATACACCTCACACATGCACACATACGTGAGGGTGTGTTCCTTAAAAATGTAGCCTACATATAGAAGGGTCTACTGACATACATAAGAAAGGGAAGCCCAATGGGGAATTCTGATTAGTAATTTACGAGCTTTCCGGTTCGTAGGAGCGATTCCTCTCTCTCTCTCTCTCTCACTCTCTCTCTGTCTCTCTCTCTCTCTCTCGCTCTCTCTCGCGTACGATATACGCAGCCACACGGTTACTCGTCGTCTTCGCACCGCTGGCTCGCCAACCTCAAGGCAGATGTTGGCAGCCTCTGTGTCTAACCTAACGCGCTTTTGTTGCCACCGGACCGACTGGGTAGAGGAGTCTCTTCCCATTGCCTGTCTCTTTTCTTCTCTCTCCTTCTCTCTCATCCTTCTGGTTGCCAGAGGAAATTCTGCACCATCCAAGTAAATCCTGTCAGGAGCACTTAAGAGTTTGGTTCCGTTCAACAAACGCGCGTCTGTCTTACACGCGAAACGGACACCAGCTATTCCAACCATTCTTGTATAATACCTCGAGAGTTCGAGGTGACTCGTACATTTTTGCTAAGTAGGAGAGGAAAAACGTCGGGAAGTCGAATAACCGAATGGTCCATGACTTTCGAATAATGCACGTGAGCTCTGTACGTACGGGTGGGTATGTATCGAGATCTTCAAAAACACATATGTGTATTTGGGACAAAACTTGGAAACGCTTTGTGATCTGCAGCAAAAATTCAGCTGGCGATAAAACTCAAGTGGAAGCTGGAAGCAAATGGTCTTCGGCTCAAATTTGTTTTACTGAGAAATGAGGTTCAAGCCATAATTTTAAAAAGTCAAACGTAACTTCTATGGTGAAGCTTTTGATCGAGTGAAAAGCACTGCTACCGCGTGGAGTAGTTGCAGTGGAATCCTTCGTCAAAAAGGTGATGATCATCAGCTTGCTGTTTCCATAGATAGACTCAGTGAATATTTCTCATCTTCATGTATTTCCAATGAAACTACAATGCCGCCTTCGGATCTCGACCCCGGCTCAGTCTATAACGACTCGCTTTTCTACTTCAGTGATATCTCCCCTATTATGCTCACGAAAGCGCTGGATCATGTATCTTCCAATGCCATTGGTATTGACGAACTCTCGTTACAAGTTATTCGCACGGCATTGCCTGCGATCTTCAACGTGGTTCTATATATTTTGAATGTCTCCCTCATGCATAGAACATTCCCTTTTATATGGAAGCACGCACTCATTAGACCAATACCTAAAGTGAAATTGTCCACTTCCCCCTCAGATTATAAGCCGATTTCATTATTATGTACTCTCTCTAAAATTGTAGAACGCCTAATCGCAGACTAACTCCCTTTCTCGAGTCAAACAATCTGCTAGATCCCTATCAGTCTGCATATAGGAAAGGTGCAGGTACTCAAACAGCTTTACTACGGGTGTGCGACCATGCGCGTCAAGGCATCGGAAACAAAATGATTACGGTCATGGTCCTATTTGATTTCTCTAAGGCTTTTGACAGAGTTGACCGCAATAGGCTCCTCGGTAAACTCAAAGAACTACGCTTTTCAACATCCGTAGTGCAGTGGATGAGGTCCTATTCCACTTCATGATATGCACAATTGCTGAGATTCTTCGCACAGAAAGACCAGCATATCTCAGGTCGCTTTTCAAAAGAAATGAGAGAAGAGAGGGCATGGTCTTAAAGAAAAACCTTGAGCCCATATCAATACCGCGTTACCGTACGGAATATCTAAGATATGCCTTTCATATCTCTGCGGCATATTTGTACAATTTACTTCCTTCAAAAATCATGTCTCTGAGGAAATCAGATTTCAACGAAATAGTTAAGAAAATGCTTGCTGAGGGTATTATCCAGATGATGCAGGGTTTCGAGTGGTTAGCTCCTTTCTCTTGTCTTACTTCTTTTCCTTTATTATTTTTCTTAGTTTTGTATCTCATCTTAGTTTGTATATCTTACTGCGTACTATTGTTCATATTGTTCTTCCGTTTTATTATTTATTATTTTTTAAGATTGTTTTTGCATTATATAGAGTCACCTATTTTTGTGTTTGTATCGAGCCTTTCTTTTATTTTTGTATTTATCCTTGAGGAGTATTTAATATGAGGATTGCGTGCCAGAGGACCCTACTTGGTCCTAGTGCACTAATAAATCTATCTATCTATCTATCTATTTTAGCGGCAGGTTCCAAGCTATTCTTGGTCAAAATGGACTGCGATCTTCCTGGACTGAAATGAAGTCTGGGGCTCCGCAGGGATAAGTATTGGGACCGTTAATCTTTACCCTTTCCATGTGTGACCTGAGGCATGCTCTCTTCACCTGTTCTTATAACCTTCACGCTGACGATCTGCAGATTTTCCTTCAATGCCCTGCCTCCGACCTCAGTAATTGCATTGCGAAAGTTAATTTGGACACTGTTTTAATTCGGTTGTGGGCGTCTCTAAACGAGTTGTTGCAAAATTAAATGCTATAATTCTTGGCAGTAGACCTTCGATGCGGTCCCTCGAACACTCAGACATTCCGCCCATCATTAATGGCAGGACACAATGGCAGATCGGTAAAAATTTGAGGCATTTGGCTCGACGATACGTTTAGTTGGAAGGAACAAGCAACTAACGTTGCAAAAATGGCTCCAGACTCTATATAATTAAAACATGTCGCAATTTTCTTCCACTGCGTGCCCGTATCAAACTTGTATCCGCTATGATCTTGTCAGTGTTTAACTGTTGCTGTTGTGTTGTATTTGGTATCGCAGATGAATATAACACAATTTTTAAGGTAGCCCTAAATCACTTATACGCTTTATTTTTAGTGCTGAATGGTTTAAGCTCCTCCTTACTGAGAGTGACTACCGTGGCTGAGGCTTATAGCCAGATGGAAATACTTCGTGTTAGGTTTCATGCATGAGATCCTTCGATATGATAGACCAACATACCTGAGATTGCTGCTCAAATGCAAGGGTCTAAATACGGGATTAACTCTAAGAGCCACACCCGATTCTATAGTTATTCGCCATTATCGCATGAAATATTTAAGACAAGCCTTCTGCACCGCTGCTGCTTACCTGTGGAATTCGTTGCCACCTGACTCTACTTTTTTAGGAAATTCTTTTTCTGTGCTCATATGGAACCTGCTCAAAACTAGTGTCATTTAGTTGCTGATTACAATGGTTTTTCTTACTTTTGTGCAGACAGCCTTAAAGCGTTTAATTGAATAATATTGTATGTGTAATTATATTGTCATACCTATTTGTGGATCGTGTGCCAAGAATTATCTGTATCCTAGCGCACTAATAATCCATATCTATCTCTGTCTTTACAATTTAGTTTACTTTGTTGTCTTCTTAAGTCAAACAACCTAGAACAAACAAATATTCTCTCTCTGTCCCTCTGACTCTTTTAAAATTTAATTTTTTTCATCAGATTTCTAAGCCCAAACTTTCCATAACCTTCACTTCGTTATCTTCTAAACCTAAACACAGCCAGACAAACGAACATTCTCTCGCTCTCTCCACACCCTCTCTCTCTCTCTTTCTCTCTCGTTGTTTTTCTCTATAATTCAGTTCACTTTGTTACACTTCAAAAGATAACAATGTTTATTAACAAGATAACAACAGAATTAAGATAACAAATCCAAACAAACGAACATTCCCTCTCTCTCTCGACCTTTCCCACACCCTCTTTCTCCCTGTTTCTCTGTCCCGATCTCTCTCTCTCTCCCTCCCTCTCTCTCTCTCTCTCTCTCTCTCTCTCTCTCTCTCTCTCTCTTTCTTCCTCTTTTTATAATTTAATTTACTTTGTTATCTTCTAAACCCGAACAAACCCAAAAAGATGAACATTCTCTCTCTCGCTGTTTCCCGCACCCTCTCTCTCGCCCTCTCTCCTTGAGTCTTATATATCTATAGGACCAACTCTTGACTGCACTGTAATCCCAACGATATCTCAATCCGTCGGATCCACGCTCCGGCTAATACAGCTTGGCCTCAACATCTGGTTACTGTTTCGACGTTGTTTCTCCTCACTGGAGACGAACATTTTTGGATGATGTCCAAGATTTTATACACTGGCCATCTTCCAAGCGCGGTGATAAAAGATTGCCATAAGTGGTCATAATACTATTGCCGGGTTGAGGCGATCCGGATAAAAGACGTTGATGTCGTTTATTTCGTTTATTTCCTCTTTCTCTACAAACAACGAGCTTGTAGTTTCGGTGACAAACGGGAATCGTCGTTAATTCGGTGTCTGCGGTTCGTTTATTTCCACTAACAATAAGTGATATCCCAAAATCCGATTCACTTCAAATTCGGACAGAGCACAATATGTAACATTTTCGATCGCATGATCGCATGATTTTTCTCATATGTTTATCCATTTATTAATAACAAATGATCAAGGTTGTTTTTTGGGTAAAGAATCGAACTTTTCCCTACAGTTCGCTATTTTCGTAATTTTTGAAATTTCAAAAAATTTCCAGGTATGCGAAAGATTGATTATTATACTAAAAGTATATTTTTTTATTTCTCATCAGAGCTGAGCCTAGTGGCCAGAAGCACCTACACCGATTGGCCATTCAGCAACGGCTGTACTTTCTTTAAATAATAATAATAATAATAATAATAACGCAACAAGAAAAAACATTCAAGAAGTTTTTTTGTTTATCAACAATCGAACTTTTCTCTACAGCTTACCATTTACGTAACTTTCAAAATTTCAAAAAACCTCTTCGGTCATACAAAAGTTTAATTAATATACTAAAAGTAATTTTTTTTATTTTCCGTGTCCGATTACCCCATGATTGGCCCTACAGCAACGGCCGCACATTTTTCAAATAATAATAACACTATTCTTCATAAAAAAAATTCAATTAAAATAAAACTGAAACTTGGCAAGACTATGTATCAATTGTTTGTAAAATCTCGACCTCGTCATCCCAATCCTCCCATCAGACAAATATATTCAAAATCGGCCTGTTGTTTGGGCTCCAAGCTTGCGCCGACCTCTTGAGTGTACTCTTTTCTTCGGGGCACACATTCCTCGTGAGTTACGTCGTTCAAGGCTGAGAGTAAGCCCTCGTGGTCGCTTTCGCGTGACTTCGTTCCGCCCTTTTTATTTGCCAGCGAGAAAAAGACTTTGCGGTACGTAACAAGAGTACATTTTTCCTACCCGTTTGCCCTGGCACGTCGTTGAAAAAGCGGCACCGTGCAACGGTACTACGGCCAAGCCCCGCAACCCATATATCCGCGTGTATATAAATGTATGAATGAGGCGACGGATCTTATATCGCCCGGACCCGAGGATCCAGCATCAGTCCACGTCAGAACGTGGAGGAGAGGAACTGACGTTGCACCTAGAGCATCCCGTCACTTAACCAGGAAACTGGGATTTGTAAGAGTTATGACTGCTTTCTCTGTCCCTCTCTCTCTCTCTCTCTCTCTCTCTCTCTCTCTCTCTCTCTCTCTTCTCTCTCTCTCTCTCTCTCTCTCCCTCCCTCCCTCTCGGGCCGAAACACGTTCGCAGGCACTCCCACTGGAACCAGGTACATGTATATATTACGCGCACAACCCCATTTCGCCTCACGATCTTCCCTCGACACGAGATAACGACGCGAACATTGCAAGGCGAGCCGGGGGGATTGGAGAGAGGCGGGAGCAGGGCAAAAAATTGTCCTTGCTTTTATGCAAAAAGTACCATTCATCTGGCACGTGGTAACGAAGAAAGCAAAGGGGCCACATACACCTGGTCGAATTGTTGCAATGAATGTAAGTTTGGTCATACAATAATAATAATAATAATAATAATAATATATATATATATATATATATATATATATATATATATATATATATATATATATATGCGCACGTGAGCAATAATTACTTTATTCAATCATTCTAATTATCAGTTCCTCTGAAAAGTCAATCTTCATAATAAATCGTGTTGGTTTGCAACAAACAGTTCGTTAACAGCATAAAATTCATAATAAATAAATAAAAACAGTGAGTTTTCCATCGGATCGGTGCTTTAAATATAGGAATTAAAGCACAAATTTTTACAAAATATTTTAGTAGATTCCGCGACGCATCGGTGGAAGATGAAAAAAAGTTAGTGCCTAAATTTGGATATAAATAAATGTATGTATTTATCGCACTCCAGAGGAATCCTGACCAAATGGAATGAGAGGTAGTCACGTTTATATTAAGTAAGGCGCAGATAAAAGCATGCGGTTTATTCATAATTAAAATCACTGCTTAACATTTATTTGCAATAATAATTAATCATCACATTTTAAAAAATGATGATTATTATCGATAAAATTATAAAATGATAATTATTGTATGAATTGTTCTTATTTTCATAATTATTATCGTATTTAAGTCAATTATCGTTCTCCTATTGATCTCTGATATAAATAAACCGGATGTTTTTATCAGTGATTCGTGAACTAATGACGACTAATTAGGCGACATACATTGCCGCTCAAAAGTTTGCATACACCAGTCGATATTTCTCGCCGCACTAAAAGTTACACAGCTTCGTAAAAAAAAAAGATAACCAATTTTACCGAACGGCGGTTTGAAGGGAGCAAATTCAGCATTGTTCTGCTTTTCTGAAATATTTATTATAATTTTTTTGCGTCCCGGTACGCACTTTTGTACGGGACTGTTTCTCGGCTTTTTTCGACCATCGAGAATTGGGCGCATAACCTATGCAAAAAAATGTTGTCATGTTTATGCATGATAAACTTGAACGGGGTAGCAGAAACTCCATTTCCGTTTTGTAAAAAGTTTCGTTCGACTTTTTTTCATAAAGTTATTTCATTTGTGGCTAAATAATACAAATTTTGTAAACTGCAACATAACTCAAGAACTATAGGGTTTAAGAGGAAATGTCGAAAATGTAGAGAGTTGCGTAAGTTTATACTGGATCGCCTGCAATTTTTTTCAAAATTTTCTTCCGAGATTTTTTTTTTTTGAATATTTTTGCTCGAAACTCTGATGAGTAGGATAACTTAACTCGAAAAGTATAGCGTTTATAACGAAATATCAGGATGAGAAACTTTTTCAGTTTTCGATTTTAAATTTGCTTAAATGTTTTCAGAATTTTTTTCTCAAATTTTCTTGGCCGAACTTCGGAGAATTTTCCGAACAATTGATTGGCGTAGCTCGAAAACTCTTGAGTTAGAGACAAAATATCAAGAGAGGAAAATGTTAAAGTTTCGTTTTGAATACGTTGACATGTTTTAAGATTTTTTTCAAAATCTTTTTTACATTTTTTTTTTCAGGTCGTCTAGGTGCTTTTGAAACGTTGGAAAAAAATTGAAAAAAATCGGAAAAAATGTCAACGTGTTCAAAACGAAACACTGCAACATTTTCTTCTCCTTATATTTTGTCAATCGTTTTCGAGATACGCCAATCAATTGTTCGGACGATTCTTCGAGGTTCGGCCAAAAAATTTCAGAAAAAAATTCTCAACAAATTTAAGAGAATTTGAAAACGAAAATTAAAAAAGTTTCTCCTCTTGATATTTTGTTATAAACGCTATACTTTTCGAGTTAAGCCATCCTACTCATCGGATTTTCGAACGGAAATAATTAAAAAAAATCTCAGAGATAATTTTGAAATAATTCCTCGCGATCCAGTATAAACTTACGCAACTTTTTACATCTTTGATATTTCCTCTTAAACCCTACAGTTCTTGAGTTACGTTGCATTTTCCGAAATTTGTCTTTTTTAGACAAAATGAAACAACTTTGCGAAAAAAAATCGTACGAAACTTTTTTAAAAACGAAAATGGAGCTCCTGCTACCCCATTCAAGTTTATCATGCATAAACATGACAACATTTTGTTTCCATAAGTCCTAATTCTCAATGGTCAAAAAAGCCGAAAAACGGTCACGTACAAAAGTGCGTACCGGGTCGAAAAAAAATCGTAAAAAATATTTCGAAAAAGCAAAACAATGCGGAATTTGTTCCCTTCAAAACGCCGTTCGGTTAATTTGGTTACCTTTTTTTAAGAAGGTATGTAACTTTTAGTGCGGCAAAAAATATCGACCGGTGTATCGAAACTTTTGAGTTACATTAGACTGGATAATATTCATTATTGCACTACCAAAATGTTCGCTGGCACACAATCCTCATGCTCGGTACGATAAAAATAAAATGCACGGAAATAAAAACAAAGATCGACACAAAAACTCAAGAAATTACTATCTGAAGAACATAAACATATTCAAATATAAACGTACAAATAAAAGGTTTTCTAAGCTAAAAGCAAATAAAAATGTTGTCTTTCTCTTTTTTGTGAATGTACTTTCCTAGCGCTTTTTGTACTCGTGTTGTCGTTATGAAATGCACTGTTGAGCAATAAGTAAATTACCAAATGAACACTAACGTAAATGCTTTAGATTTTGATCAAAAGTTCAAAAAATAAGTTCGAGAGGATCAGATACTAAAGTTCACATGATAAAAAAAAATACTCATACCAGTGTAAATAACTCCCAATGGCTTGAAAAACTTCTAATTTTAAGAGGAAGCTGCACACACAGAGAGAGAAAAAAACTTATACTACAGGAAAACTTGGAAAAAAATGAAAAATTTATTTTTCTCGAAAAGTAAAAAAGATCATAGAACATCGATACGAGGCTCCGAGGCATTTTCATTTTCCTTTCGAACGTCACTTTTTGAGCCACCCTGTATATAGAGCCATTTTTAATTAAATATATACCCATACAATAAATACTTTTCCTCACGATTCTAAGACTAATTAACCATAATTATTTCAAAGTCGGGCAACATTAAAAAAATGATCGGTGTCCAACATAGGACAACAGCAGTTCGACGGTCGTCGCACTGAACACGTGGACATATTCAGATAGGTTCCGATTCGTGGCGACCCCTCTACTCGTACAGAGGATACGCTAGCCGCGCATTCAATCATTCAAATCGTATGCTCGTATCCTGCGTGTTGTGTACGCGTAAGGTAGACGCGTAACATTTCGGGACCACTCGTCTCTGATTTCCCGAGGGTACTTTCTTACTCCCCTCCCCGCTGCCGGTGCCCCATGAAATTTTACGTTATTACGCGGAATGTCTCTCGGTATATGTGGCTGCAAAGGAAACCCACAAGTTCACAAGCCCGAAAATACTTTGGCGAATGTTCGCGAAAATTGTAGCTAAATTCCTGGGAAAATTGGACGATTGAAAAATGATAGGAATTTTGCATATGGCGAATATACGAGATTGATTAATTTTAAAGTTGAATGACGCGCGCGTTGTTTCGAAATATGAAATTAACGCAGAAATTTGGGAAAATGTTGACGAAGCGTCGGCTTCGAAATCGTCACAGATTTTGCGCGAATTTGTAAATTGGAAGGCATTTGGAGTGACGGGAGTCGTCGCATCGTCGTTTTGAATAATTGCGACTATGAACTTGGTGATATTTCATTGGCAAATGAAATTGCCAACATTGGCAAATTTCACGGGTTTGTCGAACGACCATCCCAGCTCCACGGGTTTTCATAATTTACGATATTTAATTTCAACATTCGCTTGTTCTCTCGCTTTCTCTGCCTCGCTCCAGCTCTTCCATCAACCGCACGTGTTCATAATTATTGATTCCGCAAAGTGAACACGGCTGATATTAGTCGCATTCGATTAATTAAAATTTCCCTTTTAATATTATACCTCTAATATGATAACGTAGAAAAAAATCAGAATTACCCCCTCCCCCTTTGATAACCATAATTATTATAGTTGATAAGCTAAGAGCGTACTTTGTAAATAATTCTAATTATAATAATTGATAAGCTGAGAGTGGGAGGCAAATTCCTGCGGGCAAACTATACGCATGCTGCCAATAAAAATCCCTCGACATCGCGTAACACAAATTCCGATTACCGATAAATTCCCGAACAATAAAACCGTTCGAGCATTCCGTGGAATTCTTAACATACATATAAATAATTCAAACAATACTTCATTTGGTCATATCATTATCGCGAAGCGTATTACGAAATGAAATCAGATTAACGTTGGGAAAATGATATTCGGTAAAATTCGTTCCCAAACGGCAAATCTGCTATTTCTCTGCACTTTATTATTTCAGGGATGTTTTTTTCTTTCATCCCGGGTGGAATGAAAATCTTGGTAATTTCAATAATATCCAATCATCCCCAATAATGATAATGAGAAAATTGCTTCGTATGGTGTGCGCGAGAAGGAATATTTATTGAAGCTTCTTTTTTCGGCCGCGAGGATTATCCACGGCCGAGTGTAACAGTGGGTTTAGCTTGTAGTAGTGGAGTATAGTATCATCCCTTTCGCGGCGATAACTCCTGCCGAGGTTGAGTTGAAAAGCGGCAACGAGAGTGAGAGAAAGAAAAAGAGGGAGGAAGGGAGAGAGAGGAAGAGAGAGAGAGGGTGAACCAATTTCCCAGTGTGTTGCACGCAACATGCATGGCACAGGTGCGGCACACCACAACAGCGGCTGAAATTAATCACCCTGATAAATAATAATAACTGGCGATATGCGCAGTCTACCGCCTAGTTAGTTCGTTATTAATACGCAATTCATATTAAACCGGTCCCTATTCTCTTGAGGCTACGCGATGCGATTCAACTTTGACGACATTTCTAAATAACCCTTCAAACTAACTTCCTTCAGCTTCTACTCTTGTATCGTAGAGACCAACGAGAGCGCGCAATGTGAAATCACTCCATTTATATTGCCTGTCCATCAAAATCCTCCAAAAATCCCTTCTTCCGAGCACACGTATCGCCGGACGATCATTTTCGGTTATGGAGGGTCGAGCCTTTTAGCGGTGGATGATAAGTGGTTCTTTTTTCCTTCTAGAGGTGGATACGTCCTACGGAAGCTCAACTTCGAAGGTTATGAAAGTTCCGCTGGACCGTTTTCGAGAAAAAAGATCCTTTATTTTTAAAAAATTATTATTATTACACAGAAATTATTATAAAAAAAAACTTCGTTATCATTTTTTGAAATTAGATTTTTTATATTAATAATAATAATTATTATTACTATTATTAACCAATTTTTATTATCATGAATTATTTAAAAATATTGTTATTATGCTATTACAGATTATTATTATTATTTTAAACATATTACTATTATGATTGAAAATTATTGATATTCGAAAGGTTGTTATTACTTAGTTTTTTAAACTTAGTTTTTTATTTAGTACGTGAAAAGAAAAAAAATCGCGTGAACAACTACGCTGCGATTGTTTGGGTGTTGGAACGCGAAGATCTCGGCCAATTGTGGTGAAAAAATAATTTCCATAAAAGCGTTTAAAGACATTTCGCTTACGGGGCTTCTCACTTTAGACGCTAAAAAAGGCTATTTTCATGCATTTTTTTGATAGGTTTATATTATAGTAGATGTTGATATAAAAGTTGTTACACTTAATAAATACACCTCCGAAATACATTTAACATTTTAATTTATTTATTTAAGTCACAATTTATAGACGAAAATGGTAGTTAAAAAAAATGTCCCAAAAAAAGTGCAGGTCTGCGCTGTTGATGAAATCTCGAAGATGGATCATCCGAAACAAAAAAATTAAACGGTTTTAGATTCAGTATGATTTTTCAGATGATTCAGATGATTCAGATGATTCAGATGAACGGTTTTAGATTCAGTATGGTTAGAGCGTATATCATACAATTTTTCATATATGCAAAAATAACAAAATGGCGGATATTTTTCGAAAAAAAAACGTGCTTTTTTCACCGTTTTTGGCAAAAAAATGTAAATGTGAAAATGAAAAAAAAAATTATTGATACGCGCTGTAGCTATAGTTGTAAAGAATATGTGGTCAAAATTTCATAAGGATCGGTTCGATAGTTTCGAACATTCTATCAACAAGCCTTCGAAAAACGTTGTTTCGAGAAAAACGCGTTTAAAGTGTGTTTGGGTTACATAAATACATTTAAAAAAATGTTCATGTATTTCTAAAGTTTATTTATTAAGTATAACAACTTTTATATCAATATCTATAATATAAACGTATCAAAAAAATGCATGAAAATAAACTTTTGTAGCGTCTGAAGGGAGAAGACCCCGTAAGTAGATCCTCGCTAAATCAAATAAAGTTTTTGAATAGTGTAGCAAGATCGAAGAACGACCGATCGACGCGCGCACCTTTCGGAGCTTGACGCCGCGGTCGCGGCCTCGCGATGTACAAGTAAGGGCGCAGGGAAGATTGCGCTTGAGACGAAAGAGCCTCGCAGAATTCGAGGCCCGTTGTTGATAACAATTATTTTCGTAGACAATGCCTCGTCGCACAATGTGGCGGTAATGTGCAAAGGGCGAGAGCTGACGGTTACTACTGCCGGTTGGCCTCCTACAAGGGCGGTCCACCAGCGATAAGCTTTTAATTTTCGCTCGAGTCCTGTCGACAATGCCCGCCAAATTAAAGCTCGCACTCGCGGGCGACCTTTTACACGAAGTCGCGCTTCCTGCCTTTTTCTTCTTCTTCTTGCTCCGTGTCCCGTGCAACGTCCTCGTTCCTGCTCGACGATTTGCATAATCGTTTTACGATGTTGCTCTCGCTGGCAAATCAGAAAACGCTCTACTCGCGGCTCCTTTTTATTCTACGTTTTATACTATGCTCAAGGTGAATCACAACTAAAAGGGGTTGTTTGGTGAGCATACAGGGTGTGTCAATGCGAGCGAAACGCTTTTTTCAAAAGGTCTTGCGACAAAAATTGACCGAGATGTTCGCGTTCAAAGCCCAAAACTGAGTAAAAAATGACGCGATAGTTGCTCACGGGCGAACTCTTCTTCTTCTTCAAGTAATAAATAATAAACGATTTTTTTTAAACAATAATAACATTTATTTTAATAAAAATAATACTTTTTAAATAATAATAGTAATTCAATAACAATTAATAATAATAATATTTTTATAATAATTAGTGATAATAATATTTTTTTAATAATTACCTCCATTTATTACCCATAATAATAATGTTTTGAAAATAATAATAATGTAATAATAAGCATAGTAGTAATTTTTTAAATGAATGATTATACTTTTGTAATGATAGGTTAATGATAATAATAGTATTCATTTGTATAATTATATGTGTCCGTAAGAGTATTATAAGAGAGAATTATGTAACTGCTGCAAATTCATGTAATATTCTTAAGCTCGAGACGCAAGAATGGTTAAATAAATCTTAATCTGAATCGAGAGAAATTAAATGTTACAAAATAAAAATGAAGAAATCAATTTGTACAAAAATAAATAAAAAAATCATAAAAAATAAAAATAGAGAAAACAATTTTTTAAAGATGAAAATAAAGAGATTCATTCATACTGAATAAAAATAAGGAGATGCATAATAATTTAATAAAATCATAATCGTAATTATCGTATCATCGTATATCGTATTATTGATTTGCCAAGCGAGTCTCCGTGTCCGTTAATATTTAGCGAAAAAAAATGGAGTTTGAAGGTGGATTGGAAGCCGCGTTGAACCGGCTTGTACTTTCTGCGCGTAAGCAACTAACTGTGCCATTCTCTACTACTTGGACTTTTTGTCACGCGTCATTTTGAAAAAAAAAAGAAAGAAGAACGTTTTGCCCGCAATGACACACCCTGTATGCTCACCAAGGGAACTCTGATAATTGTGAATCTCGCTTGTACAAGAATAGACAATGTCTCATACGACGTACCCGAACACTGTACATACATCGCGGAACAATGTGGCCTTAATCGTCGGTAGTGGCGGATAAAAGGTCAGGAGGAAGCAAGAAGGTGAAATTATTTGGCGCGAAGCGCATATATCGAGCGCGGGTTCCTCCTCGTCATCGGACAACTTAGGTTTTGTCCTCGTATATAACGATACATTATGTCCGGGGAGTACAAACCAAGTTTTCGTTAATGGGACCCGGAGGCAAAGCGAGTTTCGAAGTTTGGACGGCGGGAAGGCGGGAGGGCGATGAGGCAGGGAGAAAGGAGAGGAGTGGATGAAAAAGGGGTGAGTATCAAGGGGCGAGGGGGCGCATGCCTTTAAGAGGTTGTCTCGTGTCTTCTGCGACGGCGAACCCTCTCCGATTCTTCGTCCATCCGCTTGTGCCCCGCTCTCTTGGTGCCCCCCCCCCCCCCTCCGCACCCCTCGGAGAGCCACTCAAATGAAATTCATTGTGCCTGCGAGAGGGTTGAGCTCAGTCAGCTTTTGTCCGGAAGCGCCTTTTGCTGCGAGTTCTCACTCCGGCTTCGCTATCATCCAAGTCCCGGTGTTGTGTACCTCGTCTTGTAGGAGGTTTAACCAATGGAGGAGGGGGAGGAGGCAAAGAGGTCCGTCGACCCGCGGAAAAATTGTCTCTGAAGATACATCGCGTTGAAAGGAAATCATTGTTGCAGTTCGTCATTGTTGGATAATAATAATAACAATAATAATAATTATCATTATTATTATTGTTAAAAGATATAAAAGTAAATTCAGCAACGCTAATAATAAATTATAGACAACAGTAATAAATAACTCATATTCGCATCATTATTATTATTATTATTATTATTGTTCGATTAAAATATGCATCGATTTTGTAAATTGATAAATGTCCTGTTCGTAAAAACACAAGAGGATTGAACTAGCTTTGGAAGAAAAATTGAATACAATTTTTCTGTTCGCAAGGTTTTTGAAAAAACTAGTTTAATTGTGTAAAACTAATTAAAAGTATCGAGCCTCGCGCGATGATGAACCAGAATTTATATCTATCTTCTACGCGCGTTGAAAGGAAATTATTGTCGCAAAATACTTTAGATAATACAATAATAATAATAATTCTCGTTGTTATTATAATTATCGTAATTGTTATCGTTAAAAGGTGTAAACGAAAAATGATCAATAGTAATATTGAATCGTAAATACCAATAAATAGCTCTAATTGCTATACATATTCTTATTATTATAGTATAATAAAAATATTAATTAATGTAACTCTTTCTACGTTGGCTAGAAATAATTATAATCCACTACGAAAATAATAATGAATAGTTTTGATGCATTTTGTAAATTGATAAATTTTCCGTTTGTAAAAGCATACGATTAAATTACCCAGGAGAGAAAAATTGATAACAATTTTATGGAATGATTTTTCCGAACCCGCAAAATTTTCCGGAAAAAATAAATTGTGGAAAATAATGAAAAGTATCGATATCCGCGCGATGATAAACGAGAATTTACGTGTATCCCTCGGGAATATTTCGGTTTGTCATAAAACGCCTCCTTCTTTTTTTTATCGTTCCGCTTAATTGGCGACTCCCACACGACGAGTCTCCGCTTCGGGAGTTCTCATTTAATTTGACGCAGTATCCGGGCGGCACACGCGCTAATATTACAAGAGCGAAGCGAATGCGTCTTTCGTGAAAAAAAAAACATGAAAAAAAATAGTGCCGCATCCACGTGATATCAAGTGTATCGACCTCTCCCCTGTGGGATGCGAAATCATTGAATACCAGATACGTGTTAGGTACGACCGAGTAATATCTCGGTTTCCGTATCACTATGGTTACTCCGTGCGATTTCGACGCTATCGATCGAGACCCAATTACTCGTGGAAAAACGCATCATTGATTGATACATCGAAAGACGAAATGCCGATCACAATTATCGGTTTTTATTTATTATCCGCTAATAAATGCCGATTGATTGCGTGGCTTTTCTTTCGTATGTAAAAACACTAATTTACGATGAATTCGTGTGTAATTAGCTTTATATAAAAACTCTTCGTCAGTTGGAGAATTTCCCTACTCATTTACATGCACAGGCCGCATGCTCGGCGTTGCTTTCGTTCAAAAGTATTCAGTCAGGAAGAAGAAAAAGGCAACAACAAGATCCATCTTGACCCACTTTTCACAGTAGAGGATTTTTTTGCAGTGAAGAAAAAATGTTTTTTTTTTTCGCGATGAGGAAAAAATCTTTTTTTATTCGAGATGAAGAATAAATAATTTTTTTTTTTTTTTCGGAGTAGAAGAGAAATTTCTTTCTTTTATTCAGACCATCTTCGTATCCCTCCGGACTGTCTTTCCCCCTGACACTTTGTATTCTTCTCTCCTTTTTTTCCTTTCCTCGTTCGCGGCAACAGCAATAAACAAAAAGTAGATACGGTGAGCTTCGCGTCTCGCCGTCTTGGCGACATACGAGTTATCCGGTGGGCCCTGGCTCTCTTTAATTTAGCGTGCTAAGATTCGTCTCCTGTCATCGGGTGCGGGTACAGCCAGCTGGGCATTTTGTAATAAACCATTGCACCGAAGATAAAAAATTGTGAGGAGAGGGAGAGAGGGGGAGAGAGAGAGAGAGAGAGAGAGAGAGAGAGAGAGAGAGACTGAGAGACTGAGAGACTGAAAAGTACGGAGACCCGTCAACGACTTCGCAATTCCTCGTTGTACTTCCCCCTGAACGCCCCAACGACTACAGCACGAACGCGGATGCAACACACGCGGCCTCCGCGTTTTATTTCATTTTCCTCGTCCATTTTTCGCTCCCGCGATCTCTCCTCACTGCCTTTCCTCGTCCTCCTGCCCTCTCTGCCGCACGTTCCACATGTCAGCATCCAAAGGCGATCGGGTGGAAGCGGCTTGTCTATATACCCACCTGTCTACCTATATATATATATATATATATATATATATATATATATATATATGGGTGTGTGTGTGTGTGTGTGTGTGTGTGTGTGTGTGTGTGTGTGTGTGTGTGTGTGTGTGTGTGTGTGTGTGTGTGTGTGTGTGTGTGTGTGTGTGTGTGTGTGTGTGTGTGTGTGTGTGTGTGTGTGTGTGTGTGTGTGTGTGTGTGTGTGTGTGTGTGTACCTATGAATTACTCCATGCTAACTGGGCAGTTCTTTCCCTGACCCCTGACGACTGCGACCACGATTTTTTATTCGATTTTCATTCAATTTGCGTCCGGTCGATTCCGATCGAACCAAAACTTGGTTTGTTCTTGGATACGCGTATCATATTCCACATACGGATGTGTGTCCATATATACGTAGGATTGAAAGATGACAATCATATTGATTTTTTGAACAAACGGTCTACACCTAATTCGAAGGCCGGAAAAAAGGGAAATTTTCGTGATTTTTTTCTGGGAAAACTAGTGCGGGTTTTAAAATATCCTTTTTTTTTACGTTGAAGAGTATGGTTTCAAGTATCTGTTACAATGTTCGTATTGAAAAATGTTTATACATGCGGTAGACACAGTGGTTTGTGCAGACCCCTGTTGGAAAAACATCCTCGCGGTGTTTCTGCCCGGAAACAAATCATCCGTAATAAAAAAAATCAAGCTCACTTAGTTTTTGCATGAAATTACCTAGTGCTTGAACAAAGGATTTAATGAAATATTGATTCTTGAAACAATGACCGCAGTCCAAAGTGAAAGTATCGAGTGTCGGTGAAAAAGGGTATATTTTCGATGATGAAAAAAAACTATGCATCGAAAAAAAAAATTACTTCGTTTAAGCACTGCTTTTTGATATGTAAAAGACGTTTGGAAAATTTTAAGTTGCTCGGTGCGGTGAGTTTTGAGATATCAAAGTCACCGATTTAAAAAATATTATTTCGTGAAAAACACATCTAAAGTTCGCTGGTTCGCGGAACCTACCATCGCCCATAACTCCTTAAATTTTGCACGGGTTGACTTGAAATATTCAGAGGATATTTTGGGACTGTTATATTTTGAGAATCCGTCGAAAGCCACCAATCGATATTTTCAAAAATTTCGACTAGGTGTTAGGCCTTGAAACAAATAAAATCAACAATGATTGCAAATTATTTTTTAATGCATTTTTCGATCATGATATCGTTAATGGATCCTCTTTTTAAATCGGTCTTTCACGTCCTCAAAGTAATTCTTTGTTCTAGCCTCCGTTCCTAACGCCAACAAACTCAAGCAAACTGGTCTTTGGTGGGGAATGTCCAATATTCTCGTACTGTCCAGTTCCCTACTTCAGCATGATCCTCATTTCCTTGTTTTTATTCTTTCCTCCTAATATGCTAGATTCCATGGATTTCTCGATGTCTTCAAAATCACTTTTAGATCGATGTGATCACAATGACATAAAAGACAATTCTCGGACGGTTCTGTTCTGAAGATCAACGGTTCTTAAAAAAAAATCACGATCCGGTCTAAGGGACCGAGAAGTGCTGATAGCTGTCATATAGATGTAACGGGTTCAACGTATCCGTTCTGTTCGTGTGTATATGAAGGCGGTATAGTTTCGCGATCCACGGATGTGGACAGAGTGGATAGGAAAAGCTCGTGCCACAGTAGATTTGCCTGGAGTTAAAGATTACAATGCTGTAACACAGCGATGTCGTGGTATGTCATGCGATAGAGGCCACGGCAGAGAGCAAGAGAGAGAGAGAGAGGCGGAATATGGGACGAGAGGGTGATAAGGGGCCCTAGGATAATCCTACCCACACGCAACGGATATCATCAGAGCGGGAACCGTGCCATTTTCGGTCTTGCCGTTTCACTAGCCTGAGCCTGGTACCCTCTTCAAACATGGACATATCTCCTCCGGTCTCTCCCTCTCTCGTTTTGACAGCGCGATATCGAGGTTTCAATTACACATACTTCTGTGACAGTTGGACGGGTGTACAAAGAGGTCGCGGCGAGACGGCCACGAGAGCGTTTTCAATACCACAGTTTTCTGAAGGATGCGTCACCAGTTGGAAGAGAATGGCAAATGCAGTTGTAAGATTGTAAAATGGGTGATGAGGTTGTTGTAGAAGTGGTCATTAAACGTTTTCTTGCCAACGGATAAAAGATCATCTGATATCCCGGTATGCCTGTATGTGTGTGTGGGATCAAGATCAAAATGCAACATATGCTGTAAATGGATATGATGAGCCTGCGGATTCACGTAGTTCCAAGGTAGTGCTAAACCATTACGGAAAAGGATTTATAATGGGAATGCGGTCTGACACCGGTGGATATAATTAATCTGACGCATCTAATCACGATGCGAGATTATATTCCTAATCAAGCAGAGATTAGGCTGCATGTGGGTTGCGTTACAACAGCCGTCTAGCGTTTTGGCGGATCAGTGGATGTTCGCCATTGTGTCAATGTCGGAACACGAAAGCCATAAGCTTGAAGCTTTGTTCCGGCTGGGTAAGAAAAACCAACAGCTCGACCTAATCAAGTTTTCGAGCTGTCCAGCTGGATTGACGCACGAGGAAGGCCCACGAGAACCTTCAATACAATTCCGGAATCTTCGATTTATATTTTCGTACCAGTCACACGAACTGATTGGAACTTCCAATTGAGATTATTTCGAGAAAAGTTTCGGAAAAGTGTCGAACTGTACACGGGGTAACGAGAAATGGAAAACACTGGTTGGCTGGATGGATCGAGACGTTGAAATTTTCGCAAAAGTCGATTTCTCAATTCGTTCTGTGACGTGACGAGAAAACGGTAGATTGAGCGAGAAGCACGGCTGTAAAGGGGGAGAGACGAAGAGAGAGGAAAATCAGAATCGAGAAAGAGCGACTACACTGTCACACCCGAATAAGTCTGTACCCGTTTGCATATAAATAATATGGCAAGACGTCAAAGTCAGATTCGCCGAGTTGTACTTTCGAGTATGAGAAAATCAACTATGCTCTCTTCCTCCCTCTTCCTCCACCCCCTCTCTCTCTCTCTCTTTCTCTGTCGTTCGTTCTCATTCGCCTTCCGGGTTGTGAAGAGCTCGAGGCAAAGCTGAGGGTGGCTGGCAAAAGTAAAGTGGGTGTCCCTCATCGATCTTCGTCACCCAACAACTACCCAAGCCCGCCGTTTTGCTCTCACTTCTCAATACACGCGGATTAATTTATGTATAGCCTACGGTATGTTTCAGAACAGGCAAGCGATGAAGCGGCCGCGCGAGAAGAGCAAAAAACTCCCCTGGCGATCTATTTCTCCCCCTAAAGATTATTCAAATGAAAAGGGAAACAGCGCAAAGTTGATCGAAGTACAAATTACAGGTTGCCAAGCCGTTTTTCATGATCTTCCAAAGTTCTCGGTCAATACACTTGGCGAACATCATTTATCATCCCTCTTTCGATTATCCAAGCAACATTAACGCTCCTAAGAGATTTAGGCGATGGATTTATTCTAATAAGAAAAAATGTATTCGCTACGATATTTATGAGGGTTGATGGCATAGATGGGTGAAGGAAGGGGACTCACATTATGTATATATATTTATGTGTGTATATATATAAAATACATGCATTCAAAGCGCACAAATTATGCATGAAAAAGTTAGGGGCGAAGTTTAGTCCTCTCATGATATCTCTCGTTTCGGTGTTTACTCGTGGCAAATATATCGCGACAATATTTTTTTTTCGATTACTTTTACTGACTCGCTTTGAAATGCAATTACTACGAGAACACGGATCACATCAGCTGATTGTTGTTTTTTTTTTCATTTTTGTTTAATATTCTTTAGGTTTTAAGACCAACTCAATCTTGACGAGCGAGATTGAGCGAGATTTTACACGTTACTGAGCCATGGGCGGACTGACCTTGGCAAATCTCTCCTGGCTGTCGAGGATCTCGATGAAGAGGGATACCTTGTCATCGACGATTTTGAAGCCATTTCTCGGCTGTGCGAGGAGCTGCTGAATCGCTTGGGATGTGGTGAGAGCGTGAGCTGGACTGGTCGCCGGAGTCGAAGCTCTTGTTGTGCCATTGCCGTTTCCGTTGGTGCCATTCCCATTGAGAGCACCGTTACCGTTGCCGTGAAGATGAGTGCAGCCGAGAAAAATCGGATTGCCGTTCGGTGAAACGCCACAACTGAAGGGTTTAAAGGGAAGTCCGTGAAAAGTAGGACTGGGTCTCGGTCCGGTGTTGCGCAGTAGGTTTTGAGCCGAGGTTGGCAAGGAGAGCCGACGGACAGCGCTCCGATTGTTGTTCGGTGTCTGTAGCTGTTGTGGCTGAGAGGGCGATTTGAGTAATTGATAGTCGCTCGATGACGAGGGCAAAGATCGATAGCCCGAGTCAGATGGGGAGGCTGGTGGTGGCATAGGTGGAAAACCGACGGCACCGTTACCGCCGATTGCACTCGCGGTGGAAGCTTGGGGCGTTGTCGCGATGCTGTGGGGTCGGTGCCTCAAGGCACCACCGGGTGTCCAGGTGTTGGAGTTGCCGGGATTCGTGAGGACGCTCAGAGCGGGTCCTTGCGACGTTGGTGTCGGTGGTTGGGGATGTGGAAGGGTCGTTGGATATGGCCGACGGGGGACGGGTTGATGCAGCACCATACCGGAGGCACCCCACTGTATTGGCTCGCTCGAGGGTGTCCGTCCGCCAGCGTTGCCTGTTGGGTTGTTACCAGCAATGCACCCGACGGATGCGCCAAGACCAACGGATGATGCACAGGGCCCAGATAGGACCGGATTGCCGGCGGCATTGACTGGCGTTGAGGCGATACTGTGAGGCCTACGTGGCAACGACTGTTGTTGCTGCAGTTGACCGTTCCACAACGACTGGGGTGGCACGGCGCTTCTGGTGGTTGCTGCTGGCACCACGTTGCTCCCTGGCAGTTGAAGTTGTTCCTGATGTTGCTGCTGCTGCTGTTGTTGCATACCGTTTGGTACTGCTGATACTGGAGTACCGGCGACCGAATGGGCACGCCGGGGTATCCCGTAGATAATACCGGTTGTTCCATTGCTAACTGCACCGTTTGAAGACTGGCTTGATGCATCGCCGTGATTTCCCCATGATCCCATACTCGCTGGTATAGCGACTCTTGGGGTATACTGACCAAGGCCGTATGGGGGTACGGCAATACTATGAGGACGTCGCATTGCCGTTGGCTGGGGTAGGCCATTGGGGGTTGAGCGAACTTTATTTGCGCCGGATGCTGGTATTGGTGCGGGTGGGGTGTACAGTGAGAAGCTCCCACCGAGCCCTCCAAGCCCATTGTTATTCGGACTGCAGCCGGACAGCTGGCCGATCGGTGAGGACTGAAGATTGTTTCGTTGTTGCGATTGTAGCTGGGCCTGTTGCAATTGGTGGTGAAGTTGTTGCTGTTGCTGCTGCTGCTGCTGCTGTTCGGCAGTGCTTGATCTGTGGCCGGACGCACCGCTGGATGGTGCAGGAGGGGGCGGGGGCATGGATTCCAGCAAACTTTCCTGCTCTGCGGATATATTCCAGCCAGGTATTGCTGATAGTAACGAAGGTACTGAAGGTAGAGCGGATAATTGTGATACGTTGTTGGATTCGTTGAAGACGGGGCTTGACGTCGATAAGATTGATTTGACGGCCCCGCCGTTATTGTCGTTGTTGTTGACGTTGTGGTTGTTGTTTCGTAGGCCGATGAGGCCCCGTCCACCGCCGGCACCTCCACCGTTGTCGAGGGAACCGCTGCTGGCATGCTGCAGATGACGATCGCTCAGGCTGACTCGTCCATTCGCGTTGCGATAGTAACAAGCGGAACCCGGGGCAAGGTTCAGGCTCGTCGGTTTCTGCTTTATGCCGCCGTTGGACTGCGGACTGGGGACGGGCTTAGGTTCGCCCATTTGCGACGTGGTTCTTATCGAGATGACACACCGGCCAGTCTCGTATCTCTAGGTGAGCGGATCGTCGACCATTGTTAAACGCCACCCTCACCGCACTAACGTTCGTCCACTGAACGGCGTCAAACGAAATCTGCGAGACCCAGCATTGTCCAAATTATATCACGGGTACGAAGCTCGAATTGACGCGCACCTCAACGATGATGCTGATCCTTCGAGGGTCGAACGTCCTTTACGGACTTGGCATTTTCCTACTGGACGTGTAGGCTACACTCGATAAGCTCGACACGTGTCTAGGATACTACAAGTTCATTTTACTCAATGCAGAAGATCGAAGCACGAAGATTCGCACTGGAGGACTGTCGACGATTAAGCTGACAGGGCTACGCGCTACTCGGCAAAACATCCCTAAATATCGTTTCTTTTAAAACCAACGTTTTTTAAAAACCAACAGCTCGTTCTTTTTTCACAATCGTCAGTCTTCCCAAGTTTCCTGAACCTGCTCTTCAGCCTTGTCGCCTCCTCTACCCAGTGCGGATATCCTCGTGGCATTCGAGGATCCGCGAATCTCCACCCGGCGCTTGCTCTCTTCGGCACTCGGATATAAACACTCCACTCGTTCGACTAGCGACTTCCCGCCAGCACTGATCTCAAGTCAGCCCCGTGCTTCCCCGCTACCGGATACTCTAACTTGTCTGTTCCACCGAAACTCACTCATCCCATCAGGCGAGTTCGTCTTTGAGCACCGCGATAACGAGGAATAAAAATACTCGCGGGCTTCGAGATACACGCGCTGCACACCATTTAGTTTCGGCTCGTTATTCCGATCCACGAGGAAGCTTCGATATTGATGGCGGTTCTTTCGAGCTCAGTCTGATTCTCGAGTGCCAGATGGATCTCTACACACGGCCGATCCGAAACTTTTTCTTTCTTCATGAGTGCCCTATCGATCTTTCGTCTTGCTCTCCAGAACTCGATTGCTCTCTAATGATCGTTATTTTTGTTTTTATTACGTTGCTGGCTAGCCGTGTGGTTTCAATACGAAAGAAAAATTGGATAAATAATCGTAACACGTTCGATCTGATTTTCTCTATGTGACTCTGTCAACGATGAATAATCTACTATCTCGGATGCATAACAATTTCATATAATTTTCCGTTCAACCGTCTCATATGTACTGTATAGATTTCTGCATTCGTCTACATATCGATATAGACATATTTATATATCTACGTACGTCCGTAACGATTAATCTCTATACAGATGTTGGAATAGACTGTTAAATATGATCGAACAAAGTGTGTGTACGGAACATCGCTTGCGACGAATTTTCTATCCAATGAGACCCAACGTATCAACGATTGGCAATGTCCGCCAAAAGCCTCGTTCCATGAGTGTACGACACGTGTCACGAGGCGATCACTTGCGTAGGCGACTCACGACGGACTTTGGGATTGTTAACCACGCGGAGCTTAAGAACACGAGGACCCGAACTTGCCATGCCCCCATCACGGGTACAAAGTCGAAAAGGGTGTACCGGCGAAACCCTAGACAACGAACTTCCTAGCGCGGATGATGTGCATTCTGAACGAGAGTTGAGAGCGTTTGCGGATGCGAGCCTCCACCAAGTTCAGATGGCAGCATCCGGTGGTGGCCTGCCGCGTTGACACTTGGGTCCATTTCGTCATTCATGAGCAGCGAGGGGAACGAGGCTTTTGAGTGCACGTCACTTGGTCGCGGTAGGATGGCGTTAGGCCGGGATAATTGTCACAGCACATACTCGTCGACACGTCTGTCAATGAAGAGAATTCCGGGAACGCGCGACGAGTCATAAGGAGGCTCGCGATGATGACGAAGGTTCGTCAGTGTAGAATATACTCGATAGAGCTTGACCGGAAGCTTTACGAAGCTCGCGAGTTGATCCGGTGTCTGCTGCTGGTGTGACGCGTGTCGCGTGGCTACGCCGTGCCGGGGGCGGAGTGCCTGTTCGCCTCGCACTCGTTCCTCTTCTTCGCCGGTGCCGCGGGACTCGCGTTTGCGAGGGTCGCACGCCTGCGCCGCGCCGCCGAGAATCCTCGTTCTCCTCTCCTCGCAGCCCTCCCCCCACTCCTGCCCGCTCCTCCCGGAACGTCGCGATTCCACCAACCCCACGTCCTCCCACCCTTCGTCACTCTCGTCCGCACAACCTGCTAAAACGTCCACCACCACTACCACCACCGCCATCGTCAACCCTCTGGCATCGGTACACCACCGGTGTTCCCATCCGTTTGGCCGCCAACGAGAGCATCTCCCCTTTGCTGCGTACACCACTATCGCG